>VYXC01011974.1:779446-867978 GCA_013397175.1 Platysteira castanea | reverse complement strand
GGGTTGATATCTGATAATAGATACTGTTAAATTTTAGAAACTTTGTTAGAAGTTCACTTACTTTAAAAATTACTGTTTTTCTAAGTTTAAGTTCTCTGAGTGTTTTATCGGGCTTCTTAGATGACTGCCTATAGTTCTGGTAGATTTCCAGCTTTCCCATCCATCTGTTCTGTTGAAAATAACATGAATTGAATATTCAGCTTGTTCTTTAAGTTGTAGATTTTCAAGGACTGAATCTTCTTTAAGCAGATAAATGCAGCTGCTGCCTTGCCAGTTTGTGACATGATTTCATTCTGGATATCCCCACTGGCTTGCATATTACTGCCAAGGTATTGAGACTGACTCATCTCTTGCACTCTTTTCATTCTAAAGCAATGTTTGAATTTTAGGTTTCTTGCTGGAATTATCTTTTGCATATTATTGTTGTTAACCTTATGTTTGCTATCGTGCTCAGTAGTCTCTAAGCTCACCTTTCCAGATGGTTTTACATGTCCGAGTGGATACTGAAGATCTAAGTCACTAGTTGAATAAAATTTCAGCACATTAGTATTGAGCCATTTAATGTTGAGTAGTCTGGCTGCCTAAACCTTCCTGATAGTGAATCAGTAGCAACTCCAAAACATTTAATACTTTACACTGTCATTTCTTGTTGATGTGCATTCATATTAAAAACTCTGGTATCTCTTTGTTCAATTCAACCTTGTTCAGTGTTAATCATCAAGCAGAATATTTTATCTCATTTCACTTGTGCTTTATCTGTGCATGCTGCACCTGGATATAAAGCTGTATCGACACTAATTTCTTGCCTTGATATAACACATTTCATCAAGATACAACAAAGTAGAACAGAGAATATAAAATGCTTCTTTGAGATATGTGGGGTTTATATCACTGGTTTTTTGCTATTCAGTTTTCCTCTGATGATTGTTTTTAGAGTGTGCCAATACACACTCTGGAAAATTAAAGTAACAACAAATAATAGAAAAATTATGTATGACAGAAAAAATTATGTGTGAACGAGGGCAAATGTCCTTTCTACACTAGCAAAAAAATTAAGCCAGTGTTTATAAGGAAAGAGATGCACTCTAGCTTGCTAGGTTATGTGCTGACCAGTCACAGCCGGGACCACCACACAGTGTATACTGGAACTAGGAGGAAACTAGTTATCTCTAAGCCAGCAATGATCCTGTGAGGGAAATATCTAATAAAGTTCACCTGGACCAAAGTTCCTGTCATGAGCTTTGCCTTAGCCAGCTCACCATACGAAAAGATTTATCCACCAAGAAGAAATAAAGGAACAGACAGATTTCGTGTAGGTCACTTAATGGACTCTTCTGGTATTGTTACTCAGAGAACATAGGCTTATGAGTTGAAAAAATTTGGAAAGGGGAAAGCCCTCAGCTGTGCAGTGGCTCTCATCCAGTAAATGTGAGCTGCCTGGACAGCTCCTGCCCTCACAGAACTCTGCCTTGGCCATCGCTTCTGTCTCCAGCCCTCACAGAACTCTGCCTTGGCCATCGCTTCTGTCTCCAGCCTAATGTCTCCCTCCCACTTTCTAGTTACCTCTTTCTCTTCATGTGATACCCAATGAAATCTGCAAGAAGTGATATTAAGATACTAACTAAACCCCTAAGTGATCTGGTTTTTTGTACCTGTAGGAAAGCACGGCCATTCGTGTGTCAAAATATGGACTTCAGATAGTAAAGAAATGTGGGTTTGTGATGTTTCCAGTAGAAGCATATAAAGCAAATTCATTACTTCTTTCTGATCCAAAGCACACTGAAAATTTCCATTACTATCTTTCTATTAAGGGGCCTCATTGGTTTAAAATCAATATTAGGTATGTGGTGGTTGAAATGGTAATTTTATTCATGAATTCTTCTGTAGTAATATGCTGTCATACATGTTCTGAGTGCCCACATGGCAGAAGTCCATATGGCATCCCCTTTTAAGCAAATTATATATAGATATATTTCTTCTTATAAAACCCTGCAGGAGCAGTAAGGAGGAAAGCCTTTCAGCAGAAACTAATTCTAAGCTCCATAGTTTTGCTGGTGGGTAAGGAATCCATTTCCCCTAAGAGAAGACATTGTTTGTTCATTCACACTGGGACCCAGTAGGGAACAAAGTCCTCTGTAATGGAAGACAGAGGCAAAGCACAGCCACTCCTTGTGTTTGATTCTATTTTCTGCCCATGTTAAATGACCCATGTAATGAGTAAAGAATTGTTTAAATCGAGTACTGCACAAGCAGGTTAGGTCAATAACTACTCTACTGATAGCTGGCAGTCCAAACTGGTCATGAACAAAATTGGTGCTGTCATTTCATAACTCTTTTTAAAACATTGCAGCTACAAAAGTACTTCCTCGAACAGGTGAATTCCTTTGCTACATGATGATTAACACTTTAAAGTTTCAGAGAGCCTTAGTGTGCTTTTTTAAGAGCCCAAATGCCTCTTGGGTTGGCCAATGGAGAACTGATGGCAAATATAAGATTCTATCAGTAGCGCTTCAAGATTATTTAAAAAAAACCTTAGAAACAAAAAGCAACAACCAACTTTTGAGGCTTCATGAGATGTACTTTTGACCAACCTAGTTATATATGAGTGTATTCTTTTGTCCTACCTCTCCTACTTACTGCACTGATTTGCTGTGAGCTTTTAAATTACCTTGCAGATTCCACAGGGTGAGAGCTACAACTGGGTTTGCATCACACCTAGCCCAGAAGCATACACTTAGACCTGGAAAACTGCATTTTTACAGAGAGTGAAAAAGGATTTTAAAAAAGAGTAAGAAATGTGACTACTCAAATCTTTCAAACTATGATACAGAGTGGATTGCTGTCTTGAGTTCTGACTGAAGTCACAGTCCAGCAGCCTCTGTGTTTTGAAAGATGTCTCATAAGCAGACATCAGGGGACATGGTGACACTACTCTTACTCAGTGGGAATGTGGTCTCTTTGGGTAGGACACCCAGGTGGTCTTTGTGTGCAAGAGAGAATCAGGAAGAAAAGGCTTAGCTATGCCACACCATGTCTTTGTGTCTTTTCAGAATCTTCTGGTTCAGGTCACCTCTCACAAAGTGTTATTTCTTGACAAATCTTACGTTTTTTTATTACTATTTTTATAGGCTCCACGGACAATTAGTAAATGTTTCCATGGCAATCATCGACAGCTTCTCATGGATGAAGATAGATTTTAGCATTCATAGACAAAGGCTCCATTCTTCCTTTCTGGTTTTAAAGTATTTTTAAGGCTAACCAAAGAGGATCATGTAGGAGTGTGCTCTGTTACAGTAACAATACCACTGCGAAGATATTTAGGGAGGTCCAAGTTAAAAGTAGTCTATTAATATCTTAACCATCCATGTTAAAACCACATTCCGATGAGATCAGAGTGTATGCAAATCACTGGGTTTTCTCCTGGAGAGAAGGAAATGTCTTATGTTCTTCTTTCCTCAACTGAAACTACAACCAGAATAAAGCCAAGGCTCCCCTGCTCTTGTAGAGCACTCAGTTCTCACTGGCCCCTGATGTCTCCTGGAACCAAACAAAATCTATTACAAGGTAACCTAATAAGGGGCAAGAGTGCACCAGTAAATTACCTTAGGGTCAGAGACACTGTGAAACTATAAATTTAATTAGCTCAGTTGTTCCAGAAAAAAATCTTGAACTCTTCATATTCTAGGACAGGAAGGCTGACACTGGTCTAACAAGAAAAACTAACACCACAGAGGTTGAATTTTTTGTCTGTGCCAAGATCTACTAGGATAGACATCTGAGATGTGGAAAAAACCCCACCTCTGCCCTCCAAAATAGGGTTAAATTTTGAAGCTTCAAAGAGGACTAACAGTGTGAACCTTGGTACAGTTATGGATGGACTCAATTAGTGTAAGAGTCATTCATTTCATTTATTTATTTCATTTCAAACATCCAACATGCAGTGAGACACGGTGCAGATATACTTAGTTCTCACTTTTGAAGTGCACTTCAACAGTCCACAGGATATGTCTTGGAAATGAGAACCGCAGAAACAAACAAACAAAGAAAAAGCATGTCAGGTTACTTAACAAGTGTCAAAAACAAAAAGCCTGGTCATCCCTCTTCCACAGGAAAGTCACTCAATAAGAGCATCCCTTTGTGAGGTGGAGAAAAGGAGGAATTGCTGACACTCATTGCAAAGTGAAATTCTGACTGCCTAACCATAATAAGTCATCCAAAACTCAGAATTTTAACTGAAATGTCAATCATATTAATAATTATTTGACTATTTATGTCTAAAAATATACGGTTTGTTTATCAATTTACCTTTCTAACCATCTTATGAACTTAGCTTTTTTTTTTCATTTCTTGTAAATAAGAGATAATTTTTTGCAACTACTGTATATTATAAATAGTCCTCCTTGACTGCCCTACCAATATTCAGCATATAATCAGAAGAGAAGCATAAATTATTTCTGAACTCGTGGTATGGTGTGTTTTCCAGAACCACTGCATTTTTTACGATTCAGCAGGCTCTGCAAACATGCAGGAGACTCATTTTGTCTCCCATGTCATGGGTGAGATAAAGCTTTATGTAAGAGCAGTTCATACTGGTTCCAGAGGCCCCAGTGTTGGCTGTTCAGGGAAGCTGAAGCACAGCTTCCCTGTGTATGCTGTATGCTGTGTCTTACCAGCAGCAACGTGGCAGAGACTGGTATTCTAAAAACACAAATTTTGTTTATTCTTAAAAGTGACTTAAAAACAGATGAATCATGCAACACTTTTTTAAAAATAGGATTTTTTTTTCTCTGTGATAGAATGACTTTTTATTAAGGCTGCAAAACTGGTGAAACCACTTCTTCTTATAGGAACTGCTACAGTGCACAGACTGCTGTGTAATCACGAGCACCCACCTGAAGCTTTCCAAGAAAAAACCAAAGAGACTTAAATTTGGTTGCACAGGCTGTTTGGCTTCTTAGACCAGTTTGTTTCCTCGCTCAGAGCTGAGTATTAGAGCTAAGTCTTTATAGAAATGTATATTTATTTATATTCCTTTGAAAAAGCACATAAAACTCTCTAAAATATACTAAAAAATATATATATATATATATGTGTGTGTGTGTGTTTTCCATGAAAAGCAAATATGTTCCATCTTCTTCCCAAAGTAGTTTACATAGTTTACAGGTGGACCCCTATATTGAGAGGGACTTAATGTTCTAGAAATAGCAATGATTGAATGTTGTAGGAAATTTACCGTGGAGCAGAATATTAGCTCTCTACTAGCATGTTAAACTATATATTTACTGCCCAGCATCCTCCCATGTGTGTACTGGAAAGTCTCCCTTGAAAGATAAGTCTTCAAACCTGCATCACTGCCAGCCCAGTTTGCAGTAGGAGGTACCTGTGGTTCTCTTGAGGTGAGCCTAATGGCAACACAGTGAAGGGCAGTGGCACGAGACTGAGCACCAAGAGACTGCAGTGACAGTACTCGGACTGCCACCACCTTCCTCTGTGTCCTCACACAGGCTTCTAATTCCTTCTGTTCCTTGTTTTCCCCGAGAAAGAGAGGGAAACCATGTAAAAGCAACTTACAAAACCCAATAAATATTACCAATTTAATAAATTTAGGTGCATTTTCAGTCTGGTGCTAGAATCTAATATGCAGATAAATCAGTGAATTGAAAGAGCAACCGAATGCACCGCATTATTTGCACAGCAAAGAGAGCTGAAACAATTTGAATTTTTGGAAGTTAACCCTACTTATAATACTACATAATGGTGAGGAACCAACATAAAGTCAGCTCTGGCATATATTACTTTACTAGCCAATAAACAAACAAAGCCTTGTAAACAATCTTCTAAACACTTTAAAACAAAATACACAGAAACAGTCATAGAACATCTGAACAGGGTGGAAACAAAAGAAATTATGTAATAATTTCAACACATAATTCTCAAATTAGGTCTGCATGACATGCTGCTGTGGTTTTTTCACAGTAATAAACAAAGGTTAATACTGACAGCAGATGCTTTTCCTCCATACTCAAATTTGTATAACAATATACTGTTGCTGCATTTCCAAATCATTAAGAGTATTACTGAGAAGACTGCTATAGAAAAAAGAGCAAAAGACCAAAGGAATAGTATTATTTCTATGCTACACCATTTTGGAGGCAGCTTTTATAATCGTGACTAAGGATACAAACAATTTAGCAGTTTCCACCATTCAATTCCTTCAACTGATGTTTATTCTAAATAAATAATTCTTCAGTGTCTGTGTGTGTTTTCTTCTCAAGTGTGGGCTAAACAGAGGCGTAGTGAAAAAAATAGCTACCACATTGACTGCAACAGGCTTGAATTTCACCCGAATGATCTTAACCCGAGTATGCATCTCTCTGTGTGTAAAAGCACTGCTGAAATTCCAGTTCCTTCATTTAATATTACAAGCAGAAATGTAGATAGCGGTTTAAATTTCAACCAGACTGAAGTTAGCAGCAAGCCTCCTGCTAGCTTCACTTACATCTACAAAACACAAACATATGGCTGAATTAGGAACAGAGGAAAACAAGGAGGAACAAAGGAAATGCTGTCACTGACTGAAAGCAGAGTGGGTGGGCAGCACCCAACCTTGTCCAGACAGGTTTCCATTGTAATTTTCTGATGGATGGGAAGAGCTATTCTTTCTTTCACCAAAAGCAATGGTTTGTATCTAACAGAGCTGGCAATTACTAGCTGCCAGCGTGTCAAGAGAATAAGGAGTTGGAACAGCTGAAGGATACGCTGGGCAGGTACTGAAGGCTGCGAGAGACCATAAGAAGGTGAGGTGGAGAAAACCTGTGGGGTTTATGTCTGGAATGAGACAAACTCAGAATGGCAAAGCTCAGCTGATTTCCATGTTGCTGTATCTGCCCACTGCAGCAATGGCATTATCCATAAACCTGCCCACAGCTTTGACAGTTACGAGACGAGCAGCCTCTTCCTCTTCTGCAGGCTTGTAAGATGCACAAATATGCTATAAGAAGTCCAGTTAGAGAAATGGGTTGATAGATTTTTAATATTGCTATTTTTAGATTATATAAGAGCTAGTGCTTCTTGGGACTCTATTATTTTAAACAAATGGTAGATTGCTTCTTTCTCTTGCATGCATAAAGCTGTGTCATGACGGAAAAATAAACACATGGTTGAGAGATTTCTTGAACTCCTGTATGGTGGTTAATTTTTCAACAGTTCTTTTAATGGCTTTGAAAGCATATTACAGCAGAATCCACAAAGAGTCAACTCTCACTATCAGTTCTTCATCACACTGCTGAAGAAAATCCCATCTATCTTCCAATGTTTTAATTTTTAGCTATGTTATTTCCCCATCTCTCTCTGGTCAGCTTTTGATGAATTGCAAATTTTGAGTCTATTTTTCGAAACAGTCTCCAAAAGCATGGCTTTTTAAACCATGTTTGCATAACTCTCCATCTGACTAACCTGCTAAATTCCTTGTCCCAAAAGACATACAGAAATGACCCATTTTCAGTGGTGTGCCAACTGTATACTTAAGGACTGCATAAATTTGCCTGACAAACCACAAACAATCCCTGAATCGCCTCTTGATAACCCCTGGATTTTTTTATTGTGTTGGAGCGAAGCTTTTTTTTAAATTTCTCTCCCAGAGCTATGGAAAGGAAAAAAAAAAAAGTAATTGAAATAGATTGGAAGGCTTGATGTCTTAGGATTTAAAATCCAAAACCAGCTCGGTTACATGTGGCGAATCATTTTTAGTTTATGATGGGCTATGGATGACAATAAAGTTTTCATACTGTTCCCAGTGGCCAGCTATTCATATCCCAGACCCACCAGTGTATCTGAATTACTAGCATGCTTTTTGGCAACCAGGAAAGAGAGACTGCAGGCTGTATGGGTGCCAAGATGGATGTATAACGTGGACCAGTTCTCCAGGAAAAGTCTGTTCCAACCTCGCTGAGTGGACCAGACATTCAGTAGTGCAATTTGAGGAGCTGTAAGGGAGTGAGGGGGAGACTGCCTGTGCCTTAAGCAGAGCTTCCCATTGCTTTCAGAGGCAGGCCAGCTTCCTATATGATCCTACAAAAGTTTGACCATTATTGCTGCAGCCTTGGTCCGTGTGTGTTCATGTTATTTGTTTGCCTGGAGGCTTGGCAGTTTATTTTGACTCCTGCTAGCACTGCATAGACCAGAGGAAGTGAAATGGTTTCTGTTATTTCTGCTGTACAGTGTCAGAAGCCATTGTATGTGTGCAAAGCTACTGAAGACAATCTGATTGCCAAGTGTTTCTGGTGGCGGAACTGGCCTGCTCATTGCAACACACTGGAAAAACAAGAGAAAGAATCCAAAATTACATTCAGCTTCTCGATAGAGCCAAGTATTGGCAAGTTAATGCATTAGGACTGCAAAGGGAGATAGCTTTCCTTTCCACTTGTAAATTTGATATATTTTGTCTGGAACAAATTAGAACAATATAAAAATATAACTTGGTTGTATCATTTTTCTAGCATCATTTTTTGGAAAACAGATTTGTAATTTAAGGTGCTTTGTAGTGTCTGGGAGCACCAGGAACTTGCCAGTTCACCATTGGGTTGCTTCACCACAACCAAAAGCCGAGGAATACAAAGTCTTGTTGATCGGGTTACATTTTGAAGCTTTATTTATTAATCTCATTATGCAGACTTGTGCAAACATGGTGGGAGAAGATTTAGATGGGGAGGAAGCTTTTATCTGTGTAGTAAATACAAATAAGAAGATAACATTAAGCCTCTCAATTGGTCCTACTGGGCAGGAGGGATGCTGCACCACCCCTCAATAACAGCGCAGGCTATGGTTGTTCTTGTGAATAAAAGCTTTGTGTTCAAAGAAAAACTGTATTTAAAATCAACCAGTCAGACCCAAACAAATTGTTTTACTAAACAGAGTTGTTTTGTCCTTTGTATTCTGAGGGAAATGGACCCACAGTGACTGGTTTTCATAAAACTGTTTCTCAATGGAAAAAAAAAGTGTAATTCCAAAAATGTTGTGATTTCATCATCTTCCCTGCTAGAGTCCCTTCCGGACGCTGGATCCTTTAGTCTGCCAGCAGATCAGTGAGCTGGACAAACTACTGGACAATGACCCAAAGAAGAAATTTAACTGAGTTAATAAAGACAGTGACTGAGAAGTTCTGGCAATTATTTATCTGGCAAGAATGAATTAATGGAAATACAAACTACACCATCAAGGTCTCCTGACACTAGTTTTCCAATAAGAAGATATCAGAATGATATCAGATAGAAGACAAAACGTACATGAAAACTTCAGAATTTTATATTTCCTTGAAACTGGTATTTCCTACACAGATTAAGTCTCTTGGGTTTAATGAATATAACAGTGAAGAAGGAGGGTCATTCTCTTTAATGAATTTTAAAACATAACAGACTCAGGAACAGACTATGTGAGGGTAATTATTACAATAGGAAACATCAGAGGACATTTTCTAGCAGAAAGAAATTTACTGGTCAGAGTCAAGCTCGAAAAAACCCCCACACAAAATCCAAGTCAGTTTCTGTTCCATAATGGGAATACAATTAAAGAGATGAAATGTTACAATGTATTGCGTGTCCTCCTTCAAAGCCGTGGTGCATCCAGTACCGGGCATCTTGGAAAAACACTTCAGTTGCCTGTGAAATGTTTTAGGAGGGTTTTTCATTGTTTTACTTTTTCATTTGTAGGGGGTTGTGAGGTCTCTTTCTTCTGCTTTAAAAGCTTTGAAAAGTTTGGGGGCCCACTGGAACTTTCCCTACAGGAGCAGACTGATGTCTGTACACAACGGCCACAAGCTGTACTGATTTCAGCTGGTAGCCAGGATGACTACTAAACTCTGTTCCTGTGTGTAACAGACAGCACAGGGAAGGGGTGAAAGATTCTCTGGTAGCTTGATGTCATCTCTTTAGCAGATTAGCTGGCATGGTGCCATTGTATCAGGACTATGGGCAGTTCCATGCTTATCCTTGGAACACAGACCTGTCTGGTCTACACAGACACATCATGGGCACACAGCTTCCAGCAGGGATGTGCATAAGAGCACTGGCTGCAGAGAGATCGTTCTAAAATAAGCTACCACTTAAACTTAGCAAAAGTAGCAGATTATGGACTTTTGTCCCTTCCCTCAATAATCTAGGGCAGGTTTGGCCAGCATATTCTGTATGACATATACTGCAAGAAATGAGAGCTCTCACATGTTTGAATTGCAATGTGGCTGTAGAATTAGACACTAGGTACCACCAAAGGGCTGAACACTTCCAGAATTCCCCAATTATTCGTGGGAGAAGGCGTCAAAATTGGATTAGAGTCAGGCTGTGTTCCTGACTTCCAACTGAAGCTTTGCTGTACAAGGGACTCTTGCAATGGGTTTTATCTCAAAAAAATAGTACAAATTGGATTTGCCTCTGTCTTTTTCAGAGCTAGTACTAAATTTGCCAATTAAGAGAAATACAGTGATAATTGCTGACAATTCTTTTAATTTGGTTACACTATTTATAGTTGCCCAATCGTATATTTATTTATGTTTTACACATCAGAGCAGATGAAAAGAAACCCTATGAATGAACCAACAATCAAAGGAACTGCAGGAAAATATTTCGATACATGCTTTTTCCCTTTGTGAATTTCACTAAATGATCTGTCCTAAGTTTAAGCATATCAAGTGCTTTAAAATTGTTTTTTACATTATTTTATCCTTCCTGCTTCTGAAGCAAGAAATTTTTGTGACACTCTGCAGTGAGTCTGTGCCTAGGGACACAAAGAATGACTTGGAAACTATCCAAAACAGGACCTCCTTCCACAAGAGATGGGTCACTATTAATTATAAATCGCGTTTGTCATACGATGACTTAGCAAAGGCTATGATAGTTATTATCTATGTCATGCTACATTTGTGTTATTCCTACATTTTATAACTGGACAGGTTGCAGAAATCATGTGCTCAAATTCATTAAACAGCAAACTTTTATCCTGATATTTTTCTGCATTTACAGCTATGAGTGTTCAAGTCCTAAGAACATCTGAATCCCCAGAAGCATGATTCATTTGACAGATCTAATAACCAAGAAGTGTAAGATTTCACCAGACCTTGTAATTTTGTTTGTGAGACTTGGCAGGGAAGCTTCATGCACTGAATCTGGAGGAAAACAGTTATTCCACTTTAATAATTAAGTCCTAACATGAGGGAGGAGAAATGAGAAAGTTTTAAGGAAAAAGCGCAAATCAAGGCATTAGCCAAAGAAGACCATGGTGGATTTGTCAGAGGGTTTACAGCCTTCTTCGTACTGCCTCACACAAAAATCCATCTTGGATTGTTTATAGAGGGACCAGCCTCCAGAGCTTCCCCATGTGCTGGATTGCAGCCAGCCTTCACCAAAATCTCACAGGCAGTAGCTTGGGCCTCTTCACACCTATCCTAATCCCTGGACACTAAAGTATGAGGAGCTGAGGGAAATCGCTTACTGCTTTTCTCCAATAGAAAAGAAAAGTATGTCATGGCTTTGTTTGGTTGTGGCTTCTTTTCCTCCTTTATTAAAAGGGCCAGTAGGTCTTCTACTGACACTCGTATTCATGGGAGGTTTGCCTAAATAAAATTTAAATATTGGCAAGTACTTCAGTCTTACAGAAGGACAGCAAAACTTATTTTTGCTAGGGAGAAAAAGTAAAACAAACTTTTCTCAGTATCATGGTGAGCTCATCTCTGTCCGGAGGGAATTAAAAGTTATTCTGTTGATTTAAACAGAAGCAGGATCAAGTTCTTTTTATCAGGGACTGATTCATAGCCTAGGAAGAAAACAACTAGAGAATCTTATGAATATTTTAAGATATCTGCTGAAATATGTACCTATGAATAAAATGAGATGTTTCAGTGTAGAAGGAACTCTTTACCTAAATTAAAAATAGATGGATCATTTATAAATGAAAAAGTAAATATAAGGCAATCAAATTATTACATAATAAAATCCTGCAAGGAATACTTGAGCACCAGAGAACATATTTCATGCAATGTGACTTGGCAGCAGCATGAGAATTTAAAGAAGCTGGGGAAAGGAGAAAGATGCATTTCTCACACAATACTGAGCCTGAAACCCAGAGTTCAGGTTCTCCAGTCACCCAGATCAGAGGTGGGACTCAGGAGAACAGTAGAACTTTTCCATTTGGTGAATCTCCATTCTGTTTCCACAGAAACCTGGGCCCTGAGGCCAGGAACCATGTGGCAGCACATAGGCAAGTTTTCTGAGAACTGGTCATTGGTTTATCTACCTGATCTCAGGAGACTGAAAACTTTCAACCAGTACATAGCCAAGAGGAGAGGATCCTAAAATTCTCCTTTGATTCAGTGACTACTGTGAATCATCCTCCAGGGATGTCCATGCCTGATTCATGTCTCCACATAATGGAAGAAGTAAAAGGACACTCTAGAAAAACAGACAAATTCAGACTTGACGTCCACTTTTGGACTGAGATGGACTGGATGATCTTAAGGGTCTTCTTCAACCTAAATGATTCTATCATTCCATGATTCTGTTCTAAGGGATTTCTCCAACAACATAGTCTTAGATTGCTTTGTGAAAACTAGCATCAAACCACTGTCAGCAAGAAATTTGTGAGATTTCATTTCAGATGTTCCTATGGAGGCAAGCGCAAGGTTTCTTTCTTGTGAGAAAATACCAATTTGGTTCAGGGATTTTAAATACACAGACACATGGATTAGTAGATGGTTCAATCACACAGATAGCAACCTATCATTTCAGTATTTACAAACTCTTCTTGCAAAGCTGAATAACATGGTATTTAAAATACTTCCTACATAAATATCGAGGGGGTTATTATTTCTATTTGATTATGGGTAATATCTAGTCCCCATAGGAACTGGCCACAGAGCTACATTTGCAGCTACATGTTTAAAGCTGAGGATGAACAGTAACTGCTGAGAAATTTTGAGAGCTGGCAATGATTCAGTGCTCCACGAAGTCAGGCCTCATGCTTAGCAAAGGAAATTCTCCCTGGGTTATTTCTTCACGTGTGATGTGGTGGAAGGAGTTGCAGTTTCTGAGTCTGCTTCAAACTCCTTCCAGCACAACTCTCTTTCAAACATATGAAACTACCTAAATGATTTTATTAAACAAAGGCTCTTTTTATTCCAACTGTCCAAAGCATTTACTACAACCAACTGAAATGATGAAATTCTAAATTATAATGAGAAATCCTGAGAAAAGACTAAGCTGGTATTAGAAGGATCTTCTCAGGAACTGGCACAATGTGTATAAATTTAACTGTCTGGAATGGGAACTGTTAGAATCCAGTAAGTTTAGTGTAGGACAGTGTCATCGTGGATTGTTTAAATCAACTTCAAAAGCTGTTAAAGCCTTAATGATTCTGAAAATGACACTTATTTTTCTTTTTCGAAGGTTTAATCCTATTACATGCCAAGAATTTCCTACATAATGAACCCAGAGATATTGTTTCTGGCTTTCACCTTCATAAGTTTTAATTAAAAAAGGGAAATAGCAATAAATGTAGCTTGCAATTATACACCATTCAAATACATGAAATTTCACTAGAAGAGTGGTAAAGAAAGTAATCTTTCTATAACCCTTCACAGTCCTTCAGAAATACCATGCATTTATTCAATCATGGGCTATCACATAACACAATCTGCAGCTGTAACGACTGGGTAGCAAATTTTACTACATCTTCACTGGGCTGTATTTGCAGATGATAAATTAAAGGCTGCACTCAGCAAACCTTACTGATGCAATTAATTCTTATTTTTGCATGTCTTCTCACTAATTTCAAACCCTTATTTATATAAATATTTCCATTGCCCTCAGCGGCACTAACTGGGAGAGTAAGAGTTTCCAGTATTGGTTTTTAAATTATTTGTGGGGATTTTTCATGAACAGATGTCATAAATTCTACTGACTAAATTAGCAGTTATATATTGTTTAAAGGGTATGTGTCAAATGATTTTTTGTTGGCACCAGAATTATTTCTCACTGTTCTTTTGTGGGGGGGAGGGGGTGGTGGAGAGGGAAAGGGAGGGGGAAACGGGGGTGGGGGGGACTTCTCCATGTCCCTTCTCTAACAAGCTTGAAATTTATGTGCAGGAGAAAAAACAACTGAAACCAGAACATATGTCTACAATAAACAAGATTATGTACAGTTACCACAGACAAGATAGACAAAGAAACAATAGGACTGTTTCAATCAAGACAGGAAACCCAATGTGAACGCCAGAAGTGGGACTTAGCTCACCTAACTTTAGCTGTATAAAAGTAAGGCATTCGGTCTTAGACACCTGGGCTATTGCCATAGTCCATGGAGAGTGACAGATCCATGAAATGGGCCATTCATCCAACATATTTTAGGACGTGATGAATCACTTTCTGCATGTGGTTGTGTCCATTGACTGCAGTAGGCACCTAGGTAACTGGTCTATATTTAGTGCTAAATGCCTTTTAGATGACTAAATTAGGTAAGAGAACCCAACCCAGCTGCCTTGCAAAGGTCAGGGTATACATCAGGGCGGAGGTGAGTTTTGAGGAAGGATTTACGGACAATAAATTTGCTTAGATCATCAGCACAAGAAACAAGTCATGAAATGTGAATGTTCTATCTTGGGTCAATAGATCAGAGATTAAATATATCAAATATGTATTCCCACACTCCCTACTTCCCCTTCCATTCTTACCATTTCAAACACATATTTAGGTTTTTAAAAGTGTTTTGCTCTGCCTTGCTGCTACGTACAAGGGAATAGAAACTGGGATTTATATTGAGACAGTGAAATCAGTGTGGAGGTGCTGCCAAATGATCAGAGCAGAAAGCTGAAGAATGTTTATTTTCTCTTTAGGCACAGTTTTATTGAAGACAATGCACAACAACAGTAGGAAGACAACCTTCAAAAATATTTCAACTGGAAGTGAAAATCAGATAGTGGGAAGAGAGTGAAAAGCAGAAAATACCAGAACTATATTAGATAAACATTATCTCTGACAGGCAACAATTTTCAGAAATGGCCATTGATTTCACAGTCTCCATGGAGCTAACAAACTAATCACTGGATGTTTGTGAAATTTTTGATCAAAAATAATTCTTGCATGAGGTTTGCAAGCCCTTGTAGTCATAAGTTTTATGGAAGAAAAGTCTAGATAAACACAGGAAAGGTATGTGAAATCTGTTTTATATTTAAGGGAAGAGAAAATAATACCTTAAGTTATATGTTGTTTTGTCAGCTGAGATTTATTTGTATTTTCATTATTTTGTTTTGTCTTTTTATAGTTGGTGGAGTTAAGAAATCTCTAGAAAAGGTAATCTAAATAAAATTATGTAGTTTAAAGGGAATTATTATTAATAACTACTGCTGTAATTTTATTATACAAATAATAATTTGATAATAAAATAATGTTTTATGAAAATATATAAATAGTTCTCCCAGTTACAGCAAGTGAAATCCATAATGTTATGATAATCAGCAAGGAGCCAGTCTTAGAGACTATGGACTCAGCAAGAGAGCAGATAAATCAAAGCAAAGAGGACTGCCAAACTTGTACATGACATTGAAATGAGCCTGGATACCCTTCAGGTCTTAAATCTATTTTTGTGTTTGCAGAAGCATCTCGATATTAGAACAGTTCCAATAAATCTCTCTCTCTATGTCAACCCATTAATATTGCTAAACAATAACAAACCTTACGCAAATCCATAAAATGCTACAGACACAAGCCTTGTAATTTTTTCCACTTTTACTTTTCCCCCAGTGCTGACAAAAACATCTATCACCCAAGCACTAAAGCCTGGATCCCTGGTAACAAACTTTCAGACAAAATTTGATGGGGAAAAAGCTTCAGTAGTCTTGTGCTTTCTTGATCTTATGTCACAACTGATTCAATTTCCAGATATGACTTCAAATTAGACATAACAACTGAATATAATCTTCACAGCATTCTTTTAGTCTCTGAAAATGTATGGACTAGTATTAGAGTCAAGTTTGCCCAAGTTAGTAGTGAAGTACTTGATCATGAAGTCCTTTGGTAGTTTCAGAACACTGCTGGCACAGCTTAGAAAAAATTATTACAATGATCCTTGAAAAACAGCCCATTTTCTTGCAGTTTAGTTCTAGTCCATGTGCTTGTGGCATGAATGGGGAATCTGAATGCCTTCTCCACACAAGCAGTATTGCAAAACTAAAGAAGAGCTCAGACTTTAGGGAAAGGATGCCTTGGTCCCGTATGCATACTGTCACCCACAAGAGAAAATGGGAACAAGGCAAAATCTATCATTTATCCCCAGAAATTCATCAATCCAGGGAAAAATAATATTGGTTTCTATTCTTGTTCAGATTAAAAATACTTGAAAAGAAATTTCCACAAGAAGCACTCTGATTTTAACTCAGCCTATACTAGCCTTGGACACAGCCACCTCAAGGAATGGGCTGGAAAATACCCTGCTCCAAGCCCAGCTCCGCTGGATGCTGTGATTTGTAACAATCTGTCCTGCAGATTGGAGACTTTAGTTGAGATACTCAAGGCAGCTTTACACAAAACAGACCAGGTATCAGATATAGTCTGGCATAATGCAGCACTAGTCTGCAGAGGTTGATTTCATGTGGCATCAGCAGCCTTCTCTCTGCCTTGATTTGCTCTTCAGCTGGCTGATTAAAGCCTGCAATGGCTTTTAAAAGTGCTCAGTTTGGGCTCATGCTTGTTAGTACTTGGTTTTGACTGTGCTATGCATTGCTATGTAAATACGTGAGAAAGAGTAATAAAACTGCAGGCAAAGTTGATAACATTATCAAAATACTGTAATTACATAAAAGGAACAGGAAATAAAGCAATACAGGCACTGCAATAGTGCACGTTATCATTTCTTTCCCCTAATGGTGAGAGTATATTTCCTCAAGATCCTCTTTCTGCATGATGCAAGGATGTGAGTATGGAAGCCATGCCTCATTTCCTTTTCCTTACCTGAGTTCATCTTCAGAGCTGAGCAATATATTTTCCAGAAGTATGCCTACTGAGGCAGCAATTCCCATCCATGTCCCACATCTCTCAATTCCAGTTAGCAAATTTCAGCAAGATTGCTAACCTCCTCTTTCCTCTTTCCTCTCTTTCCTTTCATCCCAGACCTTTAGTATAAAGTGCCTGCAGATGTCTACTACCAAGGCACAGGCAGCTGATGGATCAATGCCAGATGGGCTAGCCATAAACTTCCTGGCTGGAAAAAAAGCTGTTCCTTTTTGGGTTTCGATTTTAGGTTCCTTGGTAACCCTGAAGAAAGGGGCTGAAACACAACAGGGCTTGGCAAGCTCCTCCTGTGTTACAAGGAAGAGTAGAGTCAGTCTAACTGACTGGGACCCTAGGTGCAGGTAAGCCCAGGGAGATTTTCTTCATGCCTACCTGGCTTCACCAGGAGGTGGATTCTGTACCACAGAGGTGATCTCTAAAGTTTTATATCCTTGCTGTGTTAGATATTTTCAAGGGGCTTCTTTTTCTTGAGGTTGCCATAGGGACCTGCACACGTAGTCTGAGAGGCTCTTCAGGGGCATCACCAAGTGTCAAAGAAATGTCACAACCGTAGCAGCAGCCAGAGCAATAGTGCCAAAACCTGGGCTCTGTTCACACCATACGGTTTACATTACCATCCAAGAAAAAAAGATGAAAATATCTTCCTCTTTAGGAGGTTCATGACTTGCGAACTCATGCATAAGTAATTACAAAGCCGTACTTTACTGAGATTCATGAGAAGTGATTAAATACAAGTTGTAACACATGCCAAACATACTAGTTCCTGCCTATGTATAGATAATGAATAAAATGTAGTTAGCTTTGTTCAATTCCTTTTCAGCTGCCTCCTAGAGATTTCCTACAATATTTTCTATACACCAAATCTGATTTGTCCTAAACAGGAATACAGGACTGAGTCATCTTGTCCAGTTCTCTGTTATCACAGGCAAGTACATTTGGCAGGGCCAGTCAGTCTTCATTGTTCAAAATAGTTTGAAGTTTTTGCCTCTTTTCCTCCCAGGAAAAAACCTTCATAGATATATATACATATGATAGCAAAGTTTTGATTTCCCTGCATAAGCTAAGTTCTATTTTTTGTGTGTGGGCTTGTTGCCACAATATCTGACTGCTCTGGAATACTGTGGGTTAGGTACAAGTGTTCAGAGAAAACATGAGGAAAAACCATATGTACTCATTAGTGAAAAAGATCATCATGACAGATTGCTCTCCATATGTGGAATTTCTGTATTGTAGCTTTGCTATTTACATGACACATGAAAAATGTGTCATTTTCTAATGAAAAATTTCACTTTATAGAATATCTTACTAGTCATAAGACATAAATAAGTTTATCTCTATTTCACTGGAAGGGACCTGCCATAAATTTAATGCTTTAACTTTAGTGTATTTATTGATATAATTGCAAAACATGGACATTGCAATACTGGGGGAAAAAACAGAAATTAGGCAGGTGAGAATAATTAGCCTATAATTGATGTCATGAAGCTCAGACAGTTTTCCATACCTTAAAAGTTTACCTCCAGCAGTAATCTACTTGCTAATCTACTGTATATGAGAAAAGGGAAGTATTTATTAGTCAAAGAAGTCATTTAAATCTTGCAATGCAAATGCCAGAATTTACTTAGACTTAATTAAACTTTCCTGAGTATCTTTAATTAAATTATTAATTTGCAAAATATCAACAATATTGAAATATTAGTCAAATAATTCCATCAGTTTTCTTCCTTGAAATTTGATTATTTTTATATGTTAAATATTTATGAAGAAAAGTGTCATTTAGAACTAAGTAAGAAGAAGATAGAGCAGAAGAGATTGCCATCCAGTAAGCAGATTATTCTTCCTTTATCTCCACTTTTTTTTCAGTTATTTTAAGTACTCAGTTGTCTAGCAAAAAAATGTTAGCTGGAAATCTCTTAAAATAGGCATTTTCTTAAATTCTCAGAATAGAATCATATTCCTGTAATCTTTCCTTAGGCAGAACCTTGACTGGCTTGAACACAATCTGTTCCAAAACTCATGTAATCAGTGGAAACATTTCCACTTACTTGGGTGAATTTTGGAAAAGGGAATATCACAAAAAGTAGTAGGCTGCTATTTCATGTTTTCAGACAGTAAGTACATGACATTTTTGTAACTATGTCTGAACTATTTTAAACTCCAACACAGAGTATTGAAGACGATATTCAGAGACCTGAATTTTCTTTTTGCAAAGAAACTGAGATAGACTTAAAAATCAAGATTTTTCTTTTTCGGTTACTTTTTTTATGAGAAAAGGCAAAGTGAAGTTTCACTGCTTTGCGGAACTGCCATGTAGAACTGCTTATCTTCTGGTAGCAATTTTCCTTCATAGGGAACTCAAATATACCATAGGGACATGGAGAAATGCATCTGTTTCCACACTAAAACTATTGGCAATGATAAATTACTAAGTATTTTTGGGAAAAACACAGAATATAATGGATATATTACAGTATTTTTCCATAATGATTAAATCAGAAATGTAACTGGCCTACGTATTTGATTGTCAGTTCAAATCTTTTAAAGTCTAAACCTAGCTTTTTTTTAAATGGACAGCAATTTTGCAAGGTTTATACATTTTTAGTTTTCTTTTCTTTGCATTTAGTGTCCCCAGATTAAAAAAATTATATAAAAAAGCAACTGCACTGAAAGGTAATTTCATGTAACGTTCACTAGGATTCTCAGATAAATATCTAAAGAGTATCAAGGATGATTTTGCCACACTACTTCATCTAACACCTTGTGCATCCAATGCAAGATTTTTTTTGTTTTGGTTTCTGAATGAATGTATATATCTGTGGTAATAAATCGTTTTCTGATATTAATGAATAAGATTTTATGGTGCCATTAATTATGTAGTTCAGCTGGAGGCACTTTTGCATGAGTTCTAGAAAGATCTGTGGAAACAGTGAGTAATTCTATTAATCAAATGCAGACATTATTTGTAAGGAACATGCTAACAATTCCAAATTTTATATATAACACTCCAAAAGAACTTGACATGTACTTTTACTTTCAACCTCTTCTTTTTTTTTTTTTTTAAATTAATATTCCCTGACAATAGCAAGAGTTCACTGCATGAAATGAAGCCAAAATAACTCTGTTAGGGAATTACTACATCCCATTTATCACTTCTATCAACATACCTTAACTGGTATTTACGGATTTAGAAATAGGGTTGGTTCTTAGTAAAAACATCGTCATTGAGCACATTGAGTGATGCCAACAACTACAACAGCAGAAAACAAAAGTCATATCATAGTTCACTTGCAGAAGTCGCACAATACCTCATCAAATTGGAAGAATCAAGTCATGTTTTTCTGTTTGTTTTAAAATTTTACTACTGAGTTGTTAATATTTTAAGGCTATGAAGATCCCCTGTCTTTCATGCTTAGTTATCTGACTCTACTCCTAAACTGGCCTTGAGAAGCTACTGATTTCTTACCAGATGCTCCTGATATCTTTACATTTTCTAACAACAAATTACCAACTAAACATATTCAAAAGTCTTTTTGATCTTATTAGCTATGAAATAGTAGTTATGAAATAATATTTAAATTCTTCATGCAGCCTCATGACAATTTATTTATTATATTTATTCGAATATGGACTGCTCCTACATTGATTTCTTTGGTGAAGAAAGAAATAGGTTGGGGTGTCAGATAGAATTTAGTCTGGTTTGGCCTAAGCACTGCACTTATTTCAAGAGAACAACATTGAAACTGCACTCAGGCTTTTTGGCACAGAAATCAGAGGGAAACAAAACCAAAAGAAAAAACCCCAGAAATAAAATAACTGCTGTAGATTAATTCTTTTCTGTGTGAATCAAAGAAAGGCAAAGAACTAAGTGTGAGAGAGTCCATCCAAAATTTCTACTTCTGCTACGATTTGAAGTAGGAAATGGATGCTTGGATAAGAGGTGACCAAAAGAGTGGTTCTGCCAGAGGGATCACCATTACTCGTCGTGGCGACTCCTATTGCTCCATAACTCGGGTAGCCTGGGCAATATTGCCCTGGGAAAGCAGGCAGGCAGGGAGGGTAAGAGTATTTCACACAAGCTGGCTGCTTTTGCATGTCTTTTATCTTGCCCGTGATCAGCTCTCAAGAGTCTGATATGTATGTGTGGTTTCTTTAACATCCTCTTTTGTAGCTAGTACTAATTCCGTCTTAGTAATGTTTTGTTTGGCTGTAATTCTCTTTGAACAAAGACTTTCAGGAAACTCCTCCAAGCAGCTGTTGTGCTCTAAGACCTTCTGCTAATAGACTCAGAATCCCAGACAAAGTTCTTTTATTTGGTTATTTTAAAATAATTACAAACACCCGGTATCTGACAAAGTTGTGTATAGTGTGGGCTTGAGATAAGAACATGACTCGATGTGTCTGATGACATTCAACAGTTAAATTTCTAGTGAGAAGTTAATTCCTTGGGCAATTCCAAGGCTATAAAATACAAGGATTCTGTCTGTCATTCCTTTTAATTGGTACCACTGAAGTTGAGATAAAAAATTGTGACCTTACTTAGAGCCCCTTACTTGTGGGCTCTACACGTTACAATGAAGATTCCTGAGATACTTAGATTTTCACATATTTCTGTGCATTTGGATGATCCAGGGCTCAAAATTTCTATTCTGACTCTGAGTTATTTGGCCTTACCTATCTAGTCCAGATCCCTAAGAGTACTTGGACTTTCTCAAGGAACACATTACTTTAAAGAAGTTTGTTATCTACTTGTAAATAGGGATATTAATCTAAACAAATGTAAATACTGACAAATATGTGTCAGCACATAACACAGGAAGTACAGTGGGTGTTGCTTAGTGATAAAATTCAGTATAGACAATATTTCTCACACAGACACCCAGACAAAGAAAAGAGTCTGTGTAACAGGGTCAAGCTTATAAGAACTAGAGGAAACACTTGGGTTTGGGTCTGCATTAAGAACAGTTACAAAAGATCCATTTTAAAAGCCACAAGGTATGCATTACAAAAAGCAAGATGTTGGCATATAGGCATTAGAAATGTCCACTGAAAAGAAGGTCATTTTCTGGGGAATGGTGTCTTGCAGCTTGTACAGTTACCACAGTAATATTTTAGTTTTGCTCAGTCTCAGCATAGTAAAAAATGGGGAAAAATAAAATTGATTTTTCCCCATGTTGCTTTTTTTCATGAAAAAGAGACCTTTCAGACTCTAAGCATATTTCTTAGAATTCAGTTGAATTATTTTTGGAAATCCAGCAGGATTTTTTCGTTGCTTTCAGACAAGGGGCAAACAAGAAATTGTATTTTCTTAGTATTATCAACTATTTTGTATATTTGTAAGGAAGACCTTATATTCTTTTGAAAACAGGAGACATTGAACAAAACCTATGTGTTCACAGCAGTTAATCATATTGATTGCTATCAATTACACTTATGATTGAATTAATTTACCATCTCAATGTGACCATTATGGAGAAACACAAGCTATTCCTCCAGACTAGACTGAAGAAATTTTTCATTATTGGCTTGAATTTGAAATTCCCCCCCATATCCCTCTCCCTAATTTTTGAATTTTTGGCTGCCTAGTTTTATTGAAGGAATAGGGCTAGTATTGGAGGGCAAAAGTAATAGCTGTCTGCCTGGAAAAATTCAGACAAGGACCAGATCTTCATCTGGTGTTAATGAATCTAGAGGTTTCAGTTTCATAGGAAAAAAAGTTATATTAACCAGATGAGGATTTGGATCATGGACTTTTGTACATTAACTTGTCATCCATTTTCTGAAATTTCCCCAAATGTTTCTGTCAATCCATGAGATCTCCACAGTTGGCTTCTTTAAGCCCATTTGAATTTGCTGGCTCCTTTGGCTTTAGTTGAGAGAAGGATAAGCTAGGGATACTACCCCTAGATCTAATAGTATCATGAACTTAAGAATCATGAAAAGCATCAACAGACAGCTTTGTGGAAGAGTACCCTCCACTCTCAACAACTCACGCTTAATGCTTATGCAGAAGGGAAGGGAGAAAATAGACGTGCAACAACTTTGTTCCTTTTCTTTTTCCTCTAACCCTGCTGAAGGCTCTCTCCCCAAAGCCAGTACTCTTACAGATTTCCAACGTGTTTTGACTGCAGCAATTCCCAGCAGATCTCTCATGCAGCCAAAGCATGTCTAGAGCCCAGTAATGCTCCAACCTGATCTGTTTCCCCCATGTTCCAAAGCGAGGAGGTAGAAGAGAGCTTTAAGCTGCTCTGTTCCTCTACGGATCTCTCTGAGAACCAGTAAAGTCCCCGTTATCATTGCGTTATAAGCTCTGTGCCTCTGAAGTAATGTAAAAATTACGGACCACAGAAAATCCAGCTCACAAAGGTTACAGTGGTGACAAATGGTAAATGTCAGCAAAGAATCATGACTCGAATAATCAATTCACAAGGTGTTTATGAAACAATTTCTTCTTAGTGATTTTACTGCTGACTTACAAGCTCAACATCAAAGTTTTCAAGCTAGTATCACAGGACTGGATGACAGTGATGAATTTAAGAAATTTACCACGGTGAGATTATGTGTAGTTTAGCACAACACTTATTCAGATAATTTAAAAAATAGATGGAACCTTAAAATAATTGTAGAAATCAAAACCAGTAAGTGTATAATTTTAGATACTAAAATGCAGATTAGCCAGAGTTTACAAGGTCCTTATTGATTTTCTGTACTACATATTTTTAATATCTTTGTTAAATATCTTCAGAACCATATTTTGTATGTTTCCAGAGGAATGTGCTGTGTCTGCAGAGTTTCTGTGCACATGATTAGGTAAACTTTTAAAGTACTGACATTAATAATGCTATAAACAAATTGCAATCCATGCCAAAGCATAACATCATTTAGAGGAAGGTGGAGAATAATCTAGATTTCTTCTTTTCAAGATACAGATAATTAATTTTAATCTCTCACAAACAGTGGTCATAGAAAAATATGCCAGCAGTTAATTTTTGGCAGGAAAGTACTGTAGAATTAGGGGACAGAAAGCAAAATGCAAATGTTGGGGGAAAAAGGGGGAAAAAAGCACTCCATCTTTCTACAGAAAAATGGAATAGCCAAAGACAAGTTGTGTCTGAGAGGAAGTAGGCATTTTCCTCTAAATGGCAAATCAGCTTGTTGAATAAAACAAACTGGCAAGATGTTGTGTTCATGCCTTCCACTGGAGGCCCTTTTCCAGGGACCATTTGTGTGAGTACAAACAGATTTCCACAGCACATATTGAAAAATCTGGTGATCTACTTCTTTATAACATCAACTACAGCAGTGGACAGTAGCTTCTACATGATGGTGGTGATCTGGACCACAGCCAGCTCCTGTGGGCGTTCCTCTGTGAGGGAGGACATGGCTCTGCGCCCCTTCCATCGGCAGTGGCCATTGCAGCCTCACAGGCATCACTTCCCAGCCTCTGGGGCTGCCAAACTCACAACAGATACCTCGGATACCACATGGTTGGCCACAAACCTACCCATAGCCTTAATAAAATAAACAGCTGGGATAACAAAAAAGTTGCAAGCAAAACAAACACAAATGCCTTTCTATTATACTCAACAGCATTATTTTAACCGTGGGGGTTTTTGGTGTCTCTCACCTACAGTTCTTTTGAGGGTCCTACATACACAAGGAGAGCCCCAGATCCCACAGCAAAATCAGATGCTCTCCACCTGTCCTGTGCTCTGGGTTACTCCCCTTTTCATTTCCATTTATATTCCCTTGGACATAGTCTTTGAGACACCAATGTAGATTGTTCTCTCTGGACAGTATCTTGAGCACGTTAGTGTTATTCCACTTTTCTTCACCAAAACCACCAGTGGCTATGTGAACCATCTATGTGGTGATCTAATTGCCATTGCCTGCTTTTGCTAGGGCTGAGTTCTTGCATTGTGTGAAAGCAACTCCTTCTCTTCCTCTTAGACCAACTAACTGCTGGGTGGCTCCCCCCTCATTTTTTACCACTAAGGATCAGTCAGGGCTGCTGGAACACTGAAAAGATTGCATAAAGCAACTGTTACAAAACATATTTCCTTTGGAATGCTTTCTGGTGTCTCTTTCAGTGGAAAACACGGCACTAAGGCAAATGACAGATGTGGACAGAAGGGCCGGTTGAAGCCCAAAGACTCCAGTACCTCTCCAGCCACTGTTTGTCTGGGGACCAAAGGCAGCTACAGCCCCAACACACCCATGGTGGCTGAGCACCTGCGGTTAGACTGGATGACTTCAGGCCTTGTTGCTCAGCCTACGCATGTCTACGAGAGCAGGTTCTTCATCCCCAACTTTTACCAGTGCTTCTGTTGGACCATGGAGATCTCAAAACACACTACAGAAGCTTTTATAGTAGGAATACAACTTTAGAGAGAAAACTGGAGCAAAAGGTGGACTATTAAAGCATGCAAAGGGTCTCTCTCCCAGTCCCATGTCCTACACCAATGTCCTGCCCTCTTTGCTTCACTCAACAAGCACCAAAGAAGCCTCAAAGGAGGTGACCCTCCCTCTCCCATGGGGTTATCCAGAGTGGAGAACATGGGCATTAGAGTCCATGTGGGGCTTTCCTCCTCCCTAGGGAAAAACGCACCTTTTTTTTAACCTTTACTTTGTCTTGTTCACGGATGCCACAAAAATGGCATCCCAACCTAACTGCCTAAAAATGCTACATCATCCAGGAGGCCACTTATGCAGAGAGATACGGGAGGGCAAAGGCACTTTTGGTCTGTTAGGTGAAGGGCTGGCTTAGTTCTGGCAACAGCAGATATTACAGTCTGTGTCTTATTCTGACCACTAAACATCATTGCTTTTGGCCAAGTGCTTAAAGCAACCAGAATCTTTAACCAAATCTCTTATTTCTTTCCAAAGTTTCCATGAAAGGGGTTTACATGTCTTTTGCTCATTTCAAAGGGTGGGGTAAATTCCTCACTGCAGTCAGTGATCCCGCTAGCACAGACTGGTGCCATTTGCACGCTGTATTGCCAACAGCAAGCCCTGAGAGTGATGAATAAGAGCCCAAACATCACAAGACTGCCTAAACATTTTAAAAATAACAATAAAATTTAAAATAACATTTTAAAATAACAAAGGGAATTTTTCATTGCAGTTCAGACGCTGGAAATTTAGATTCATTTCTTTTCCACTCCTTTTCCACTGTCTTGCAGCCTGGAAATATTTTGTAGACATGAAAGCTGAGATTTACACACTTCTTAGTGCCAGTACATTGCAGTTTCTACCAAACTTCATGATAAGACCTTGGGAGCTGGTAACATGAAAATTTCACTCAAAAAATTACTTGGAGTTGGCAAACAAAGCTAAAGCAATTAACTCAGCAGAGCATTTCTTATTATTTTTAAATAATTTAAATATTTTACATACATAATAGACCATGTTTTAAGTGATGCAAGGCTTAACATGATTGCTACAGCGTCTGAAGGCAAAAACATAGTTGATTTGATCCTGAATCTCTTGCTATGCGTGTGTTATCAAGTGGCTAATAGATATGCAAACCCTGTTTTCATGTGAAACGTAAACTGTATGCCCATAAAAATGCAGTAGCAAATCATGAGACCGTTTCAGGAAACACAGTTGGTTTCCTCAGTGTTGTAAAGGCAGCAACTGGACCTTTTTCACTTCCTACCCAGTATATTCACATTTGTAAGCAGTATTACATACAGAAAAGTGTTCTTTTTCTATATAATTTTATAACTGAAAACTGCTGTTCATATTAGCAACGGTACTTTTTTGTGCCTAAATTTGATTTCGTGTTTTTTCTCTTCTCTTTATTCACACTTTCCACAAACACAGATTTCCCACCACTAGTTCAAATTTGCTTTATTTTGGACCGTGTTTTGGACCACTCCAAAAAAAACCGAACAAAATACTCAATTTTTTTCAACTTTGGTCTGGAAAAGTCCCAGAAAAATCTTGTTATCATCTTCTTAATTTTAAACAATCTGTTTCAGGTTTGGTCCAAATCAAGCAAGCTCCCACAAACTGGCACCAGCTTCTATTAAAATGCCATTAGCAGCTCTGAATATTCATGCGTGCTCCACTGGAAGATTTGTCAGCTTTAAAAAAATTCCTCTGAATTTCAAGTTTCCAGTTTTAATGTTTTCATTGTGGCTCTCGTTTGAATCTCTGTCACCCTCTAGTGTCATGACAATGGAAGCCGTAAGCCAAAAAGGCAAGTTACAGTGTACAGAGCGTCTGAAAGCCCCACACGGAGACCGAGGGTTACAGAAACAACCAGGGTACAGACAATGGACGCAGCGAGTGCAGTCATGCGATTGCACGATGCGTAACAAAGAACCGAGAGTCAGCTGTTGGTGCGGATTAGCGGGCGATAATCATCTGTCCCCAGCGAGGCCACAGGGACGTAGCTGCGAGCTTCTGTGCAGCTGTGCCACAACGCGGGCGTGCTGTTGCCAAGCACGAGCGGCTGTGACACTCCGCAAAGTGCCTGTCAAATCTCGTTGCCCGGGCTTATCAGTGGCTCCTAACCACAATTTTGAAAAGCAAATGGCCTTTTGTTTGAAAGGCCGCGGCATCACATCCACATCCTGTGATGGTGTCCAACACAAGATCTGCTGGATGCCACAGACTGCAACTCTTGTCCGTGGCTGAACATTCCCCTTCCAGCACAAGATAATGCTGTTTAGTTTATTTTTGGTGGAAGCAAATAAAGCATGACTCCTACTACCCTTCGCTCACAGTTTTCCACAATTAGAAGAATGAAACAACCTTCCTGATGTGCATTAGCACATTTGTTTCCTTCCCTCTATTCCTTACCTTCAACTCTGCCCTAGTCAAAATCACCTGAACTCTCAGTCTTTGATACTATTAGAGCCCACTTATTAGTGTTCTCTGTGATGTTTTATGGCTGTTTCTTGATGTTAAAAGTCCCGCGCCCGAGCCAAAGAAAGTGGAGACTTCTGCGGAGTCGTGTTTAGGTTGTTTATTATTTCTTATCTCTCAGTGTCGGGAGCGAGGACAGCAAGTCCAGCTCCCTGAAGAATTACAGCAGAAGTGACCTCCTAGGAGGCTGTCTGTACCTTTTTATCTCTTTCAGGAAAACCAACCAAGTTCCACAACGTATAATTGTTTAATCAATTTTTCCAATTAATTTCTACCTTTTCTTAACATGACAGTGCTACCTTCACCAATGCTATTACTTAACATCACAGCAAAAAATGGAGGGAGAGAGAAGAAGGAGGAAGGAGAAAGGCAACGCCCTTTGCCCTCCATCTTAACTTCTTTCCCTCGTACCTCCATAAATCTAAAACTACAATCACCCAGTGATAAAAATAAACTAATTACACACTTTCTTTCTACTATTCATTTCATCTCTCAATGTGGGCAGACGATCCCAAGGGCAGGGTTCGAAGACGGTATTCTGGGCACTCTGCCAGGGTCCGGAAACCGTCTGGCAGGGTCTCGAACCCCCCTGGACCGTCATAGGAATATCCTGGGCTGCCACATGATACCACCACTATCTTCTCTCAGGTCCTGAAGCTCCATCTATTCCCTTCCCATGCTGACCAGACCCATCCTCTTTGTTTTGGTTGAGGGTTTTTTCCACACTGTTCTTTTTCACAGTTCCTCCTACTGTCTTTAGTATTGCAGTAGGATTATTCATATGCCCTTTTTGCTTCCAGAATACATCTTCTAGTATTGCTCTCAGAGAGGACTCCCAGGAAGCACATCTGGAACCTACTCTTGTGAAATGCTATCAGAAGAAGGGCTTAGTCTTGCTTGGCAGGCAGGAAGGAGGGAATAGGTGGGCATGGCATAGACAGATACCATCCTTAGGTGGCCATGGCAGTCAAGGAGAGGGCAAGGAAGTGCAGGAGGTGGGGGACTAGCAGCAGGTGGATGGGCAGAGCAGGAGGAGTGGCAGGCTAGGGCAGGAATTCTGGCAGGGGAACTAGGAAGGGACAGGTCAAAGGCTGAACAGAGAAGGGTTCTCCTCACTGGGGGCCCTGTTGTTGTGGGACTGCAGGAGGAGAGTTGGGAAGCAAGAAGGAACGGGAGACCTTCCAGTGGAAAACAGAGTTGGGTGTAAAAACATTTGGACGAAAGGAGCAGAGGGTTTTGTGTTATTTGCAGGCTTTGGCAATGGGATCCAGAAGGAACGGGAAGCTCAGGAGTCTTGGTCAGGAATCAAAGAGACTGGCATCAGCATTGTCTCTTGGGAGCTCACCTACACAGGCTCTTAGCTCAGAAACAGGGATATGCATGAGGTTGTCTGCAGCAAAACTGCCTGGTGCCACCAGAAATGTGATAGACCTGCTGCACTGCTGTGTGAGGAGTCTTTCCCGTGTCTTGTCCACAGCACCACTCTTTCCTCCCTGAAAACCTTTCTCAAGTGAATGACAGATGGATAACAGACCCATAAAGGGACAGACTCTGTCTTCATCACAGTTAGATCCATTTGAGTTTGAGAATGCATGGAAATGAATGTATTCCAATTTGTATTTCATAAAGCTCCATTAAATCAATAATAATTATTAATCAGAAGGAATAATAATTCTGTTTTCTGCAGGGTGATTGCACACTTTGCAAAACTGCCCAGAACTCAGCTCGGCTGGCAGCCTCTGCCATAACTAAAGTCAGGAACAAGGGGCACAAGCAGAGCTTGTAGGCAACCTGGACTCCCCAGTGCAAACCTGCCCTTTTTGTAATCAAACTTAATTCTTCAATTTAAATATTAGATTGGTACAAGGTGAGTCAAAGATTCGCATCCAGGGAGATAACTATCCCAATAGTTTCAACCTGATCCTGGGTTGGAGCGTGGGGGATTTTTGTTGCTGTTTTTTAAATCTGTGTTTAAATGGCACACAGATTTCCTGTTTGTCACTATTTGCCACATTTCATCACAGAAATGTTCTACTGCTCAATGCTACAGTTTGTCTAGCACTTTGTGATACTCTACATGAAAATAAGAAAAAAAAAAGAAAAACCTTATGCCATTTAAAATATGCACCTTGGGAAATCGGAAAAATGCAGATTATCTCACACAGACTAATTTACCATACAAAAACTATGTTTCTCTGGTCTGGAAAATGGTTGCTTGAATATATCCCATAGTTAAATGGTTTGATGGTTGATTAAATAGATATTTAATGATTAAGCATGAGTACATTTTTTGATTTTGATTTCTAGGAACACAAGAACCATTTAGTTAATCCACACCGGGTATGCAGTACAAAACACTGCATGTTTTATTCGGAGTCATGCCAAAGTTTTAAGTGATCAACAGAAACAGTGTCTGCAAACTGAATATATAAAAGCATAAATTAAAATTACAAAAGATGGGAGTTTTAAAAGACCAAACATAGTACGCAGATAAAACTGGTATATTGAAGTTCAGTGCTGCAGCATCTGAGTACCTGATTCAAAATGTTTGGAGAGATTTGGAGGCTTCATATGAGGCAATGGATACTTTGCAGACTCAAGCCTACAGAGAAAGAAGTGTCAGTTATTTTAAAGATGTAGCTAAAGATCCCGCCTTTAGCAATCTCCTGAAACCTTGGCACATGAATGGGTTAGAATTTCCCACAGTATTATATTAATCCCTCTGTTGTTTACACAGCACTTATTTTAAAACGGTAAACTGATATGTAAATCACAAGGATCAACAGCAGGACTTTCTTGGCCACAAGCATTCAAGAAAAATATCACCCTATGATGTGTTTCAGAAACATAAAATCTAACTATGACAGAAAAAGTATGAGTTTACTATGTGTGAATTGCACTAAGAGGTGGTGCTGATAGAATCAGCTATGAGTAAGTTTGTCTGGCACTTTCTGGGATAATACCCTATATTGTCTTGCTATAACTTTGCAGTGCTTTAACAGTTTGCTCTTTTACCATTACCAGGGTTTGTGTCTGTTCACAACCTTTTCTCTGAACAGCTGCAGCACTTCACACCTTGGAAAAGTGATCCGAAATTTGAAAGGGGGCGATTTCTGTGCAATGATTATGTCCATCCTCATGTTCAGTGAAAAGCACATCAAGCTTGACTGGGGTCCAAGTCTTTGGAAAATCTCTCCATCAGTACTCAGAAGGGACTCACTTGCACTTTGTCCTTGAAATTCCAAAGGGTGCAACAATACTCTCAGCTTTTCCTAATTACAGTTGATGCTTTGGGATTTTACCTATCAGGACCTAAAGGTTTTTCCTAGGGTTTTATCTTCTCTTTTTTCCCCCTTTTTGTTACAGATAGAGGACAAAGCCGCCTGATAGAAATGCAAGATAAAAATAGGTGTGAAGCTACAGCATAAGGTAACTGATGAGAAAACCTGGTAGAAAAAGAAACTGTAAGCTTGTGGAAAGAGAGAAAACTGGGTCAAGAATTTCTAATGGGCAGACTGTAGGATTTAGAAGTCAGGGAGGAGAGAGGGAAGAAGGAATGACTAGACAAGGAACTTAGTGGGGATATCAGGAGTGGAGGCAGGGATTGTGATGGGATGTGCCATGAAAATCACTGAACAAATTATAAATCCCTGGAAAGCAATTATTTGTAAGTGCATAGCAGTACTTGTTAGCCGCTTCCTTATTTTTCAGAATGTATCAGCACTCATTACATTCTCCCACATTCCTCTGCATCTCTGAAGTCACGTCTTTCCTAGGTCACGTATTCAACTCTGAAATTCAAGTAACCATGGACATGTTTAAATGTTTTATTCCTGTTTTACCACTCAAATTCACCCTTTGGCCAAAGGAAAAGTACACTGAGTCAGGGTCCAGGAACTGTTAGTTCTAGCTTCATAGGTGAATAATGCATGAGTTTTTACACTTCACTGTCTTTGTAACTGTCTTTTCATCAGCAACTCAGCCATGGTAGAGCTAATATTGTTTTGTATATTTATCATGTGCAAATACACCCTGCAGAGATGTGTCACAGGATTTGTGTTACTGCAGCATATATTACCACTCAAAAAAGGCAATATGACAATGCATCTTATTGGAACCAGATTCTCAAATAATTACTTTTAAAACTTTCTGTCTGCGTGCATAGTGCTTTTAACCTAGAAACAACGGCACAGCAAAACCTCTAGCTTGCAAGACAGGAGTATTTTTAACTGTATTTGTAGTCCAAGTGTTTGGCTAAAGCAGGTGAATATGGAAAGGCTACGCAACAATATCCTGAATAGATGAGAGCCTAAGTGAGAAGATATTTAGTACCTGGCATGACTATGTTCTCAGTGTGTAACTTGGACAACACTGGAAATCAAGGCATTCTAGTTCCCATCCCTCTGCTTTAATAACTATTTACATCACATTGCCCTCTCCATCTTTTTTACGATGCATCCCCTCAAGAGTTTTGGTTAATTTCTGGTTTATGTTAGCAGAGTTGTCAGCTTCACTTGGCTCTCTATCACCTTTGCACCACAGCCAAGTATTTCCCCCCATCACCAAGCATCACAGTACTGCATGAGGGAGACATGGCTGTGCTGCTTGGTCTTCCAGCTCTCTCCCCTCTAGGCAGGAAATTAGTGTGTTCAAAATCTAACATGTTTAAAATCCCCCAATCCCACTAGCATTGCCTGAATCCTTTTTTTTTTTTTTTTTGGTAGCAGACTAAGTTTAGAATAAGACAAGTAAATTCATTCTTATTAGTTAAATTAAAAATAGTGGTTCTGCTGTGACAACAGCAGCAAGGGAAATCCCAGTTGGTCTTCTTGAACGTTTCAGGCTTCCTGCTTCATTGTCTCTGCTGCAATATCCCCCCTTACATAACTCAGCAGGCAGCACTAACACACTCATCTAAGCAGGCACATTGCCAAAAATATTTGGTCTATTGAATACTCATGGTACACAGACTGAAGACTTTTGTGACTCTCTTCCACATGAACTTCAGCTTTAAATGGCAAAGGAGTGTCTGCACTCTTCTCCCTTGAGAACCCCAAATTTACTTTTATGAGGCCATCAATATTAATGTTCATGCAGCATTCCAAAAAGCTATTTTCCCCTTCGTCTTCCACTGCCAAACATGAACAATGAAGCAACTTTGTAATCAATGTAATATTTAAACTATTTATTGTTTCTTTTTCCTCATTGCCCCTTCTCTTTTCCTGTGTTTTTGAGGGGTGTACTTCTTTTTTTCTGGCTGCTGAACCCTATCTTTACTTTTCTTTCTAGTATTTTCCTTGTTTATGTGTCCTTCTTTGCTTTGGGCCTTCATCAAGTTCCTCTGTATCTTGTAATCACAGAGTTATACAGTGTTCCCATAATGCTGAAATTGTTACATACACATCCGATGTCAAATCCAAAATGCTTTGAGTTTTGAAAAGAGACAGAGGGGAGGAGCAGAACAGACTGAAGTGTATGCACTCAAGAACTGGGGATTTGGGAAGGTGCACGTTCCCGGTAATGCCTTCCAGTAACACAATATTGAGTGCCACACACCCAGTCACCAGAGCAGAGCTCCTGCTGGATGGTCCTCTTCTGAACTATAGGTGCTTCTCAGGCAAAGACGTGTTTTTCAAAGAAGAGTTCCTAAATTTTATTCTTGCAGAGTTTATGTTTCATTGGAGATTGACTGATCTGTAGGGCTAATGACAGGAACTTCTGCCTTTTTTTTAACTTCAGTTTTAACTGCAATTGTTTTCCAGACAATCCTTATTTTAAGGCAGAAAGCAAGCAGAGAGAGCTGTTTACTTTCACACAACACTTTTTAAGGAACCTAAAAAATTCAGAAACTAAGCTGTGTGTTCTTGAGTGCTCATCTAATGCACATCTAATGACATTCCTGTAAATATAGATATTGAACCCATCATGCTGCAACATCAGCTGGGAAGTAAGAGCAGTTGACGGCCAACTTGTGTCAGCAAGCTGGGGAAGGGCCTTGGTCCAAGCTATATTATGAAGGCATGTCTCTGTAGTCAGGCGGAGACAGTTGTGGAATAGCTTAGCTCATTTTCTAAGGTGCAAAATGGAAGATACATTCAATCCAAAAGCTGTTTGGACACGCTGTTGTGGAACTGTGCCCAAGCTAATAAGTTCTGCTCAGAGGCAGGTTATTCTTTTACATAAGTTGGCTGGTCCCTTATTTGGTGAGGTATATATGCTAAAGCTTGAAATAACACAGTTCAGCCTTTAATATGAATGTTGGTTTCTAGACAAAGGCTGCTTAGAAAGACAGTCTTTCTTTTTCATGTTCATCCTTCTGAAGTTCACAGGAAATTAGTATAGGATATATTATGCTTGCATGACAGAAGTAAAGGAGAAGTTAAGAAGCTAAACCTCTCAATGGTTTGTTTCTCTTTCATATTCATAGCATCTTTCACTTTGCAGGAACAAGTGAAAGGAGACAGAACTACTACCATTCCATTTATCAAAAAATGCCCCTTTTTCATACATATACTGTGTAATGTATACATTAATTTTAATTTATAGTGGCAATATATGCCACAATACATTTGGGGTTTATAATTTTCAAAGTTAAATAATACAGTTACATTTTTTTTTTGCATTGAAAGTCTCATTACAGCTATCAAATGTCTTATTAGAAGATTTTAACCTTAAATTAAGATGCTTGGTGTCAGCATATCATGACCTTATAAAATCCTTTTCAGAGATTTTGATGATATTGCACTTCTATTTCCCATTCTACACACACTACAGTTTAACAGATTCATATGTAATAAGGTTTATGGCTTTACTATGTCATTAACAAAACCAGATGACCTCTCTGTGTCAGAGGTAAGCCATTTCATATACCATCCTACTCTTACTCTGCTATCATAACTAAGTAATTAATTAGCTAGAAGTCTCAGCAATAACTTACTAACCCTTACAAATTGCTAAAAATCTGTAAAAATAAAAGTAACCCCCAGGACTTAGCTTGGACATAGTTCTGAACTATTGTATCTAATATGGTTTCTGGATTGTGTGGAATTTCATGGTCACCTGCACTGGTTGCACACACATTTATCTTACTTAGTCATTGCAAGCTGTATCTCATAGTGCTTGGCATTTCCATTTTCCACAGTAGATGTTTACTCTGAAAAAGAAGAAATGCTATGCAGAAATACACTCTGGGAAAACACTGATGCTTAGGTTGTAGGAGCTGTTTTCACTGAAGAGGTAAATTGTAATCTACGTTAACTCCTTTCATGCTGTCTTGAACAAAAACACCTGCACAAAAATTGCAGACATATCACTTTAATTCAAGTTAGGTCTGTAGCAAAGACAGCAGAACTGATAAGACCTGAGTGCTCCCTGTCTCTGGTGGGACTCCCAAGGAGACAGTACCACTGGAAGTTGGTAAGTCACACATCTGGCTTGTAGCTCAGGGTGGGAGAAACCCTGCAGCAGGGCCCATTTGTGCCTCTTGCATGTAGAAGGCATGCTGCTCTGTCTGTTGGGTATTGAAGCTGCTTTAGGCCAGATCCACTGACTTACAAATCACAAAACCCAGCTGGAATGTATCCCATTCAGAAGTAATGATCAAGATTTTAGTGAAAAAATTCTCCACGTTTTCTTAGGATAATCGTAAAAAAATCTCTTGACTGAGATTTGATTACTGTGAATGAGAGGGGTACAACTGAACAGGACAACCAATAGATTCCTTTCTTAGATGAACCCAACACACCATTTCATCAGGCTTACGGATTTCACCCCCCTCTCACAACAGAGCTCCCTGAGCTAGTGTCTATCTCTCATAAACAGTTGACAACCACATTTGTTTATACTTGACTGAGGTACAGTTTAGCTCTTTATCTAATGTTCTTTTGTCTCTGTGGGCTTTTTCAAATCTCTGTGGAGCAGGAGTTGCTGCTGAGACAGAGGCTACTGTTCCATGGCAACTGAAAATAACAAACTGCCCCCTTCTTCTGATTTCGAACCCACTATCTGCAAGAGGAATTTCAGGGAGCCCAGTTCTTACGCTGTGACAGAAAGAGGAAAATCCCTCCCTACTTATTTTTCCATGCCACTAATGATTTCATAACCCAAGTAGATGTTTCTCATCCAAGTTAAAGTATGCCTTCACTATTAAGCTGCGTCTTTTGTGGTAGCCATACTTTATCTTTGGTCACACTTATTGCCATCATTACTATCTTTTCTAGTTCTACAATATTTTTTTTTAAATAAGCACAATCTGAACAATGCACAGTCTTCAAAATATGGGTCAGATTTATAAGTCTGGATCTGCAAATTGTATCATGCTTATAATCGCATCCTGATTTCTGTTTTATTCACCATTTCCTTCTGCGAATACTTTGGAGTTTTGTTTGTTTACCATTGCTGAATATTAATCTGACAGTTACATACAGTATCTCCTGAAGAACTCAGACACCTCCTTCTGTAGTTGTTATAACCTATTTAAAACTGCACTTGCATAAGAATAATGAGGCTTTTTTTTTCTCCCTATGGGTATTAGTCTGTATTTAACGTTGAATTTCTTCCATTTATTGCCAAATTGCTCTGTCTTGAGAGAACACTCTGCATGCCCATCACAAGTGGCTCTTGGTTTGCATCATCTGCTCATCTTATGACCTCACTATTTGCTTCTTTTCTAAAACATTCATGAGCATCAAATCTTGGAGAACATCTATGAGTAAACCCATGCTGTTGTGAAAATGGAAAGCTACCCTTTCATTCCCTATCCTGATTTCTGAAGCTTTTCTTTCAATTGTGTATGGACACCTGAGAAAACCTACTTTGTATAATACTTGCTTTTTCCAGCATGCTTTAATGAAGGATCTTTGCTCAAAGGTTTAGGAGATCCATCTGTGATGTATCCATAATATATCATCCAAATAATTTGCATTCTCTTGCACTCTGAATCTTTCAATAAACTCTAATCATTTATGCCTTCTACCCTTCTTTTGAAAAAGCCTTATCAACTTGGTACAGGAGGTCAGGCTTATTGGTCTGTAATTCCGGAGGTCCCACCGAATTTAGGAACAAGAGGAACATCACATTTGCCACATTCCATTCCCTTGGAAAAGAGGCCAATCTATATGTTGAGTTACATCGCAGTTAATAATTTGTCACATACATCAGACTTCCTTTAGAAGTGTTTTGAAAACCTGATATAATCTACTTGATTTGTTACCATTCGGTTCTATCTAATATAAAATTTCTTCTCTGACACTTAAAATTGAGATAATTTCTTTGACTTGGACCCAAAAAAAGTTCTGCTGTCGAAACCTGCCTAAGCTTGTCCATGGAGAACATTAATGTGAAAAATTCATTTAGCATTTCGGCTCTGGGCTTATCTTCTTTAAATACCTCTTTTACAGCCCAAACATTATAGAATGCCTATAAACTGTCTGGCACAATTCATGCTTCTGATGAGTTTAGAGCAAGTTTTATTATTCACTCTTATGCTTATCACAAGTTATTCCTCAAAATATTTTTGGCCCGCTTTATAAAGGGTTTATATTAATGTATAAAAGTTTATGTTCTCTTCTGTTTTTCTCATTTCAACACAATTTCCTCTTTTTGAAGACTGTTACTTCTAACAACCACTTTCACATTTCTGTTTTGTCATGCCAGCTTTCTGTGTGTGTGTGGTCCTTTTAAAGTCTTTTTTGATAAGCAGTAAATGTTTGCTGTTAGTCTCTGGTACAGCATTTTTAACAATCAGCATGCCACCTGCAAACTTTTTACTCCTCTGGCTGCTTCTTTGAATTTCTCCATAATAGCCATGATTTGCATATTTCAATAATACATAATAGTCTAATAACATTCAGCAGAGACATAAGCTTTGATACTGCATTTTTGTTCCTAGGCAAATCCTCATAGCATAGAAATTTCTTTTTAATTACAATATCTAATAACATCTGTGCATTGCTAGTTTCTGCCAGAATCCTGCTTTGTTTCTCAGAGAATTTGACCAACTTGTCAGTGAAATGAGAATCAATCATACCTCAGGTAAGACAGCAGAGAGTGAGTGAATCTCTCTCCAGCTGGCCTGAAAGGTACTGAGTAGGTCAGCTGTGCTGGGACTGATGGCCTCACCTCCTAGTCTGGGCTGGCTTTCAGGGCTCACACAAGATTTTAGCTGCAAACTATTTGGTGAATATGTGGAAAAATGTACAAATTTTAGGAGAATCAGGAGTGCCAACAGCTGCGATTTAGAGAGGTTTATTTTGAAAACAAACAAATTAAAAGAATGTGAAATCAGAAATGACCACAGAGATTTAACTGTGACAGAATTGCATAGTGAAGTCTTGGGGATTTTCTAAGCAAAATGAAATAATTTCAGTCCATCAACTTTCGCATTGCCCTTATGCTGAACGTGAGTCACACACAGATTTTACGACATTATTTTCTCCCCCCAGTAACTTTCAAAAGCAGTAAAATTAATTACTCATGATATAGAAGTTTAATACAAGAAAGATGCACGTGTGATGCCTGGAGTGGCCACCTAAAAACAGAGACTAGACAAGAATAAGGCAACAAAGGTAAATATTTATTTGAAGGGCCTTCAAAGGTACACGCTCGGGAGTCAAAGGCTACATCCAAGATGGACCCCAAGTCATGAGTTTTCATGCTTTCGTAAGTTTGGTTCATTTGCACATCAGCATTAATTGTGCAATTATAACCTCAGTTCATGATGTAAATACCCCAAGTTTGCCCCCCTTCAGAGGCTTTTTAGTTTACACATTTGGGGCCTGGTGTCCTTGATGTAGAAACCTAGAGGGGTTTGTTATGTCTAACCAGCATGAGAGAACAGCAGCTAACAGGCCACAAGAAACTTCAGAGTTACACACTAGGCAGTATAGGATTTGAAAAATATAAAAGTTAAAACCTAAGGCATCATGTGTACTAGGAGGGAAAAGACTGTTTCAGCTAGGCGCAAGTGTGGAATCACGAAAATTAATGTTTCTCGTCCTCGGCCAAAGGCCGGGAAACATTTCCTTTTTCTCTCCTGCAGCGGCACCCGGTGGCACAATTTGGGAAGAGCCGGGGCTGGCCAGGGCGGTGTGAGCCGCTCTCACGTCATGAAGGATTTTAACTTTGTTCTGCCTCTCACAAGCTCACCGTGGCCACGTTTCCCGAGTAATTTGGTTGCTATTGCTATAGACATAGACGTTTTTAATTTTAGTACGCACTAAGTCTTACCTGCGTTTATTTTCCCATGGCTTAGTCTTTAGATGTGCAATTACAACATTAAATAATTATTTTAGGAGAATATGTGAAACCTTTTTGTCCCCCTCGTAACAACTGATTTTATTTATTTTTTTTTTTAAATCCTACAAAAGAAAGTTGTTTATTTCAATTTGTAGGAGGAAATCTCAGTCATCCTGGAACTTCTGGAAAAAATAATTTGGTTTTTGGGGGAAAGAGCATGGCCCAAAATGTTTTTTATCCTTCTGGCGGAAACATGAAAGGAAGTGTTTGTCTTGCAAGCTGTGAAGGAAAATGTATTACATCTCCAAGAGCAACTTACACCTGCCATCTTGTCTCTGGCTGACTCTCATTCCAGATGTACAGGAGCAAAAAAGAAGAGAGCCTGAAGAAGTCTCAGGAGACCTATAAAGCCAACAAAATGGCTTATGACCTCTTTTTTGTTCAATATTTCATGACATATAAAAAAACCGAAAGTGCTGAGGTTTTCCATTTGATTTTCCATTTAAAAGACAGATCTTTTAAGAGTGTAAGGTTTATCACATCAGGGAAACGGGGAAAGTGCAATTCAGTTGAGATGTTTTTTCAGCTCAGGCTGTTTCCAGCTGTTTGGTTTGTTACTTTTATTTCTGAACCACTAATTCCCATACATGGAAAGGAAAGTTTGATATCCCTATCTCTCTCAAACTCAAGAATAGAGAATACCCTCACCTCAGATTTCTGAGAAACCTTGATGTGAAAATAAAGCAAAACAAGCCTTGAAAATTTCTGGTATTCAATGTAAATATATAGGTGAGAGCATACAAATACAATGATACTACTTAAACCAAAGCTTTTGTTGTCTTGGTAAAAATTTGAGAGGTCAGACTAATCACGTTATCTCTTACCATTCTCACATTTAGAGTCCTTTTTTTATTATCAGCTAAAATGCTGCAGGGAAGTAAGGGGTTTGTATAGCCTCAACCTAAATCAACTTCTCTTTCAGATTAAGAATTACTCAAGAGGTGAGCTGCTTCATCCTCTTTTTAGTTTAATTCCTTTCATTTTCATTCCATTCAACATATACTCTGAACAGGATGTTCTGCTCCTGCCTCTTGCATTTGTAATGCTTTTGTGCTCCTAATCCTTTTGTGGGCACTGCTCTGTATGTCTCTTCAGCCTAATTTAACCATAGTTTATATGGCTATAAGATAAAGATATTTCATACCTCACTAGTCAAGTGTAAACTATTACAGTAAATCGTGTTATTTTCACAAGTTTGGTAACAAGTGCTAGCTGGCATTATAAGTGTGGAAGTAACACTTTTATTTCCACATTCCTGCTTTCATCATTCACATTTATTTCTTCAGGGGAAGAACGATACTGGATGTCACACTGAGGAGTGACTCTGTACTATATTTAATTCCTGGGCTGGAAAAAGATATTGCCTAAATACGAAAGGTCACAATTAAACTCCGTGGTATAAATGTACCACTCCCCATTTCTGTTTTTTTAAACCTTAACAGCATCTGACCATAACAGAACGGTGTCCTGAGGCCACAGGGAACATTTTCTCAAGCGCTGCTTAACTCTGCTTTCCTTTGTTTTTTCTCAGCTGTTTTCTGAGCTCCTACAGCAACCGGGAGAGGAGCTGTTGTGCCTGTGCTCAGCTCTCGCTTGCACTGAGGCAATGTTCTAGTTCCACGATGATTTAGGTGGAAGCTGAGTAATTTATAGCCACATTTAGACCTAGCTGTGTTTCCAGGCCAGAGAGATGTTTTTAAGTACACAAAAATCAGACTGCAGATTTTAATATGGAAAAGAAAGAGAAGAGACTCTGTGCAAGGAAAGGGAATGCTTTTCTATCAGTTTTCTTCCACATTCACGGTATAATTTCTTCAGCAAAAATCTGCAACACTGTAACACAAAAGGGACAAATCATATTTGTTATCTAAAACATGCTTCCCCAAACATCGATGAGCTTTTTCTTGTCTGTTTGCTAGGCTCCTTTTCCTTTCCTACCAGAAACCAAGAGCTGACTACTCTTCAAGTGAAATATTTGCTCACTTTTGGGATGTTTCAGTATTGCTCAGCACAAAAGTTCTGCATATATTACTGGGAATATCTGAAAATGAAAAACAGTGCCAATGGGATTTGCTTCAGCGGAATATGGATTACACAGGCTGTAGTCAGAGTGGAGGGTAAATAAAACACAGACTGTTGTCTCTCAACACTGTTTTTGTTCTTAAAACATTTTATGTAAATATCATTCAGAAAAGTATCCTCTTAAATACATTTTGGGAAAACCACTCATTAGATTAATATCCTTCTATTACTAAATCTCAAACAGTATGCTCCATCTTTTCAAAGGCTCCACAGCTCTGTTGTTCTCCAAACACAAAGAGAATGCAGTGACTAAAAAGCTAACAGACCGAAGCACAGACAGTGAATGCAGCATATTTGTGGAGTGCTTGGAGACAAATGAGATTTTGGCGTAGTGGTGACTCATTTAATTGCACAGCTATCACAAGATAATGTGATAGTATTAACATAAGTAACTATATGCTGCAATTATTCCTCTCAGAGTGTTATATGCTAGCATTTATAACAGTGTTCACTGCTTCTAGCTCATAAAAAAAAAAACCCTGAAAGTATTCTCACTGAGATTACCGTGCAAGCATTCTGAATAAGATACTAGGTTATGTGTGTCTATGGCACTGTTAGTGTCTCTGCCCAGCACAAGTGGCACTGGATGGCACAATTATCCTCAAACTCAGGAGTGGGCGGGTCAGGGCTCGGAGCTGAAGGGCTGTCACTGAAGGCAGTGCCAGTCCAGGGAGTGAGAAGCCTGTAACCAGGTGTTCCCCAACTACAGCACATACCCCACCAGTGATGCACAAACACTTCCAGAATGGCAAAATGTCTCCTCCTATGCACACAGACCCAAAAAGCAAGGACAGACCAATGAAAAATAAATCAAGGAACACTCTTCACAGACCCATTAACTGAAGGCAAGTGGCCAAACTGAACTGAGCAGAACTACTTGATTCTGGAAAGAAAATGGGTAAGAGAAATGGGTGCTTATAATGAAGTTTGTTAAATGCACACTCTCTGCTGATATATATGATTTCTGACCCTAAAGTTGCCAAAAGTCCATAAAAATAGGCACAATAAAGAACATTAGGCAAATAATTTCCAAGCCCAAGTGGTAGGAAGAGGACCCTGGAAGCTGCTTTATTATAAAAGTGGTCATGGTGGGGGTCAGCCTTATTTTGACAATGTATGCTTTCAAATAATGTTTATTAAACTATGTTCATTTACTCCTTGAATTATGGTGGCCCTAAACCAGGTCTTCACCTTTCCAAAATGCCATCTGAATGGTGATATTACAAATTTAAACAATCAGTCATATGTAAATCAGAGTTAATAGAGCATCCCCTTTGGTAGTTCGACATGCATTATTCAGCTCTGGGTATCTTCTTTTTTCCCTGCAGGCTGAAGCCATGATTAAAATGTTACTTTAAAATAAATGTCTCCACAGAGACAAAGACAGATTTAAAACATAATGGATTCTCTCCCACCATGCTATTAAGGAAGAAAGTTACCTCAGCATGAAGATTTCATTACACCTCACCAAAGACTTCAGATACTACACTGCAATCTCAAAGATTTCACGGGGCCTAGGTGGATTAAAGCACAGGATCTCTTGAAGGGATTTATTTTTTTTTTTAAATACAAGGATGTAATATTTCCTGTGAAGATGGCTGTCAATGTACATGCATGCCAATTCTTTTTTTAAAAACATGTCTATTATTTTTATAAAAGTGGTCTGGCATGGTGTAAAGCCTGCAAGGCCAGTATGCATGGTACAGTTCAACATCCAGTTTTCAACTGCACTGTTTATTTAGGAGGTCATTGTGGTTCCCTGGGCACAGAGTCAGCTTCCCTTTAGAGAACCAGATGATTCAAAGCCCTTGTGGTCACAACCACACAGTATTTGGAAGAGGTAGGATTTGGACCAGATCACTTTGGATCAAAACTTATATTTCAGTACCTTCTCTACAAACAATAAAGTATGTTCCAGCAGTGGTCCCCATGGACACTGCCTAGAGAGATGGTCCAAACACACGATACAATTAATTAAGATTCAAGCAGTGGGATGCTGAATTAAACAGAAATGACATCTCCATATGTATAGAGCCTTTTGGGTTTGTGCACAACTATTTTCCTAATCTAACCAAAGGAAAAGTAAGTCCATGGCCGTGTTCCTTCCATCTTTCATAGAGCTTAGCTGCCCTTATACACTACTAGACAACCACAAATAGATCAGCCTAAAAGCCTTAGGAATTGTCTGTCAATTGGCAGGCATTCCTTGGCTCTCTCCTCTCTGATGAAGATCATGCCTGCCCTACCACTTGAGTCTGCACTTCACTGACACTGATTTTTCCTCAGTATCAGAAGTCAAGGCCTTTCTCTCCAAATATCGTCACTTCAAACAGGCCTAGATTAGAGCAAGGAGATGCTAGTAGGACACTCTGCTTAAATTTAATTCCTTGAAATTCAGGCTGCTGCCTGACTCTTCCAGTAGTTCTTGCTGCAGTGCAATCATGGCAAATTCACTCTGTCTGCAGTTTTGACATGAAATTGTAACACATCTGATTACTTAAGAATACTTTTTTTGTGCAATGGTCACACAGAAATTCCCTAGAACTGATCTTTAAAAGCCCTAGTCTGTGTCAGGATTGCTGGAGTCTGTAGAGTTCATATGTAACTTACCAAATTACACAAAACTAAAGCAGTATTAAAATAACTTACTTGCATTTGTCTTCACGTCTTGAAACATGAAAACTCTGAAGAACAATCTTGAATTATTATTGGAGAAGTCCTTATTTTGTGCTTATAGCGTACGGGATCAAAGGATTCTATCGTGTTTTTGTTGAGCAGAAAGCTATGTAAGGAAAATTACCAGCCTCCAAAATAGCAAAGTTTAATAATAAAAGGTTTAGGATATTTGCAACTGTAAATAATTTGGTCAAATAAAAACTGTGCAATACAGCTGTGTTTATTTTTGTTTTTCATTCCGTATTGAATATGAGACTTTTCTGTCCTATATTTGAAGTTAAAAGGCTGTGAATGGAGCCAAGCTAATACCTGAGATAATTTTTTAACTACTGAATATGCTTTTATCTGAGTGGGCTTTCTATTGGCTTCTGCCAGTGCCCTGATGAACAAAGGTACTGGCAAAGCACAGAGGAGCATTCTTACCTCAGAATGTAGAATTTGCACGTGTGTCTCACTTCCACTTAGAAGAGACAGCACAAAACCACATAAATTATGCTCCCATTCAAAATAAGCAAATATCACTTCAAACACATAAAACTTGCAGTGATCTGCAGATAAGGAAGCAATGAGAGCACCAGTGCATGGTTCTGCTCTACAACCATTAATTTATATGCAGCAAATGTGTATGGGTCTGAAGATAAGAGCAATCTTCAGCATTGTACAGTTGTAGAAACAGATCTGGAAAGAAAATGCATTAGTCAAAAAAGTTAAGCTTCTGATGAAACCCAGCTCAGTCCTTTAGCCACAGTTATACTGCCAGGGATGTTGCAGAAGCCCGTGAGCAGAGCAGAAGTGGCCCCCCCCCCACCCCAAATGAGTGAGAGACCCAGATTAGTTAGCCACCATGCAATTAGAAAACAGCATGCATGACATGACTGAAAGATGAGCAACGCGTGAGACCAGAACAAATGGCCTGTGGGACAATATGGGGCAGCTGTGGGGAAGTAAGCCAGGACTTCGGGGCTGAGGCAGGTTGTGGAATCCCTCCTTCCAGGAGGGAAAAAAAGATGAAACATAAAGGAACAAGTGATCTACAGAGGAACTGTGACGAATGCATATAGATATCTGAATGTGAATACATTCTTTATTCATTTTGTTTAGCTGTAAAAGAAGAGTATTTCTAAAGATAAATGAGTACTGTTGTTATAAATTTTTTCTGACACACATTCTCTACCAAAGCCAGAGAGAAAACAAATCAATAACCTTAAGTACTAATTTCCGGAGCTCCAACAACACAGTCCTTTCAAAGCAGTAAAAACTGCAACCAGGATTCTTGAACACTGTCTAGAAATAATTTGTACTAGTTTGATGCCTCCTAAAAATGATGAAGTTCTGTTTCTACATATAAAACAGGAATTCTGCATGTTTGAGGTAATGTGATTGACTAGCAATACCCTGATTCTCATCACATTTTGTTTTGCTGTAAATGTTGCTAAAAAAAGAAGACAAAAATCAAGTAGTCTTTATCTGAAATTATATTAAAAACAAAACCTTCCATGTGTCAAAATTACTAACACCACCAGCAGCCCAGCTGGATTCCTTCTGCTCCCAGAGGAAGATCAGAATTAGGATGAATTAGATCCCTTCCATACCATTATACCACTTTGCTTGTCTCAAAATGTGGGAGGAAAACTGTTAACGCTGAGGCCAATTTGTTGTTTATGTCATCTATTTGCATACTTAATTAATGTAAATTACCAGCCGCTACAGAAGTTTCAGACAATGACAACAGTTACGCTCCAGTTTTTCGAGTTAAAACCTCCAGGAGGAAAACATGGCTGGTTTATATTTTCCCTACATCAATGACAGCATTTTCCAGGTTTTATTATTTGACTCTGCTTTTGGAATTAAGAGCCAGGGAATAATTACTTAAGCAGGGAAAAAGAGATTATAATGAGGCTTAGGACTGGGCAGATGAGAATTACCAATGGCAAAACAGTCCTTTTTCCCAAAGAGCAAAATAAGTAGTAGTAGCTCTTGGCATGACTTGGAAAAAAGTACTGTACTGTACTGTGCAAGAAAGTTGTTTCTGTGGTGTCGGCTTTTTCTGTTGGTTTTTATTTTCCACTCCTTTTCTGAAAACAGTATGATGTGAAAGAATTCCCTAGTACTAAAATGATAATGGAAGTCGTGAGAGGGCTTTGCAAAACAAGCTCAGTGTGAGTGCTGCTAGAATGAAGCCTACAATGATTAGACTTCTGAATAATCAGGCAAACAGCCCATATTGTAACAAGCACTGTTTATGGGGCTGAAGCAAACACAGACAAGTTTGATTCACATGCCTCAGTAAGCGCAAAAACACTTGTAACAAGGAGCCTTGCAAAGAGAGCAATTAGGGCTATGGAAACAGTCTCTGCCCTACCAAGATCACAAGCTCACTGAGAGGTGGGAAGTGCTCAGCTAAGCTGGGATTTTCCAGGGAGACAGGCTCTCAGCTCCCAGATAGGCGACAATGGCAAAACTAGCTCCTGACTGGGACTCTGTTCCCCATACAGCTGCATCAGCAAAACGTTGCCAAAAATGTCTGAGCAGAATTATATAAATCAAGCAAAATGAAGCCCAACAAAAAAGTGCTCTAAATTTTTGAGAATTTCTAAAACCACTGCAAAAGGTATAATTTTGGTAAGCGGCACTAAAATGTAATATAAGCAATTCCAGCTGCAGCAGCTGAGACATAGTTTTCTAGAAGTACCTCACAGATACATTTACTCTACATGACTATGCTATTCCAAATGGATGGGTCTGCTCCAAAGACCCCAAGGGTTTTCATGCCATGATTTGGGCCAGTTGTGATTGTTACTATGGTTCTCCAAGGAAGAGGCTCACCCTGTCTCATGTACGGATCACTAGGGATTTGTGCTGTCCTGTAACAAAGCACATGTAGGGGTAGGAGTGCTCAGCTTTCAGAGATGACAGTTTTCCTATCCAGAAATGCACCCTACTCCTGGATGCAATTAAAGGTATCCCTTTAACCACTACTGCTTCAGTATTTGACTGCAGCTTCCGTATCTGACCACAGCAAAATGCTCCTTTTCTAGGCCATGGAATTCATTGGCTGCAAATGACGTAGGATATTCTTTCAGCAACAACATTTTTTGATCACCTACTTTCTTATCCCTTAACAGAAGAAACAATGGCAATGTGTTGCATTAAATACACTGGAGAAGCTTCAGCAAGATTAAACTCACTGTCCTAAAATGTATGTATCTTTTTGTTTTCTCCTTGTCTAAACTGTAGTAATATTGATCTGGTGCACAGTGTCAGCTTTTTCTACCAGTTCCTCTTTTTTCCCTGAAGCCCTAGTGGCCCTAACATCTTAAGACCATTTTGCAGCCTATTTCTGACCTCCTTACTTTTGCCAGTTTGGTGTCTTGTGTGAATCTGGCTGTGTTAGAAATCACAAAACACAGGATGGTACAAACAGAGAGATAGAGCAAAGAGACACCTACTCTTAGGCCCTTACTTTAACATCACTAAGTCCAAACGACTTGGAAATACAAAATGAACCACAGTTTACAGTTAGCTGGAAGATTCACCGCTATTGTTTTTGCTTCAGCTTTGTGAAAGCAGCAGTGTCACAGACCCCATGGAGATGCTCTGCCGAGTGCCAGGCAATCTGTTGGTGTAATAAAGCAGATCACTGCATGTCAGAACCTCATTTCCATGAGGTTGTTGTGTGGCCTTATCATACTTGTTTGCCACTTACGGATGTTACTGAAATTCAATAATAATTCATAAAATGCAATAAAATATTCTAAATACATCCAAGTTAAGTCAAACTGGTTTGCATTTTATCCACTTGAATTCTGGGGTTTTTTCCATGTTAGTGTACTAGATTTCTCTGCTAGCCAAGACATGTGTCTCTTGAAAATCATTACACTTTGATTCCTGTTTCTTCTGTATATAATTAGACAAGAATTTGAAGCTAAGTTTACAAACCCCCCTCTTGAGCCCCAAAACCTGTTCTCTTTCCAACTGTATCAGGTAGTCCAAGAAAAAAATAACCCCCACCTGTAAACGTTGTCATTTTAAGAATTCTAAAATATTTTAAATATGTATTTAAATGTATTTCATATGTTTTTAAACTTCTAACATACAGTTCTTTACGATAAGACTATTAGGAGCTGTCAAATGAAAATCAGAACGTTTAACTAATGTATCTCAACTGTTAATGCTTTCTATGAAACTCCAAGGACATAAGAGCATTCTTTCACATTAAGCATATCTCAAAAATAGTTAAAGATCAGTTCCTTCATGTAAGCTGTGTAAGATTAGTACTACTTTCCGAAAATGATATTGCCAGGAGATGGCATCTGCTATACATATTTGATGCTGCCGAAACAACAAAAACGTACAGGCTGCTCTAGAAGAAAGCAGATACATAATTGATTTCGCCCACTCTGTGTTCCAGGCTCTAGACACTGGGGATATATTTGTTATATAATGACACTCAGTCACTTCAATAAAGACAGAATGTAGCCTCAATCTTAAATACAATCACAAGAAAAAATGCTGTTTGTTACACGGTAAGTGTGTATTACAGAACTATATATTCATTTCCTCTAACACATGATCATTCAGAATTGACATGGTTCCACTTAAAATTTTATGTTTGCATCATCTTTCCCACAAATTGAAATGATGTGTTTGTCCTCAGTACCAAAAACTTCGACAGGAATATTTTGCCTTCTTAGGTAAAGCAGGTGGTTTATCTAAAATTGAATTCTTAAATACTAGGATTTTGTCTTTTCTTCTTTTGTTCTCTTTCTGCCCATTCTTTAAGACAGAAAATCTTTAGTTTTACCCTTCTTTGTAGCATTTTAAAGCATTTTTTGCTTTATAGCAATCATAATGATAAAAGGAGATGGAAATTATAAAAAATGTCAGAAACCTGGACACTCTCTCTTTTATCTCTCAGTCACAGAAAAGAAGTGGGGAATTCTGTAGAATGGATCTTGCTCTGCCCATAGATTTAGCTCTCCCCCAGGCTGGTAGTGATTGTGGATCTTCTAAAAACATTCCCACTTAGCACTTGTTTTTTATAAATCTTCAGGATAACTTAAACTTTGAGACAGAAGCTTTCATTGTAAAGTAGGGCAAATTGCCCATGTCTGGACAACTCTGAGTTAGCAGTGGGGCAGAGGTTCCAGGACATCAGCATCTGTGAAACCTGAAGTTACAGTAATTAATGATGTCCCTGTTCGCTTGCATATGTTCTGCACATAAGAGCAGAACAGTTCTGCACGTAAGAGCTTTCAGTAAAACAGAGAGCCATGGGCAGGTCGGAAGGCTTTGGAAAATACGATTCTTGCTAAGTGCCTTCAGGAGAAGAAGAGGAACCATAAGTCCTTTGGGAATACCTGAGAGGTTTTTCTTGCAGAGATTCAAATGCTTGAATGACTAAATCTGTGCCTTTCTGGGAAGCAGACACTGTCCACCCTTAATATTTTTTAACCTATTATTTTCTCAGTATAAGTGTTTCATACACTATTATATTCAGAGAAGGATAACAGAGTATTGGTGGGGAGAAAGAAAGATTTTTCGGGACCTCTTTGGACAGTACAATTTAAATTATGCACTAAGGTGTGCAAGGTCTGGAAGGATCTGTTAAACCGAAGGCTCCACAATACGGGCAAGGCAAGCTCTCTTTGCCAGATGTGAATTTTTTAAAATGAGATGAACCTACAAGAAATGCTTGTTCACTGCTTCCTGCTGTTGCTCTCCAAAATCAGTAACTCCATCTCCCCACTTCCAAACTTGTGCTCTCCCAAATCCAGATGCTAGGTTTTGCACTCTAAATTACTGCTCTCTCCAGGAATCTGAAATCTCTACATGTATTCTTGATTTCTATGTAGTCTATAGTCTAAGATTTGATGTGACTTCTTAGATTTGCTGCGTTTTTGAACTGCTGTATAAAAAAGTTCTGTAAAATAAGAATTAGTATTCTGTCTTATTTTCATTCAAAATATATTTCATTCCTTTTAAGTCACTACTTCTAGATGCTGGCATTTTCTCACCATATTAGGACAACGACTTCAATGGAAAAAACCTCAGGCTCTTTTTAATGCAAGGAAAATCTGTGAACTAAAAGTCAAAAGAGTTTTCATTAAAATCCATGTAGATTAAAAGGCTAAAACATTCAAATTAGTAGACAAGGCAATCTTCCTAGGGGGAAAACAACAAGGCAAATATTGATGCTCTGAACAGCACACAAAAATGAGGAAACATTGGAGGTTTAATTCTGACAGTGTACTGAAAATAAACTAGCTCAAAATGTCAAATGGTGAACAAACTTCACTTTTAGGCACTTCACTAAAACACACTATAAGCTTACATAGAGGATGACAAGAGTGCAGAGCACTGAGCCGTGCAGTTTAACACCCTATTAAGAAGGTCTCATATGCAATTCCTACCTGACTCTACCCAACATCACCAGCCAATTAGCAATAAGGCCAGAAAAATAGTTTAGCTATTTTGATTTCCTGTCCCCCAAGCTATTTGTTCAATCAGAGTTACATCTCGGCCTAGTGGTATTTTGTGTTTCTGTCTTCCAATTTCATGCCTTCAAGCATTTTTTACAGTATCTATAGGTAGTACCTGTCTGTTATTTCCACTTTGCCCATGGAGAAATTGAAGATATTTGTCTCAAACAACAGAACTGCTCATGAACAGTTCAAAAAGTAACACTGAATCCCCATTTACAGTTGACTACCAGGTGCAGATTAAATGATCATTGATACAGGTAGGAATCTTGATGCAGACCTGCAATTTTTTATTGCGGCAACAAGTGCAAATATCAGAGCAAATTCCTTTACCTGTTTTTTAAAGTATAGATCTGCATCCAGGTACTTTCTTCGGGTTTGAGGACCAATCTTCTTAAGAAAACTTGTTTCAGTTCCCAAAGCTCCCATATATGGGAATATTTAATCAGTAACTTAATCTCGAGTACTAATCAGGATACTTATTTGATAATTGATTATTAAAACTATAACTACATCTTTATTGTCATTATAATTGAGGGTTTAATTCTATAGCAAACAGACATATAATTTGCATGTGCATAAAACTCAGTGGGTGCTCTTTTAAAAGTCAACTAAATTTAATATACTTAACAAAAACTAGGTTATTAAATACAAATTAAAGCTGGAGACACACGAACTGTAATGTTGCCCTGTTTTATATTCTTGGGTTACTGCACCAAGGATCATTTTTCAAAACAAGTTCACAAGACTTTTAAACAACTATCCCAGCATGTGATGGGGAAATAAGAACACCAGAGTGATAATCACCGTGCAACTTATTAGTAAAGCTCTGTGGAGTAGCTCACTTATAGCTATAATAAACCAAATTTGCTTCTTGAAAAGAAGCAAACTAGCTCCATATTTCAGGAATTCCCTATAGAATAACAGATTTTTAAATAAAGAAATTCTATACATATTTTGCGTATTAGAGTTTCTTACTTGATAAGGCGGAAGATCCTCTCATGGATTCATGTCAAATAAAATATTAATATCTAAAAAATACCAGGAATAAATTACAGATGCCCAGTGGAAGAAGTCTACATGTGAGATCTGTACTATACATAAATTATTTGCAAACCACTGTAAATCTGGAATGAATAAAGTTGCAGCTGATACTGCTTTATTCAAAGTAGTTCATCCTAAAGGTGAGCGTAAAAGTTATAGAAAAGGTTTTGCAGTCCTGAGTGACTGGAGAACTACACTGCTGAAGAATCATTTCTGTTTCTGATAAGATCAGAACAAGCAGGCATGGAATGAAATTATCAGGTAACAAACAGAAAACAAAGTGAAGTGCTTTTTCACAAAGGATGAAAGAAAAATATGGATTCCCATGCTACAGTAAAATCCAGACAGCAAAAATACAAAAGGTGTTGAAGAGGAGTTCTTTAAATTATAGAGGATAAGCACTTTAGTAAATAATAGATGTGGCGGTCCAACACAATCCTGAATTGTTTATGCTAATAGGAAGTAGCTGGATTTTTATGAAATACTAGATTATGAAATAAACTGAGTAAGCTTCAGGTACAGACTCAAGGCATCCATCTCTACTTTGCTGAAGGTGTTTGAGCCAGGCACCATACCTACCTTGGGACTGGGCCAAATTCTGCACAAAATTACACAATGGACAGGCTTTTGCTTAAAATGCAAAATCAGCACTTCTCCTAGTCATTATTGGCTTAGACTGTAAAAAGGCAAAGAACAGCCCTGCGTCTCCTACACCCCAAAATGCTCATATTCCTCTTACACCTTCTAGATAAAGTGAGGGTAGATGCTCTAGAACACCACCCTGCAATGTAGAAGCTGCAGGAACAGATCCTATTTAACATTCTAGGTTAGAGACCAAGCTGCACAGGAGCTAAAGCAGATTAATTTACATCAGACTTCTAAATCCTAGGAGCCTAAAAATAACATTCTGTGTGTTTGCTTTTCACAGTCACATAAAATACGCTTTGGTTTTCATCTGTTCACTAGAACTTGGGTAGGATTTTATGCTAAAAGGTTGCTTACTTCCTGAAAGAGCCTCTGGTTTGAATCACAGGGGCCTTTTTCTTTCCCTCAGTTGATGTTTTTAGGACCTTCATTATTGTCTCCATTCCACTTTCAGATGTACTGCAGAAAGGCATGTTGCTGCACACTCTCTTTTTGTGCAGGGGGTTGTATGCGGCAGTCTCTGCAGTAGAGGTGTCCCCTATGCTCATCCTCTGAGAGGAGCTTCTTGCCTGTCCTGGGACCATGACCTGGAGTCTCTCCCTGTCACACGGCTGCCTGTGTGCCATGCTGTCCTCTGAGCCATCACACTGGCCTGTGGGGCAGCCTTTAAAGCAAGAGCATTGCGCAAACTTGGCATGTGACACACTCAGAAAGCTATAATTTTCATATTGTATCTCCTTACCAATTGTAAATCAGTCATTTTAAGGATGCTTTCTATTCTTGCTTCCCTTCAGGCATCTCTTATTTCTCTCTGGAAAAAGAAAAGATGTAGTTTATGGCTAACTGCAGGACTGAAATGACATGTATAATAGCAACAGCAGGCAACAAATGTGTCCCTAAAGTGGCAATATGGTGCCTTTTGTTTTGTTTTAAGACTTTGGAGTGATAGACAATTTGTCTTTCTGAGCTGCAATTTGAATAGTTACAGGGAATTTAGAAGACAATGTTATGCATGTTCAGTAATAAGGACTGCATAGTCTGACCTGGGCCCGTTGAAAATTGAATGATAGGAAAAGACAATCAGGAGGACAAAATACTGATTATTATGCATAGAGTTATTAGCAATAAAGCTTCATAGTAGTGTTTGGGTTTGTTTGGTTTTTTAAAAATTTCCTTGCAGTCTTCTTTTATTTTCAGTTAAAAAAGACAAACCAAACACTTTCTGATCACCAGATATTTTTACACGAAATTGAACTCTGGCCCATTTGTGGGAACAAACAAAGCCTTGCATGGAACACTTTTGCTATTAGAAAAAGAGATGTTTTATATCTAAATGAGACATACATACATGAGAAACTCAGACTTTCCCATGTAACTATTTAAAGGACTGATATTGCCACTCTATTCACATGAGTAATCCAGCTTGCATCTCTCTGAAGGAATGCCAAGGACAGAGTATGTCCCTGACTATGTCCTGGTGCCCAGTCATAGACAGGTACAGCACAATCCCCTCGTCACCTACAGGACGAACACCATTCCAGGCACAGGAATGCAGCAGGACCAGAGATATGGAAGCCACAACATATTTGGAGCGTTCCAGCTCTCTTTTCATTCGCTCAGACTGAACTCTCGGAGCACCTCACAGGGGCAGATGCGTGGAAGAGGATAGGGGATGAGACAGCTGAGCACCTGCAGCAGTCATTGACTTCAGCTGCAGTTGTATGAGCTCACGTTTCTAAAACCACTGTGCCAGGAAAACTGATGCCACGGTGCAGATTTGGGTGTCGGCTGATCTGAAGAAGGGATCTGTCTGAATACATCCTGGTTAAGAATTTAAGGGTGAGAAAAAACAGGCACCCAGCGGAGATCCCCCGGCATGCTGATGGGGCAAGAGGTGCTCTGAGCAGCATCAATAGCTGCTAGCTGAGAGCCACCCACCCATGTCCTTGTGGCTGTAGCTCATTACTCACTTGGCAACCCCTCTACTTCTTCACTTCTGTCAATGACTTCAATTTCACTTTTCTCTCTGCAGCATTTGCTTTCTCTCTCTCTCTTTCCCTCTTTCTCTTTTAAAACTTCTGTAATATCTCCTTATACTTCCATTTGCTTATTGAAAGGAAAACCTGGGGTGATCATGCTGGTATATTATTTGATCTTTTGAAACATCCACCAAAATTTCAGCACTGTCATGGGTGACATTTTATCAAAATTATTTAGTAAGTTGATTTGTTTCTATTTGTAAATGTGTTCTTAAGGGGACAACTCTCATTTAACAAAGTGCAAAAATTAAAATTAAAGCAATAAAACATATATTAAAACCTCATTAAAATTAATCCCTGAATACAATATTTTCAATGTAAGATCATTTCAACATTTGTCATTATTTCAGGCTCTATGTGTTTTCTGAAACTAAAATACACTAAGGTGTGGTTGATGTTAATAATATAGATCAGTATCATTACATTAAGATTATTTAGGTAGATTATATGTTATCCTTGTACTGAGGGTCCAAAATGAGAGAAATTAAGGTTAAGGATTACAACTGCACATTCTAAGGATGAAAATGCCTGAATAGGGTATTTAAACAACCTTATTTCTGTCCTTCTTTGCTTGCACAAAGCCATTCAGTGTCTGCTGTAAAAATACTTCTATATGCAGTCCTAAATTAGGCTAAACTGTCTTTTCCAAGTAGATTACACTCTAATTCTTTATGATTATTATGTCAGTGTTAAAAGCTGGGTTTATCTCCTGAATTTTCCTATTCTCACATGCTAGTGGGGGGAGCTGAAAACCCACCACAGATCAGTGTCTCTCTCCCGAATCTCCACTCTTTTCAGATAGATGGGGTGAGTGTCTGGTTGTCACAGAGCCACAGGCGACAAGGCAGCAGGGGGGACCAAGTGTCTCCAGCTGAGGGCAAAGAGCGGGAGCTCCTCTCGAGGTTGCCATGGCAGCCAGAGCCATCCCCACACCAGGCTCCGGTAGCGGGCACACCATGATTCCACACTCGCTGCCTTCCACTTGCCCCTCATCCAGCGATGCACTGCTTGCTTGAGGTGCAATTGCCAGAAATCAGGCTCCCCTTAAAGCTACTGCGGGTCTCGTACTTCCATTCAAATTCCACGATGTGTAGCATGGTGTGCAATATACTCAGTATTTACCCCCGGAATGAGATTCAAGCATTTCTATTACCACGTTCAATAAAAATTGTGTTGCCAGTGGTTTTACAAGGCTTGGCTATGATCCTAAGCAAACTTTTTTTACTTAAAACGACTTCAATAGATTCCATCACTATCCCTTATTTTACTCAAGCTTTCTCGCAGGCTCAGGGAGATGATAATGACATTCTGGTATAAATACATTGATAGCGTACTAATCCTTTGCTGAAATTTCACACAGGAGTGTAAACTGTTTTTACTGACCTTTGTGAGATAAATAAATGACTGCAAAATATGGTAGCAGAATTCCTGGAATTGCTCTATTTTCTGCATAAATGTACCAGCAGTCACTTGCTTAATTTGTAGGCTATGCACTGCCTTGTGCATAAGAAATCACAGAAATATTAATGTAAAACTACTGCTGTCTCTCTTCGTGCATTATCATCACATTACGAAGCTTTCAATTGATGATCTTTCTCATGTTCTTAGACAACCTTGACCTTCAGTTTTTAGTGAGGTGAATAATATTACATCACATCTAAAGAGAACAGTGTAATCATCTTTTCTATTTGCAACCAAAGACAGTCAACAGTACTTGATACAATCAGCATGTGTCTTGATACTGAAGGCACATGGTGACAAGTCTAACTGAATGTAGTTATTTGGCTGTCATGAAATGCACCTTATGGTGATAAACTTCAGCCATAAAATTGGAAGACTATCACATAAACATGTTTCATGAAGAAATACACTAACAGAATTCACTGCTGGTTTATAGTTGGAAAACCGTGCTCTATTTATTATGCTGCAATTTTTACAGTAAGTCAGGTTCCAAAGCTCATTACATTTTACAATGAAGTAATTACGGGGTGTTGATTCTTCTCCTTCATCCAACAGGTCTATCTAATTAGTGTACAATAAACTGAAATACCACAATTAAGGATGTGTAAAAGGATACTAAGACTGGATGCAGGTTCAGGGTACTTAGAAGCAGGGAGAACTGCACGGCTAGTCCCCCACTTTGTGCCTTGGTCTGGTACCTCACAAGTACCTCCTCTGCCTTTGCACCTTCTCCTCTGGGAACATGTCCTAATGCAGACAATACAATAAGCCTATCAAGGCAGTTCACATTTGTATGCCTTAAATCTTGAACTTGATACTAACCCAGCATTTTCTTTTCATTACTTATCAGGCATTTTATCTTTTAGATAAATTTCTTCTCCCTGTAATCTTAAAGGATATGGTGTTCATAACACTTACTGAAGGTTAAGCTATAAAACTACCCAAAACAATAGCTTCAATAAACTCAGAGACATTTTCTTATCTTCAGCATAAGTCAGCCTCACTGCAGTGCAGTGTTTCTAGCTTGGCATTTTATTGGTTATGGGAGATGTTCTGAGCCACAAGGAGTCTCAGTCCTGCTGGAAGTCAAAGAGAATTTGAGACTTACCCTCCATTTGTGCTTTCAGAGATTCCCACTGTGAGTTTGAATGGTTACCTGTGAATAAGGTTTGAAATATGGGGTCTCTCTTCTACTGAATTAACCATCCTGCAATTAGCAGTAGCAGGATGTGGGTATTACTGTGCTTATAAAACGTTCACCAAAAGAAAGTGACTTTATCAAAGACAGGCTGTGATCATGGGGTGTTCTTAGGCTGCCCAGGTAAACAGTGGAGCACAAATGGTGTTTCAGGAGTATTCTTAAAGCAAGGGGTTTCTTGGTACATATTTACCCTGCTCCACCTTGAAATCTTCAAATTGGACAACATGCAGAGGTGCCCTGGAATGACAGAAGGAGAAATAGATTGATGAAAGCTATGCTTTAACTATTCAAGAAGAAAAGCAGCCCCCTTTGGGCCACCGCAACTCAGAAAAAATGTAAAATACATAAATCTCTGCTGCAGCTTGCATATCCGCTAGAAGAAGAGGAAATAATTAAAATAGTCCTGACGTATTTTTTTTTTTTCAGATCAGAAAGGTTAGCCTTCTCCCAAAATTATTTAATCTTTTCAGACCTCTTGCAGCCATTCACAACATTAGACAGCCTTATGATGATAAAGATAAAATTAATGCCTCACTTTTATGTAAGACTTATCAGGCCAACATTAATCATTACTTGGTTAATTCAACAGACAAAGAAAAATAATCACCAACTCTCAAAGAAACAGGGAATGTTTTTACAGGCCCATTACATCTACACATTTTCTAACCTTGCTAGAGCTACTGAAGCTCAGCAGAGGTGATTAATACAACTAAAATCATATTATTCTTTGCTAAAAAAGCAGGTTCTAGTAGAAAAAGTAAAGTTTCAGAGAGGCCAAGCAGGGAGTTTTGTGGTCAAATTAGGAAAAGACTGAATCTTCATGTCAGCAATAAACTGAAAAATTTAAAGAATTCTGATGAAGAACTGATTAAAAGAAGGTAATTTCAAGATTGCTAGGAAGATTATTTCTCTTCTTTTCCTTCTTTATTGATTTATATCCTGATATTCACAGAACCATCAAACAGTTTGGACTGGTCATCTAGACCTTTTAAAGGTCATCTAGTCCAGCCCTCCTGCAATGAACAGGATCATCTTCAACTAGATCAGGTTGCTTAGAGCCCCATCCAACCAAACCCTGATGACTTCCTCGGATGGGGCACCCACTGCCTCTCCAGGCAACCTGTTCCAGCATTTTACCACCCTCATTGTAAAAACCTCCTTCCTTATATCCCATCTAAATACACCCTCTTTTTGTTCAAAACCACTGCCCCTTGTCCTTTTGCAACAGGTGCTGGAGAAAAGTTTTTCACCCACCTTTCTGATAGGCCCCCTTTAGGTACTGAAAGGCTGCAATGAGGTCTGCCTGGAGCCTTCTCCAGGTTGAACAACCCCGACTCCCTCAGCCTGTCTTCCTAGGAGAGGTGCTCCCTTGTCCCTGAGGGCAGTTTCTCAGGGGGTAGAAGAATAACTAGAATATGCAGCCATGCTGAGATGCTGTTTTGCCTTTTGTCTACCCATACTGGAAAAATTTGTATCAGTCTACATTTTAAAAAATAGAAAATCAGAAATACCATTGTTCACAAAATAAGCAAAACCTGCAGTTTCATTTGTATCCTATAACGTACAACAAAAAAAAATTAGATGGGAAAATTGTATGAAAAATTACAGTACAAGACAGTCTGACTAGAGATAAGAGTTTTAGAAATATGAGATTGCCTTCACAGAACTGGGTATATTCACGTGAAGAAAGTCATTAGAAAATGAGATAAACATCAGGGCAGAGATCACTGGGGAATTATGATAAATTTCTTGTTCGTCTGATCATTAATCAAGAGATATAAATGTTGATCTCTTGAGATAGGAGAATCCTGGATTTCTGTCTCTGCTCCACGAGTTACTTATGTTCTCGTGTTATCCACCTTTCAGTTCTACTGTAGATTCAAAGCATTCCATTTAGTTAGTTAGAACAAATGAAATGCTGAGAGATTAAAAAAATAGCAGAAATTAGAACAGCAGATGGACAAGGCAACATAAGAGCATGAATCTGGTAAAGGAACACGTTAACCAGCAGAAAGTATTTTTCGTACACCAGATTTTTTGCACCAGGTAATAACACAGCAGGCTGACCATTTGGTGGGTTTTCTTCTTTCAGAGTGGGCTTTAGAATTTTAGACAGATTTCTGAATTTTGGCTTTCAATTATAGTTAGTCCTAGGGGAATTAACTGTAAATATGAAATAAATGCACATTAACAGATAGGTCAGGACACAGTTTGAACCTTTTAAATACAACATTTTAAGATTGCTGCAGTCTAGACCTGATTAGAGATGAAAAACAAGTAAGATTAAATGACCAGATCCCATCATGGTGGTGTATTAATTGCCCCAGGTGTTCCTTATGATGTGCCATGATGTTTAATGAGTTCATTAATGACCTGAAAGGTGAAAAGATAGCATTTCAACAAAGTCTTTTGGGGAACTAAGTCATATACCTGTACAGCACCTGAGGTGACTGTAGAGAATATTGAAGAAACTTAAATAAGATAGGTGAAAAGTCAGAGTGATAACAAAAAGCATCAAAATCCAGCTGCAAGGAAAAATAATCTGTTCAACCTGGAAAGCTCCAAGCTGATTATATCATCTAAAGGAGACCTGGGACTCCACTGTACACAGATCAATGTGCAACTGCAGTTGAAAAAGCAAATCAGCTGTGGGACTCTGCAATGGGTTGTGGCAATCATGAATGTGGAGAGCAACGGAATGGCACTACAGGAACAGAGACATAACATGTGTCACCCAGCCTCCACATGCATGCTGAGGAGGAAAGAAAAGAATCTCCCTAGAGATGATAGAGGTTGCTCATTCTACACATACAAGTCTGTATGATACTGCATGTTGTAGAGCAATCAGGGACCTTGTTTGTAAAGCAAGGGAGCCATTCAGTGCAAGTAAGCAGCAGAAAGCTCAAATCTTTTTCACTATTCTAGGTGTGAAATTCATTTCAGCTGTGAAATTTACTGCCATTAGAAATCATTGAGACTAAGAATTCAATAAGACAAAAAAGGACTGAATAATCATTTCGATATCAAGACTATATAGACCTATCATGCTTAATGATTTTTAAAAATGGTAAATAGCCATCATGTAGCACTCACTGGCTGTGAGGTTTTTATAACTTCCTTTGAAGCTCAGGGTGCTGAATGTATTATTTGGACTGCAGAAGCTGAAGATAACTTACATTTTTGAGCCCAATACAGAAAAAATATTTATAGTCCTACCATAACATATTAATAAAGACAACAAATATATACCAAGATAATCTTTAAAATTGCTGACCTGATCTTTAAAAATCCACTTATTTGCTTATGCCTATCTAAACTCAGACAATTGCAAACAGAACACCACCTTTCCTCAGCAGAAATCCTTCTCAAATGTCTGTTCAGTTGGAAGTTAAGACATGTAATATTTTTTTTTCTGACTTCATGTTTCCTATCTTTATTTGTTTGGTCAAGGACAAGCAATTTCCTTCTATCAATGCCAACATTTGACAAAATACAAAAAACTGCTTCTGAATAGCAGTAAAAAAACCCACCCTTGCCTAACCCTGTACTGATCTGAGTAGAAATTTACATGACTTTCAGTCTCATAACCTCCTACTTAAGCACTCACCAATATTTCTAGCAGGCTGCCAGCCACCAGATCTCCTCACAAAACTTACAGCTGGGTCAGAGAGAAACGCTGATGGGGAAACCCCGGCATAATGTGGTCTTTCCTATAACGTGGTCCCATGTGCTCAACATTAACCAATAAACACTTCCACGTATGTGAAAGCAGGGGACTGTTGGCCTTGGGGGAGGCAGAGGAGCAGTGGTTCCTGGGGAGAAGGGCACAGTGTATCACGTTTTCTCCCAGCTACACACTGTGTGTGGCATTGCCACACTTCCAAATCTGGATAAAGGTTTCCAGTACCACTCTGCTGAAGATATGTCCCGTGAACACTGAGATGGGGAGAAGGGGTAGTGCTGGGGGAGCAGTATTTCCTCAGAATTGTACTTTGTTGCATATTTTTACATAGCTACTTCCTTGAGCTGCTCCAGCTGAAAATGTCTTCTGTTTGCATGTCAGGATAAGAGGCACAGCTGAATCAAGGAATGGCTGTGTAAGTGGTGTTGGATCCTATGATTTGAGACCCAAAAGGTCTTAAACAGTCAGATTTACTGTCTATCCAATTTTATGGCTCTTAGTTGTATTTATTCTTTGAAGTTTACCATCAAATGTCTCTACGTGAGCTTTGGTTTGTACGCTTTCATATTGCTAAATCATTTTTAAGCTTGAGATGTAGCTTCTGTTGAACATCAATCCCTTGAGATACACCATTAACATGAATCATTTCTGAAAGTACGTCGTGCAATATGAACTTCATGTTGAGTCAATCATTCACTGTGATTGAAAGAAGAGATGACCTTCACAGAAGCAACATATCACAGCTGAATATCCCAGGACCCTCTTCTCTACTGTCAGTCGTGGCTGCTTTTGGAGCTCATGCAGACTTAATCATCGCACAAGAATAGGCTGAAGATTATTTTCCTTTATGTGGTTAGGTCAGTGGAGCTTTAAATAAAGGATTGACAAAAATTGAGGCCTTTACTGAGTCACAGAGACCACTTTATCGCTTCAATGCAGGTTTCACAGTGGACTTAAAGATAAGCATTAAGTTGTACTTTGGTTAGTTTGTTTCATTTTCCTCCACACCCTCCAAGTAAAATCTTTGTCAGAAGTCCTGGCAGCAGATTTTTTTTGGTCTTTTTATTAAACAGGCCAAGATTTGCAGAGGTACTGGGGCATCTCCTGCTGCCAGCTGTGGATCTGGACCCGAGGCCTGGATCCTGCACACCTGAACTCGTGGTGAGGGATGAGGCATAAACTTGATCACCCTACTGATTTGACGAGTGCGTTTAGTTGGCCAGTGCTTTAGCACAACTCCCTTTGTAAGAGGAGATGCTGTTTTACATTAGCACTCATTCCCATACAACTACTGCAAAAGTGGATCAGGTAGAAACACAGATTTGCTGTTAAAAGGCATAGGTTTTATAATGCTTCTGGTTTGGGTGTCCTTCGGGATCTTGGATTTGTCACTCACCCTTCCAGTACATCAGCTCTTTCTCCTGTAAATTAGCCTAATTATACGTTCCTGCTTTATAAAATCAGTGGGACGCCTGGTTCAGCCTAGTTCAGCCTGGTTCATTCATTAATGATTTAAAAGAGCTTGGAGATTACTGGATGTAAAGGGGTATAAAAAGGAAGTTAAATGCAAATGAGAGATTGAAAAGAAAAAGAAAAAAGAGAAAAAACTGTGTCAGTTCCACACAATTTCACAAAATTAGTTTTTCACACTCTTCATGTGCTGCATTCTGCAATATAACATATAATAGATATTTTCTTTTTCTTTTGATAAGCAGCCAGAGTTTGGGGACACTCTTCTCATTTCTGAATATGTCACTTTATTCTGAAGATCATCTGATTTATAAGAGTAATTATCTGCTTCCTAAGCAGTACTTCTGCTGCTGAAATACGATATTTCAACAAATATAAATACCTCAACAAGACTAAATATGCAGATTGTATTTGTCTAAGTTCACATTTTCTCTTTATTTTAAAATTAAGCAGTTGCTGCAATTGCTTCCTAGATCTTTGAATGAAAAAAATCAACATTTGCATACAATGGTTTGGCCAATACATACAGGATAGTCTCAACAGTAGTAAGTAACATTAATCTCTTCAATGAATTATGGAAGGCATCAAATATTGATCACGTAATTTGAAATAATTCAAAAGAAGACACAAAAACTCTAAAAAGGCAATTATTGAGTACTTTCCCCATACAAAAAGTTTCATCTCAGCTCCTTCTGTTAAATAATGTGACACAACGTAAGAACTTTGCAGCTCAAAATTTGAGAAAATATATTACTAACGTGATTCTGAATAATCCTGTTAGTAGCATAGCTGGATAGAACTGTAAAATTCATGCAAAATCTTGCTGCTGACAATTAGGCAAACACTAATATGTTAGGACTGCATTCGGGAAAATATTTTTGTTTAGTACGTTTGCTGTACTAGTGAGAAAAAAGTGAGATGGATCACAGAAAAAGTACTGACATAGTATTTAAAGAGTAATGAATTGAGGGTTGTTTGCAGCAAGAAATGCCATGCCCAAAGGTGGTGATTTCAAATCCAGAATGTTATCCTGTGTATTTCTCACTGTGCAGGGTGAGCCAATGTATAGATATGTCCCACTATCATACATATTGCTTATACCCAAAAGCAATTTAATTTTTTCCTAGTAGATATTGAAATGAAGGAATATTCTTTGTACATTATCACTTAGGACTGTGGCATTTAAAGGTCATCATGAAAAGCATCTTCCAAACAACTACTATCAACATATGAGTATTGACTGATAATGATTATGTATTGTTAAAAGTATTTTCTGTCAAACAGAAATAAATGTTTTTCATATTGTTTCCTGCTTCTCAGAGAAATAGAAAAAGATAAGATTTTCAGTATTTATTCTACTGTCTGCTCATGGATGTGAACAACCCGTTCAGAGTTTAATCTTTATAGCAATATTTTCTTTATAGATATTACAACCTTGAGTTGAGATTTTAACATCAAATACAGTAAATTTTAGTGTTCAGAACTGACAACAGCGATAATAACAAAACATCCCTAAGGCTGTGTGCCAGCAAAGATGAGTTCTTAAAGTAACAAAACACATAGCATATCATCAAAGACAATTGTCCCCTTTCATTTCTTGAGCCTCTGCCATCATATTTTCAGATTGCCCATAGAAACTAAGAAGAAAGACAAGATAGTTAATTGATAGCAACTTGTCTTAGGTGCAAGCAAAAACTGAAACACAATCCAATGAAGTGAAATACAGCGCTATTGGAGGTTGGCTGGTTCCCAGAGAACATCTTTCATCTTTTGCCCATCACAAGTCTTGCGGAACCTGTAAGCATAATTGCTAGTTTCAAGTCAGGTTAAATCAGGTAACAGTCACATTCTTCTTTATTTTGGAACAAGATCGGACTGTGTCCCAATCAAAAACCAGTACACAAGGTTGGGATAAACCCTGAGTTATGGGCTGGGGGCATGTTTTGGTATTGCCTTTTTTTTTTTTTTTTTTTCAGCAGCAGACAAATAACTCTTTGCTCCTGTTTGTTTCTGCTCTTCTTCGTCTTCTACCATCCCAAGCTAGGCAGTAAGGTTTGTGCTAAGGCAAATTCATGAAACAATCCACTTGTGGTGCTTTTAAATTTTTTTAAAGGTTTGCAAATATGAGAAAGGGAACAATTATCTTGGAGCATATCAGTGATCAAGCGTACACTATTATCCAATAAACATTTGCGCTGGTATTTCATAGAGGACTTAATGCAGTGTAGAGGGGCTGAAATGGGATAGAAATAAGTAAAAAGGTGCAGACAGTAGAAGGATCCATTAAACTATATTTGTTGCTGGAGAAAATGTCTGTAGAACTACACACGAGTTTTACCTGGACTCTGAATGGAAATACAAAGACTGAGTGTTATTCTGATCTATTTGTAAATATATTTGAGTCAGATGCCACCACAAAGGCAGCAGGAAAGCTCAGAAGATAGCAAAGGAGTCATGGTAGTGTGGCTAAGGGACAGTGTTTCAGGACTAGGTAGTGGGTAGAAAAATTTGAAATTCTGATTAGGCATTATGAGCAGTCTCCTTTTGACTGATTCTTAATGTGTTCAGACAAGCAAGAACTGATGATAAATTCTCTGAGGATAAATAGAAACATGAGGCAAATTTCTAATTATATTTCATTTTTTCTGCTGCTGGAAACAACTCACCAAACTCAAAGAATTTAATAGCTACTTAGCCTAAAAGATTAGCACTATTACATGCAGCAGAACTGATACAGAAAGCATGAGTAGCCCAAGGAAGTAGCTTCATTATTAATTATGGTAATTATTTATGATGTATTTGTTAAGCAGTGACAGTGCACTTAGGACTGCACACAGCCGAACCAATGCCTGAAGCAAGCAGGTGCTGACCATCTGCATCTTGTGTTTTTGGTGGATACTGAAAGTGTTGACAAAGGACTCTAAGCTAGAAAGGAAACTATGCATATACTCATAGAAGATGTTTAATCTCTTGAAATCTTTATATTGTTAAATATAATTACTAAAAAATTAATAATGCCTGATTGTTTAAAAGTTTGAATGCTTTCTAAAGATTTATTCTTACAAAGAGGCAACAAATAAGAGTTGTATTAATAAACGGGACACTGAGATTTGCATGACTAGGGCATGATCATCTCCCTCTACTCAGCCTGAACCCTGTTCAGGTCTGGGCCCTTCACCGCAATAAAGGCACTGAGGTGCTGGGGGGTGTCCAGAAGAGGGCAGTGAAGCTGGTGAGGGGTCTGGAGCACATGTCTGATGAGCAGTGGCTGAGGAGCTGGGGTTTTCCACTCTCTACAACTGCCTGATAGAAGATTGTAGCAAGGTGGAGGTTGGTCTCTTCTCTCAAGTAACAAGCGATAGGACAAGAGATAATGGCCTCAAGTTGCACCAAGGGAGATTTAGCTAGGATATAAGGAAAAATTTCTTAACTGAAACGATTGTCAAGCATTGGAAAAGACTGCCCAGGGAAGTAATTTAGTCACCATTCCTGCCTGGAGGTGTTTAAAAGACAAGCAGACGTGGCACTTAGGGACATGATTTAGTGGTGGGCTTGGCAGTGTTAGGTTAATGGTTGGAGTTGATAATTTAAAAGAACTCTTCCAACCTAAATGGTCCTATGATTCAAAGGAATGAGATACCTAAGGTTTAAACGCAGCTTCCCACAGTTTTAATCGTTTCAGTCCAGTCTGCTTCTTTTAGCTGAGATCTACTTATTCTTGTTCCCTCCTCTTCCAATCTTGCTCCTTTTCCATAGCCCCTTCCAACCAGCTACCCATCTGCTTGCTCAGGGTTTTTACTGTTGCTGTGCTGTAACTCACCTCTAGCACTGATGTGTAAGGAGCTGCTCTTCATTTATTGGAAACCAGTGGTACACCCACTAAATTTGCTGACTGCTTCCTCATTTGAAGTACTCCTCAGGTACTAGGGTACGTGTATTTTTCTAAACACTAGGGCATGAAAGTATTTCTTAATGGATTAATATAGGTAAACTTTTTGGAAGACTTGATACTGAAGGAGGGATTTGAAAGACCAAAGGATCAGAACTAGAAGGAAATTCCACACTTAAATGTATCAGCAAGACAAATAAAGCATGATTGTGGATGACATAAAAGAGTGTAAGAATGGTATTTAGACAGATCTGTGAAGAGTAAAGGTAGGAAGCATATATTGATTCTCAACTGCCAATGAATGAATGACAGTAGAACAAATAATATGATAATATAATAAACATCCTGTTCACAGGCTCAGAGGTACAGCTGAATTATCCCAGCTCTTTGGGATATTATATCTTAGTTGAGCCATGGTAACTGACTATCCACAAAGTTTTCACTTATGAGAAGCATGAAGTAAAATGTGCTGGCTTCACCCTCTGCTAGAGGTTTTCAGCAGGCTCAGGAGATGCATCTGGTCAGGGTACTTGGCAGTGGTTTAAGTCATCATTACTCAGTCATTCATCTGAGTTCTTAGATACACAGGTATGGGCACACCAAATTTTGCTATTTGCTATCTTCAGAAGAGGAGAGTTTGCAGATTCACTGTTGTTCTGCATAAATGCTTTAAAAGACATATTTTTGATCAGTGATTTATTAAAAACAAACAGTCAGACATCCCCAGATAAATATGTGGAGCTGAAGCAAATGTAGTGAGTCCTAAGCAGAGAGCTCCCTGGTGTGTCAGGTCTGTAAGTGCCTTGGAGAGGCAAAAAGCCTCAGAGCTCTTCTGCTCCCTTGTCTGTGATGGTTTCACACCATCAAACTAATCCAGGGAGGAGCAAGCCCCAACATTTTCATTGGCACCAGTACATTCCACATGCTTATTTACTCTGACTGTCATCAAACTAAAGATAAATCTGGCATCAATATTGCTTTTTTGAAACGCCTACCAGACAAGATAAATTAAATACAAGCTGCAGCATTCTTTGTGAGTTCACATAATGGGGGAATTTCAAAAACTGTAACACTCCCTCTCTTACCAAGGATTTGTAACCCATAATTACATTGATACATGTGCCATGTCAGCAACAGCAGTGAAATTCATAGTATTTTTTATGTGAAATGTACTGTTTTATTGCATTAATTCACATTTAATGTGTACACAGTAATAACCATAAAATATGATAACCAAAGTTATGTATTTTCTTCAGAACTTTCACTTAGAGAGCTTTCAAAAGAGTCCAAGGAAATTAAAATTTCAGTCAGTTTACCTGCAGGATATAGAGGCAAAGCACTATGCACTATAATTTCTTTTACAAGCAGCCCCTTCCTCACATAATATCCTACCTCTGATAAAATACAGTAGTCATAATACTTGTACATATTGTTAAAACTGCTCTGCACAAACCTAAGATTTTAAAACTAGAGGAGACTGGATCACTAGAGAGAAGCTGTGTCACTCATAGTGGGCCAAGGAAAGGGGGCTGTAATGAAGGTACAAAATTCAACAATTTCTTGTCAATAGCACTTATAAAGCAAAAATGTCACACTTAGGAAACAGCTATTCTTGATAAGGAGCATAAACAAATAAATAAGGACTAAATGGAGCCAAAGTCTTCGACTCCCCTCTCTCAAAAAAACCCCCCCAGCAATAATAGGGTCTATGGAAGATTAAAAAGAACCAATATGATATTTTGTCTTTCTTTTGTCTTATTTTACTAGCTGCCAGGGCTAAATTACACTAATGTAATGTCATGTGATGATCTAAATTGAATGCAAACTCCCTCTTCATTATAAAAACAAGAAAAAAAAAAAAACCAGACACAATACAGTCCAAGAAATACACCCTCATTCAAGAAAGAAGTAAAAATAGTTATAGCTTTTTCTGATATTGGACAAAACTTTTGGTAGAGACAACACAGTAATTAACTCTTCTTCACAGAAGAGAAAATGAAATTTCAGGAACATTTTTATTTGTTAGTCATTTAAATTGAATTACACATGTGAAAACCAAGCAAGCAGTTGAATAGTTAAGTAGTAATTGCACCTAAGATTTATACTAGGTGTAAGAGCAGGAATCAGAAGTACAGAATAGATATCACTGGAATCTGAAAGATAAAAGCAACCTCTGATAGATTATGATTCATGTGTTGGATGGATTTACTTGGAATGACAGAAGCACGCAACATTTGATGGCAAGAAACAGGCATAATCAGAGCTGGCTTTTATCAGCTTTAGCTTGCCAGAACTTTGTGCCAGTACCTGTCACAGATCAGAAAGAATTTCTCTCTACTGCAACAAAATATTCAGTAAGAAAAGCATCTTCTTGCCTTCCAACTCCTGAACATTTAAGACTGGTGTAAAGAGAGAAGCTCACTTGGCACAGAAACACAGGAGTTGCCTCTGTGACTCTGAACAGTATCAATTCTAGCACAGGAAGGAGGTTCCACAGCAACCCCTTGTTAGGATTTTAGATATCAGCTAACTAGATATTCTTAGCTCTATAAGAAAATCACCTTCACATCGCACAAGAAAACTGAATGACAGGAACAGCATCAGAATTAAATATGCATTTAATTTGGAGAAAAGTTCCATTTGTTACTACCATGCTCAACTTTTCACTCCACAGATTTTTTTAAAAATTATTTTTGTTATTATTTATTATTATAACCACTCGTTAAAACTGTTTAATTTTTTCTGGTAACTGCACAAGGTTCAAAACTTTTCTTATGCAGAAATCCATGGTACTGTGATACCTGTAATGACCGAATGGGATTCCTGGTAAAATGTGTGGGTGGAGATTCATGTCCACTGGTGCAAAATATCAGAAGAAAGCACTTAGTACAAGACTGCAGGGCAGTGACACAGATTAACTCCAAAGCAAAGCACTGAGATCTCTTCTGCTTCCAGAGAAGACTTCTGATTCTCTTTGGAATTTGTTAGTCACCCTTGTGTTCAGCTGATTAAATTTGTTTGTAGATGTCCTGAAGATTATATTGACAGCTATTCCTGCTTACATCTTAAGTGGCAAGGAGTTGAAGAGTATGAGTTGACATGATATGACAAATGGAAGAACTAAATGCACTGTTGTGTGGCACTTACACTCATCTCCTGATCACCCCGTGGCATTTTGACTGTGTTGGGAACCGGAAGTCAAATGAATGGATGACATTTGGTTTTGCTAAAATAGCTGTGTTATTGCTGATTTATAGCTAAATTCCTTCATAAGTCCACAGATTAGCAGGGCAGGTGAAAGTTAGCTAGTCAGAAGATTTGTAGAGTTCTTGAGTCTCATTGGTAATTTCATTGGAAAATAAATCATGTGAGCCATAAATTTAAAACAATTATGAAGAAAGAAAGCAGATGGAATAAAAGCCTGATTGAAAATGACCACACAGTGCATATGTCTGCAACTCTTACAAATTATACTATCTCTTTTAGGTGTGTCTGCAAATTTAAGACCTGATCTTACTTCTATTTCAGTATAAATCAGAAAAGTAGATCCACCGAAATTATCAAGGTTACATTGGGTTAAGAAAAAAAAATTCAGAGTAAAGTCAAGCTAAGAATCCACATCATATAAATTTATAGCAACTTTAGGTAGAAAAGGTCTAAATCTAGGTAGCTTCTTTTATCCCCCAGTAACTGTTTTTCCATTGCAAATGAAAATAGACTTTCTGAAAATATATTAATTTATCTAAAAAATGTTATTTCTAGGCATGTTTGTTTCTGAGAGAACATTTTGAAGTGTCAGAGATGACTGGTTTTTGGAGCAGCTACCAGGGAACAGGTACAGGTACCTACCCAGACAAAGTTTCCTAATAGTGACCACATTCATTATCCTCATTATAGGAAGGGGAAAGGTCTCAAATGTGCCACAATACCAAAATCTTTAAAAATAGAAACAATATAAAATGGTGAAATAGTGAAATAAAAATGAAAAGCAGCCATCAGCAGAGTAAAACACTTTGAGCAACATAATTTAGAGAGGTTCTATATTAGAGATAGAGAGAAAATATGTGCTATCATTAAAAATATAAATTAAAAACAAAAAATCCCCCAGCCTGTGTTAGATACTAAAGCAGAGAAAGCTATCAGAAGTGAAGACTGGGAGCTGCATCCAAATAAACAGAACAGAAAGGAGTACAAATGGCAGAAGGCTGAATACGGAGATGTCATATGACAGGCCAGAAGGGATTTGAAGGAGTAACAGTAAGGACAGGTAACCTATTAATAAAACTTTTTTCAAATGTACCATTACCAGAAAGCCTGACAGAGAGTCAGATGGGACCAATAGGCAATCAAGGTATGAAAGGAATGTTCAAGGAAGATGAGGCTATTGCTGGAAAGCTATATTAATTTATTGCATCAGTGTTCATTACAGAAGAGAATGAGGTCCTGGTATCAGTCATTCCTTATGGGAGATAAGGCTGAGGAACTGGCTCAAATTCAAGTGTCAATAGAAAAGGCTTTAGAGCAAATTGACACACTGAGCAGTAAGAAATCTCCAGGAACAGATGGTATTCACTGAAGATTTATAACAGAGCCCAAATATAAAATTGCTAAACTACTAACAGTGGTGTCTAACCTATTGCCAAAGGAACAGAAGGTGGGAAATGTGACACCAATCTTTATGAAGGACTCCAGAGAGATCTTGGATCTATAGACTGCTTTCTGCACAGGCAAAATGGTAAAACTGCAATATAGGATGAGATTAATAGACATCTGGACAAACACAGTATATTGCATAATACACCATTCTATTGAGGGAAGATAGTTCTTACAAATGTATTTGAATTTTTTAAAACTCTCAATAAGCATGTGGATTACAGTGATCCTAATGCTAAAAAGTACTTGGATTTTTAAAAGGCTTTTGATATATTCCCTCATTGAAGGTTTCTACAAAATAAATTACCATGGGACTAACAGGAAGCTGTTGCCATAGACTTAAAGGCAGATGACAAACAATAGCTGTAAGTGGTCAACTTTTTCAACCAACAAGTTCCCTAAATACCCATAGTTGGATCTGTATGGTTCATCATTCTCCTGTGCTACTTGGTAGAGAGACTTTCTGAGATGTAAGACAGCAGGGACTTCCAGAGCTCACTGGAAAGGACAGTGAAATAAAATGGCAAATTAAGTTCATTGTCAGCAAGTGCAGGGTAATGCACTTGGAGTAAATCAGTCCTGATTACTAAAAGAATAGGCTCTGAATGAACAATTTCTACCCTGGACAGGGAATCCAGGGTCATTGGGGTTCATTCTATAAGATAATCTGCAAGTTGATGGCATAATTGGTGTCAACTACAGTGTTAGGTTTTCTTAGGAAAGGAACTGAGAGCAAAACAGAAAACAGCTTAATATAACTCACGTGTGTAACACATTTAATGCTGCATACAACTCCAGTTACCCTGTTTCAAAAACGTTTCAGTAGAACTAAACAGAGGTAAAGATGGCAATAATCTTGGCAAAAAAACTACAGCACACCTTGGGTTAAAAACATGGCAGAGATTTAGAAAGTAAAAAATTATTTCAAAAGTGTAGGTAGTGAACTGTTATTCACTGTTTTTCATCATGTTAAGAAATGGAGCACATTCAGATTGCAGCAGTTTTAAAGCAAACAAAAGAAAATGCTTTTATACATCATATAATTGTAGAACTCATTGCTTCAGAGTGGAGGCCAAAATTAAAATGAATTAAGAAAAGGATTAAATGAGTCCCTGGGGAAGAGGTTCATTAATGAATTTAAACACAATTCTACAGATGTTGCCTCTGTTTCAGGAAATCCAAACAACGAACAAAAGCTGGAATAGAACAGAAGGGGAAAAGATGCCTCTACATGCTTTGTTTCCTAAGTACCTGTCGTTGCCTTCTTTTGGAAACCTTCATGTCACCAGGAAGGCAAGGTCTTCAGTAGTTAAGAATTAATCAGTAGTAGTGTACACCGTAAAGCTTTTTTGTCCTATGTTGTTAGCAGGGTGACATTAATAGTGAGCTGAAATTCAACGTTAAGTCATGAGTACTTGCTTTGCTGCTTTAAAAATGTAAATTTAGCCTGTGCCTAACTGAAAAAAACTTTTTAACTCTTTTTACTTTTACTACTTGCTCTCTTTTATGCAAAAGTGTAGACCAGTAAGATCTCTTCAGCTCTTGGATTTGGTTTAGTAGATCCGGTCTTTGTTTCTACAGAAATGTTTAAAAGAAGAGAAACTCTTGATGAGCACATTGTTTAAAAAGATTTTAAAAGGCCAAAACCATTAGGATGGGTAAATACGTGGCAGGACCTGTATCTGTTCACAGGCAGACATAGACACAATGCGCAGATAAAACCAGAGATGCCAACACAACAGATAGAGTGCCAATTAATTTATTGGCATTCCTCAAGCCTGAAAAAAAAGGGCAAAGAAAATGTACCTTCTACACTTCCTAATAAGAGCTTCCAATGAGCAAGAAATGAAGCTGACAAATTTGTTGTCTTATGTGAGTTGTATTTCCAAATTCAGGCTTGAGAAATGAGAGAAACTCCTTAGTTTTCCACCATTTGTCTCAGAAGTATGCAATTTTTCCCACAGCCCAAAGCTCATTTTTTAATTAGACTGCCAGGAGACTTCCTGTGCAGCACCTCCTTTCTTGAGACCTCCTGCCTAAGTTCTGCCTCTGTAAGAGAAAAAAAGATACGCTCCAGCTTTTCCTCTATCCATAGTGGAGATAAGAGGATATAAAGAGAATCTGTTAACTTCTATCAAAAACCTGAGATGTTTTGGCATAACACAGACACAAATACAGAACTGCAGAGACAGCAAATTCCTCTAAGTGTGTATCATGGATACAAACAACTAGTAGAAAGCCTGTTCAAGCAACATCTTCCTCAAACACCTCCAGATCCTGTAGGGTTATGCTGGAAAAAAAACGTTTTCTACCACTTCGTGTAACTCATATGAAAGCTATTTACCCACTCATGGATCTAGTTCTTAATTTTAGGCAGACACAACAGACCAGGTAAACTAAGCTCCTTCCCTGAATGAAATCTCACTTGCACAGCTGGGGTAAATTGTGCCACATGCACACAACCCCCATGTGCTCTGTAGTTAAGGGCAGCTGTGCTAGGGGGATGGCTGCTGCACAGGGACTAAAAGGGGCACAGCTGGCTGCACTCATCTCACTTCACACTACCCTATAAAAAAAAAGGGATTTCTACTCTATGGAAACCTTTTAGGCTGCCTCTAGAGTCTGCACACCCTCCATAGGGAGGTTCATCCTCTTTTCTCAGGTAGTATTTAGGATGGGATTAATTGGTCTGTTTTTTTTCTATTGGGTATTGGAGGAGTCTAGCTGAGGGGTTTATATTGGGTGTGTTTTGCTTGATTAGGTGAGGAGAATCCCATCCGTGATTTTTAAATAACAAGCATAACTTGTGTCATGGAAATTGCTGTGTGAGTGGAGTAGATACAGTTCGTACCTCAGACTTTGGCTTCCTCAGAAGATACTAAATAAAAGATAAATGGTGCTTCTTGAACAATACTTGTAACCTTATAGGGTAAATGTTAAATATAAACTGCACATCCTCAATAGAGCCAGAGGTGAGACTGCTATAACGAGCAATTCAAGTCAGCACAGAGCCCAAAGGTAGCAATCACGGTGCACTTCAATTCTTTAGTCTCACTGCTGTGTAACAGCATCAGTACTGAGCTGCCATCAGCATGTGAATGATGTTCTTCTCTCCTTATCTTTTCCTCTCCAAAATTCCCTGTGACATATGAACTGTGGTATAACTGGCCCTGCAGAAGTCACAGAGAAGCATCTGAAAGAATACCTGAACCCTTTTATTTTATATTCTGCCTCACAAGGACTCTTCTGAAAGCTGAAATGTATATAACAGATAGGAAATAAACTATGACATAATCTAGGAAATTAGTAGAACTCTAACAGCTGAGATAAATACAGGAGCTGTGGGTTGGTTTAATTTATGGGAGAGCAAAGCCAGTCCCTGATACCACATCTTCCCTAAACTTTGGTTTTCAGTGCCAATAAACCGTTAAAATTAGTGCAATGAAGTCCAGTTTAAAAATAAACATTATTTTGCATTATTATGCGAAATATGCATAGTCGTGTTGCATAAATATAGCATCTACTATGAGATTTACACTTTGCAACTGTGCACTTGACAAATGTTTTTCGTTCTTGCTTGCAGTTGATACCCAAGTATGTTTTCTGAATGTATTTTTGTCTCACAGAAGCATAGTGCCATGTCCTATTATGTTCCACATGCAAGCAGTTAGGAGAATATATGCCAGCCACCAGAATTGTACAAGTCAAAAGTGATTTACCATGGATATATGTGCCTCTTGATGAGTATTTCTGAGATTATACAGCTGTTGTTTATCAAGTATCATTTACAAAGCATTACACGACAGTAGGCTGTAAAGAATGCACGTGCAAGCTTATAAAATGAAACATAATGCTTGGCAATTTAAAAAATATATTCATTGTAGATTTAATTGTTGAATAGTTATGTTGATTTATACCACACAAATGGGAACTTTATGATTCACAATGACTTAGCAGACAATGAACTTCATTGCACCACTAAAGTTGGTTTATGGGATTTAGTTGCAAAAAAGGTTAAGTGTGTTCGTAGGGATCAGTCCTGCATTCTCTGCACTGTTGAAACATTGCACTGTTCTTGACTCTAGCTGTTTAAACAGAAACACCACTGCAATCAGTCCACCAGCCTGACTCAGTCTAAAAGTTTATGAGACGACTAGTTACAGACTCGGATTAATTTGGGTAGTAACAACAATCCTTTGTCTAATAGGCCATTAATGAAACTTTCTTCAGAAAATTATTTGGTAGTTAAAAGTAAAATGGATTGATAACCAAACCTTCTTCAGAAATTTATACTTTTACTTAAAAAAGAAATAATTTATCAGCAGAATGTCAATAGTTTGAGGGGATTAATGAAATAAAAGATTGAATTTGTAATTTAGTAATTGTGATATATTTGTGCCTTGCCTCTATTTTCCACTATAGCTGGACTCCCCAGAGAAACAGTAACTCCCATAACTCCCATGCTACATCAAAGCGAGACACTGCTAATATCAAACCTGTGTACCATGAGAGAAGTAGTCCAGTGAGCTGACAGATCAGGGTCATTCAAGCTTAATGTTCATAAAGCCCTTAAGACAATACGGCAGTATTTCTAATTTTTTAAAAATTTATTTTCAGATGGAATATTTTTAATTTTTGTGATTTTTCATGGGCTGCCCAAATTTCTGAAGTAGTTCTGGTGCAATTGCACTCCTTGACCATCTCTGACACCTCTGTGTACAGTCCCCTGTGAGAAACCTATAGTTTTATGGGTATGGAGAATGCTTTTCCCTCCTGCTCTGTGAAAGAAAACTTATTCAGTACCTTGCCTATCTGAATGGACAGAGAACTTCAGTATCAAAAGTCTGTATTCTTCATAAATGCTGAAGTCAGTAAATGAAAAGAAAATGTTTCCTTAAAAAATTAAAGAGTAGGTCTGACAAGTGTAGTGAGCCAAAAATAATCCAATAATGTTGGATCCCAGGTGAATGTATAATTGGATGCAGTTCATCATGGTGCCTGTCTATTTTTATTTTTTTTTCTCGTAAGAAAGCGGTAAAAGAAAACCCTGTTAGTTTTCTGAATGAGTGAACAGTAACCTTGTAAAATGCGTGTAACTGCTTGCATACACAGAAAAGTAAATACACACAGCATTCATGCATATGCTTTTGTCATGTGTTTGCACACCTGTGACTGTAGGAAGAAAATAAAACTGTATTATTTCAGGCTCAACATTAATGCACAGTGTTTACTTACTGAATATGTGTAATACAAACTGAATCTAAAATACCACCACAGGAAGAGTGAAATTCTTGCAAAATACACGGGTAGGATTATTAGATATTTCCAGCTTTGTCAGTTGCTAACCTATCTGCTTTTGGCTGTTTTTCTAGGTTATGAGGAATTTTCAGTATAGAATCAATGTACGTGTAGCATGTATTTTGTTCTTTCTTTTGCTTGTTTATTTTGGAAGCTTGAATCTGTATTTGTGCTTAGACGTCTGAAAAATGCCCATGCCCTGCATTAACCCACAAACCACATACTGAATGCCACAGGAATTTCCTACAAATGTGTTGGATGATGAACACTTGGCTTTGATCTCACAGGAACACTTGGAATAGAAAAAGCAGAAGTACTGGAATTCAATTATTATGATAGTTCAATTAACCTCTATTGAACAGATGTAAAAATTATACCTAATTATACACATAGCTGACTTCAGACATGGACCTCTGCCCAATGAGGACTAATCAAAGATCACCAAATTCATTTCACTTCAGACCTTTGCTCTCAGAAATGAGTACTAGAGTAAGTGATTTCACCATTAAATATCCCTCTAGCACCATAATCTTTCTAAAAGTCTGTTCAGTGCTCAATTTTATACTAAGAAACTTAATGTGATATCCCTAAGTGTTATCACAGAAATTCTAAAGGAAAGGTCACTGATAAAAACTGGCATTTAAAGTGAGCTTTGCTGAATATAGCTGTAAGCCTACCTCACTTTGGCTCCACAGACATACACCAAAATGCATGAATTTGTACCTACATTTTAAATACATCCTTATTGTGGTGACCAGAAAATGTTCTGAATTTGTTCTTTTGCATGAAATCCAGTGCAAGACTTTATTCTGAGAACCAGAATGGTATATGTAGTATAAGATGTCCCTGTACAAAATGGTATTTCCTGTCTAACCATAAAGTAAGTGTCTTTATTACACGGCAAGTTCCTTAACATAAAACAGTCTTCTTAAGACAGAGGAAAGAAAGGTTTGTAATTAGCTATACAGATATGAACACAAATTCTACACTACTGTATTCTAGGAAAATGTTACTTCCATTGTCTGGGCAATGTAATTTTTATTGTTCTTATATTAAAAATACATAAGAAAAAATGAGCACAAGGTTTAAAGGAAGTGTTTTGTTCTCCCAAATATCTTTGGTTTTACCGCTATCTTATATATATTATTTGTGCTCATAACTTTTCTCTTGCAAGCACCATTGTTCAGGGAGGAAAAGTATTTTCCATTCCTCCATGACGTTTATTTCTGTTTCTGTCTGTTGTTGAGATTGACTGTCCTGTTCTCTCCTTAGCTATTTTTATGAATACTTGTATTTTCTTACAGCTACAGATTTCCAGAGGGAGTCTATGGGCTGGCATTCAGCAAGAATGCCCCTGAATATTCACCACTGTCTTCTGAATAAGAAAAAAATTCACTGCTTTGGTTCAACTTCTTGGATCCCTCTTGATGGGGAAAACTGTCATATATGTTGACCCCTTATCAGGTGCTCACCCACTCATCTAGCTTTTCTTCCTAACATTCAGGTAAATGACCAGCACTGGCCAGACCATGTTGGGTTGGAAATTACATTGGAGTGGAAGTTCTTCATTTTATTCTGGACCTGTGCATCTTGGATTTCCAGTGGCTGTAATATTTAGTTGCTGTTGACCACAGCTCTCCGACATTTTAAGATACTTTCTTCTCCTGGGTTCCTTTAGCAAATACCACAGAATCACGGCATATCCTGAGTTAGAAGGGACCCACAATGATCACCAAAGTCCAACTCCTTGCCCTGCACAGGACAGCCCCAAGAGTCACCCCATGCGCCCAAAGTGTTGTCCAAACATTTCTTGAACCCTGTCAGATTTGGTGCTGAGACCCCTTCTGTCGGGAGCCTGTTCCAGTGCCTGATCACCCTTTAGATCAAGAACCTTTTTCTAATATCTAGCCTAAATATAATGTTGCTTAGATAAGAAACCAACAACCAAGACGGGATGGAGGGAATTGAGAGTCAGATATTCTTCTGTGACAACACTGTACATACACAGGATCCCTTAGGTCTGAATATAGTGTATTATTCCTTAGAGCTGCCAGCATGTTACTGGTAAAGAGACCTAGTCCCACTGGTAAAATCAGTTCATTTTGAGAAGACAAAGTATTTATCTTGAGCTAGAGAAAGGGAAATCTAGGTATTCTAACTAAATTTACACAACTAGTGTAGAGCTATGGGTAAATGAATATTCTTCAATAGTTTATATAAAAGAGAAATATCTTTCAGTGTTTTGTGCTGTGCAGTCATCATTTTAATGAGATAGTGTTGACTAAGCTGTATTCTTTTTTAATTGTGTTTACACTGAACACCTCACCCATGTTTACTGCAGGTTAATAATCTTGTGGAAAGCCAAGCAATTTCAGTTTTTGAACACAGGGAAGTATTTAATGTAATTATAGTTCCTTTTTAAACAACTAACAGCTTGGAAACATGGGAAAACTACAGACTGGATAAGTACTTGAATACTGCTGCTATGATTGTTTTTCCCATAATGTATCTCTTTTAAATAACGAAACTTCGTTATTGGCATGATAATCTAGTAAGACATTAAACTTCAAGCCTGTTAACAGGGAGGATATTGTCTCATATTATATATAAATTACAGTTTATGCACTACGTTTCGTAATTTAAAATTATTGCCTTCTATTGTCTACAAGCAATTACATTTACAGTAAGCAGGTTGTAACAACAGTACTAAGACAGCCTTGCTTCCTATAAGCTAGTGTCCTACATCTTCTCCAAAATCACCTCTGCTAGCTGGCTTTCCTCTTTCATAAATCCCTCCGATGTTGTACCTGTAATTGCCTCTTCCTTATCTTTCTGCCCTTATTATTTTCAGATCATTAACTCACCTCCTGCAAAACCTCCCTGATGTATCCACCAGACCATCAGCTCCCTCCTGTGTCCCCCTTCCATACTTTATTTTTGCTTCCAGGTAAAGAAAAGCCTGCAAGGACTGGCTGGCAGTTGCTAAGTGGTTAGTCAGGTCGTGGGCCTGTGTGCTACCAAACACCAAATCCCACATGAACAGACTTTCCTTTTCTCAGCAGCAGCAACAGCACCAATAGAACTCTCTGTCCTCCACCTAGTCATGAAATTCACAGAACTTGTAATGACCTACATCTTCGAGACTTTTGACAAATTTAATTGAAGATAGCCACTGGATTTAAAAGTTAATGTGTAAGGAGAACTGGCCAAAAGGACAGTGCAGCCATGCCAGCTTTATATGTGGAGAAAATTGAACTGAATTTGACTTACATAGATGTAAATTGAAACGCGAAACTTGAAAAGTAGGAGGAGGAGTTCTTTTTAGTTCTTTGGTTTTTTAGATGCAATAAAATCTTAAATATCCCATGTGGTCAAGAACTATTCCCCGAAAGACTCATGACTATTATACTGCCTGCCTGCCTCCCCACCTGGAAATTTAGGATATTAACTTCTGAAATCTTACCATTGTTTTTCTCAGCACATCACTTATAAGAAATTCCAAATATATTTTCACTGGTGTAGAATAAAACCAAATAACACTATTAAATGAAAAATGCAGCATTTTTCATTAATTTGTGGATATAAAAATACAAGATAGTGGAGTTGACTTGAACTCCTATACTCAGGAAGGAATTTAGTCGTCTGAGTGGTCACAGAATTTTGTGGCTGCTTAGACTTAAAACACACTGTGGCAAGGCAGAGAAATTGCTGGTTGCACAGTCCAGAATTTTCAAACATAAAAGGAAAAATATTCAAATAATGTGTCTGTCTCCATTATTTTGATTGAGTCTTCCTAAAAATCCATACACTCTCTCACTCTCACACACAAATATGCTACATCATCCGACACATCGGTTACTATTGCAGCTGGACTTTTTGAGTCAGGAGTACATGAAATATAAAACCATTTTTATATGTGGCACTTTTACTAGCATAGTCTCAGCCTTTTTGAATAAAAAGTGCCTTTTTATTCAAAATGGTGCTCACTCATCCTTGGTCAGAGTTGAAGGAAGGCAAACACACGTGTGTTTGCACATGTGCTGATGGTAGTACTGTAACTGCCTATAGACAAACCCAGGCTTTTTGCTTCAGACATTTGCTACTCAGCAGAGTCCAAACAAAAGCAAAATGTCATCGTGGTGTGTAATTTGTGATGTCACTGTAAGACTTCAAAGTATTGCACTATTTCCTCATGTCTTACTGTAACAGAACCACCATACTGTGTAATCTGTGTCACGATTGAATTGCAGAACCTGACGTATCATAAACCTGGCACTCCAAGAGCAACCAAGGCATATTTAACTGGAATAAAGAAGAACCTTCAATACAACATGAGAACAATGGAAATCTTCCATGATATATTACAAACAAGAATAATAAGTAACAAATTCCTGTAAAATATTCTAAGGCCAAAGACCAATCAGGTCAGGACCCTTCTGTGCTATGGGCTGTGGAAGCATTTAGTAAATGACTCTTCTTTCCCTAAAGACTTAAGTTGATGAACCAGTCAGATGAGGGAAAAGGAGAAGGACATAATGCCACAGAAGGAGGCAGATTAATGGGAGATAGTAACACAACATCCAACATAAATAGTTCTTATTGAAATTATTTTTTTCTGCATTTGAAAGCCAAGTGTTAAAAATTCTTTCTTGTGCTTGGACCTTGTCAGATAGACAAGTTTCACACTCACTTTCTAAGCATATTGAGATGAAAGAAGTAAATAAATTCCTTAAATAAAACACAATCTCGTGTATTATTAATTATTCCAAGAAGTATATTCCATGTTTACAAAAACTGATAACATTTTAAACTAACCTTCACGAAGATCATAAATGCCAAAGATGCCTTCTTACAACTGGCCATAGAAAAGTCTGGTCTGAGTATGTTGTACATTCCTATTTTGTTTTGTTTTTTTACTTAAATTAAAATTGTCCCTTGATGATTGTATTATTGCACTCAGCTTATTCAGATTTTTTTTCTGTAGAAGAGATATTGATTTTTGTGTTAGTCAACAGAAAGCTGAAGCAACGCCACAGAGCAAAACAAAAACAAGCAGTAAAAGAACAGAACAGAATAATGTTCATTTAAAATGGAAATGTAAGTTAAGTAGGGCAATGACAAAATCTAGCAGGTAACCAGATGTTGGGATTAAAATGACAGCATGCCTGATGATGAAAGTTATCTGCAACGGAAGAGGGAGCTCTCACTGCATTGGCCCTGACAGCCGGCAGAGGTGGGGTGCCTCTTCCAGCTGAGCCTGTGGAGCTGGTGGTGCCCATTCCTTCCCCCTTTATTTTCATTTCTGAATATGATTCAATGCAATTTTCATATTAGTCCTTCTAGAAAGCTATAGCAGAACGCTCCACAGCAAATTACAGTCAGATATGAGCAATGGGTGAAACTCAGTAATGCTTACCAAGTCTAGTGGTCAGAAGGATATTTTCCTGAGTTAGGAAGGCGCATATTATCCCCATAGCAATAAGTCTGTTTCTTCCTGTATATGCACAAAACCCAAACACGCTGGGAAAAGTACTACAGCATAAATAATAACAAATATCAACTGTGTTTATGACAACTGAGAATGCAGACTGAAGGCTGAACTCACTGAATTTAATTAGAAGGCTCTGACCTCACTGGGCTGAAGGAAACAGCAACAGCATGAATTTGCAAGCCTCCTCAGAGTGGCTGTTACCTCTATATATCACCCTTTCTTGTTTAATAAGCTGTTCCATGTGACTAAGAAAGTAGTGAAAGGTTAACATAGATAAATAGCTGTGTTTTATCCTCCACAGATTAACAATTATGCCCAAGGTCTCAATTACAAACATGCTAGTGGTATTCGTGTTTGTTTGCTAACTTGTTTGTATTGTTTTGGAGACAATTATTTCCAGATAAGCAGGAAAGAATGAAATACCTAAGATTCAATGTGACCCTCTGAAAAAAAAAAGGCCAGAATGCATCTAGATATTTTGTGTAAAAATTGACTCCAAGTTAGAGACTCTAAAGTCTTTCTGTGATGTATGTGTTGAGTGACAATATGAGATGCCCTACAGTATCTTTCCTAATCCTCAGATGCCTCTCCAGAAGGAAATCAGAATCCTATGTTACGGTGATGAATCGTGCCCTGTGGCTCAGCAGTGTCTACAGGACTGCTTACAAACCTGGAGCAGATCCTGTGACAAACCAACAATTTACAGAAGCAATGGGCCTGCGGTATCTTTACCAGTCGAGTACTTGTTAATCTTTCCTTCAACCATGCTACCCACTTGCAACATGTCCAAGATAACACTGGAGAACAATAGAATGTGGGTTCAATGGCCACTCTTGGTTCCCTATTACATGAAATATTTGTTGCTGACACTTAAGGTCCTGGGGGAGGTAGGTGCAATATATAAATCCATGCAGCAACCGACTTGTAAAAGTCTGTAAGGAGCAACTGTTAGAATAAAACAAAATGTCTAAAATCACCCTTCCATACTGTACTCCACACTATTTACTTGGGAGTTAGACTATAGGAATGTCATTTCAGAAGTAATTGTAGGACTTAGCATCTATCCTAGAGGCTGAATTCAGAGACTAGAGCCACGGAGAAGAGGGTTAAGACACTGCAAACAAGAGCTTCTACATGTGCTGGTAGAAACTAATATTATTATTATAACATATATATATATGCACACACTTAAGAATCACTATTTATTGAGACACATATATCCCTGTGACTGCTTGCAGTGATTATTACAGCTTTTTATCTCTTGAACTTCACAAGAATTCTAACCAGACACACAAATTTAAATATTGTAAAAACTCCTAGAAAACTAGGAAACCCACCATCTACCAAGATTATGAATGTTGTCATTATTCTCCGTGTACTGTACAGTGCACTGTACTACAGTTATAGACCAATAGAGAGTACGTAATTTATGGGCCACGCCCAGTCTTTTTAATCCTGTGTTTGGCTTGCATTTGACTCGTATATTGGTCTGTTTTTTGAAATATTACCCCAGTTCCCTGACATAAAAGCCTTTTGCATCTGGCACCTGTGCAGGTGCAGAAGTCTTTGCCAGTTTTTGATAAATAGGAAAGTATCTCGGGAAGCATGAATCCAAAAATAATTTTATCAGAACAGTATTGGATTTTTGAGGGCTGAGTGGTATTACTTAAAAAGATGACACAGGGACCTTTGTAACATAGATTTGTTGTTCTTCTCTGATCAGAACTCTAAGCTTGGATCACTGATGTGATTTACAGAGTACATCCCTTCCATTACTTGCAGGACAGACACTAGCTCATACTTGTCTGAAGATGTCTAAAGCTTTGACTTATAGCAGCCATTTGGATTCCTCTGCTGGAACATGCAGCCCGCAGGACCAAACTGTGATGCGATGTTTCACCAGCATAGGTGCAACTGTCCCAACTCTTTCATCCCTCGGTGGCTGCGTTCCAAATCCTCTCATGAAGCTCACTTTGCTGTTACATACTATCAGCTAAACTCATTTCTACTCCTTATTTCTGGTAACATCTTTCTGGTGGTGCTTTGTAAAGTAGCAGGCAGAGTAATCCACGTGCTCTGTGAATTCCACACAGATCATGATGAGCCTTAAAGACCTTTGCAAAACTGAAGTACTTCACTTCTACAGTCAAATATTTGGGTTCACTGTTAACGTCAGACCCTCAAATAACACCAATCTGCTACTAGATGCATAATTCCCATCAAGGAAAGATCTAGCAGAAATCTTGGAGGGATTATACATTATCATAAATGTATGGGACAAATCCAGAAATACAAATACAGCTTGATTTAGACCTCTGTCTTTCCATAACTTACATTTTTGTTCTTTCTCCATCCAAGTTGAGTTTCTCCTTATTAGCTAAGTCCACTAAATACTTTAGCCAAATCTCTTTATTTACCTCCGTATTTGAAACAATTTTTCTGCCCTCTACTTCTTCCCTGTAATCAGGGTTCCAGCTCATTGTCACTGATTATATGCCGAGGTAACATGATTTCTTACAAACTGACATTGCTTTCTGCAGTTTTACATCCTAACTCCTTAGAGACCTTTACAACCTTTTTTACTCCCACCAAATGCTCCTCCCATGTTCTTCATATTGTCTTATCAGTACACTTGCAACCTGATACTCCCCGCCAATCCATCCCGGGGACAACCTCGTGGAGCTGTTCTTTGAACACAATGCATCAAATTATCTCTCCCAATCTTCTCATTACCATTGAAGAGAACTCTCAGGTAACAAATGGGTTAGCTGTTCTAACGCCTTTCCTCTTTGTCTTTTATGCATGCCCTTGTTAAGTCATTACCGAGCTCAGTAAAGGAGGTTTTACAGTATCAGTTGTATTGGTTGGATTTGTCATTAGCTTTATTTTTTACTTCCTTTATCAAGCTTTCAGAAATCATGGCACCCATGTGTTGCTTAGTTCAGTTCCCAAGGAGATAATAGAAGACCAGATGATACACAGAAGCCTAAAGGAATCCCAGCTGAGTATTTGTAGCTGCAGATGCTCCTATAATCTCAGCTGCCACCATCAGTTATTATTGCATGATGGTCTGAGTGCACCACATCTTTATTTTTCATCTCTAAAGGTAAAATATCATCTCTGTTACCTAGTAAGCATGGCAGATACAAAATTATTGCTCTAAATTCTGTACACAGACTCCATGTTCCTTCTTACCAGTATCTCGCAGAAAACAAACTCCCAACCAACAACCTATGAGTATTGCTAGGTACTGAGTTGTTATTATTATTAACACCTTGGGATTTTTATCATGTCCTTAGGTAAGTGCTGGCTATTGCAACAAATGTTCATGTAAGTATGCCCCAATCTTAGTGGGATTCTGGATTTCTTGTCTGCTGGCTGACGCTTCAAATCCTGCAGGAGATTTTTTCTTCCTTTCAGTAGAGGAAGCTTTTCATTAAGGAAAGCAATTTTAGATTCTGAGCCTCAAGTACTTTGCAGTTTTATATGAGCTGATGTCTCCAGACTATATGAAAACAGATATCTGGGAGGCCCTTTATGTCAGCTTGTTTTAATAGCTACAGATGCTGACCCTAGTGGATCAGCACGTCCTTATGCATAGGCAATTCTGTTTCAGATAGACATCATTGCCGCCATATAGCCAACAAATATTACCCAGCTTGGGATCCACCTGGAAATCGGAGCCTCTCACCAAACTTCTTAAGGCCATGGCAAGTAACTCAGAGCTGAAACTCCTCTAATTTTTCACTCAGTTAATTAACAGTCTCTCCAAACATGCATCTATATGTGAGGCTGGCAATTAACAGCTGCTACTTTAAATAAGACCCTAATTTCTGCTTTCACATTTGTAAATATACAAATACATCTGCTGTAGTCTTATCCATCATGCTATTGACCTTCTCCAACAGATTGTGAAATTCTCTGTGTTAAACTGTTCTTTGACCTTCTTTTCATGAAGGATTTGCTCATTTTTTGCATAGTTTCCTCCTTACTTCTGAATTCATATTTGGTACAGAAGTTGTCAAGGGAACTCCTGAGCAAAAAGTGGGGAAATTGATGATAGACTCCTTAATGTACACAAGTACAAGTTTTCCTTCCTATAGTATAAATTCTATTTCCTACAGAAGTTTTCAAAGATGCATCTGCTCACAGGATAGTGTTTGCTGTCTTGGAAACATTGCTTTCGTCCAGAGCATTTTGAAACGTTTTGTTTGGAGGATTTGTTCCTTTTTTTTTTTTTTTTTTTAAATCCCAGGTGCCTTTTCTAAAAATAATTCTGAGCCATAGGCCTAGGAATTGGCAAATAGTAGAAAAAATGTTAAATAGAATTTGACCAGAAAATCCACTTTGAACACTCTCCCCTCTCTCTATTTTCTTTCTTCTTTACAGTCTAAAGGAAGAGTCTGACTGATCTGTCATGAACTGTAGGGAAAATAGGAGAATCTTGAATAGAATTTATATAAAGTATTCAATTCCATCCTATGACAACTTAAGAGGCATAGTCATTTCACTTGAAGAAGGGAGACAGGTATGAAAGGATTATCCAGAGTTCTTTCGATGATTTAAGAAAGGCTGCCCTACTTAACAGGATAGTTAGCTTTTCTGCTGCTTGAACTGGAGGATACAAAAGAAAAAGTACCCGAGGAAGCCTTAGGAAGCAAGGAATTATGAGGAGTTCCAGTGGAGAGCAGCTAAGAAATCAATAAAATGTTGCAGAAGTTCCTCCAAGCCATGAGAAGAAGGAAACTTCTGAGGAAGAAAACCAAGGACCTAGAGTTAAATACCTGACAGAAGCCCAAAAGACAGCAACATTGACTTCAGACTCTTCTGATCTCTCTACCTGACTTCTTGATGGAAGGGAGAAAATCAGGAGTGCTTTCTCTGGGAGCACTAGGGAAAGAGTCATACTTGGAGGTACTGAATTAGGCACTGCTGCCTTACTTGCCCGACTAGTACTTACCGGCAGAGTTGGCACAACTCCTATGGGTCCATGGCACGGGGCAGACCAAATCACTGTGCAGTGCGTGGGCGATGCTGGTCACCCCACAGCATTCCTGATACCATCTCACTGCGGTTTGGGCTTGCAGGATCTCTGCCTTCAGATCTTGATTTCCTTCCCTAGCTCCAAGTGACCACCAGGAAGAAGGTCTCCTAGGATTCCCTAGGACTAGTGTGCAGGATGAGTGCTGAATCCCAAGCTGCTGTGTGATTAATGGAAGGGCTGACCTCCTGACCTGTAGAAAGGCTTTTAGGAGAGGGTGACCCGCAGAAGGCAGCGTAGATGGCCCAGCTTTGTCAAAGGCTCTGTACCCCAGCACTGAAATAAGCAATGTGGGAAAGGTGGCTTTAGGCATTTTAAATAAGGGAAGGGAACAGTACTGAAGCTTTGAAAACTGATTAAGCAAGTAGAATGCAGAGCTGAGTCACTCTGTATTTGTCTCTCTGTGTGCATGTGTACATATATAGATACATATTTTTGTAAGTGTGTGCGTGTGTTTGAGTGAGGATATGAAAAAAGAGGCATTCAGTTCCAAAAGCCACCGCAATAACGAATCGCGAGCTGAAGCTGTCACATCATATGAAACAGATCCAGAGAACACGTGAAGACGCAGTCTTAGATATTTTAAAACTTCTCTTCAGTGTTTTGCTCACATTTGGTAACATTTAAATCTGATATCTTTTATGGCTTTTTTTTTTTCTTCCTGAAACCAACATTACCCTTTTGAAGCGATGTTTGATGAAAATGCAAAAGTTCTTGGCTAGCAAGAGATTTTTTTTTATCTCCCAAAGTCATATCATGCAGATTCATGCAGTGAAAAAAACCCGCTGATGTTCTTATGAATAAAAGAAGGATTAGGAAGATTAAAACACACACCACCAGACTCGTTGAAAAAAGGCCCAAGTATATGATATAGCCTTCTGCACAGCTTTGCCTTGAGGATCACAGCTGAAACTGTTCTTGTCTTTGCTTCCAGTTAGTTCAGAGAGATGCCGGGTCTGGATCCCCCATATTGAGCTTTCCATAAAAGTTGCTGTTAAAAGGACATTGCAAAGAGAATGCTGCTGAGTGAATGATCAAATTTTATTTTATTTATTTATTTTTGTTATTACAGCCAGATGTTGCCTCAGGAAGTTGAAACAAGGAGTCAGGAACTGACAGTTTAATAATTAAATTGGGAAAGTTGGCAGGCCTCCTGCTACTTCCTCTAATACATAGCATCTTTGAATGAAAGTGTGCAGTATCCCAGTGGCACTACTTCCGAACTGGTTCATCCATTACTGGGTAATGATTTTCCGTCGAGGCAACAGCAATGCACAGGGCCTATTACACCAGCTACATAAAGCTAAAAAGACATTATGAATAAAGCTTTCGCCGTGGGTTTTACCAACATTTCTGCACAAGAGTGCCTAACGCTGACGTGTTTATTAACACTTAATAATGTTTACATAATTCTTCCTTGCACTCATTAGAGCTGTCAAAAATCTGAATAGAGGGTGTTTTTGCCTGTTTTAGCTCTTGAAGACTTTGCAGTCTCTAAGCTGAGATGAATGGCAGCTGAGAGAATGCTGAAGGCCCAGTCAGTTCCTGTACTGCTGGGATGGAGGGCTTGGAGCCCGTTGTTACCACCTTTTCTCCCTCTTTCGGGATTTCTTCCCTAGCAGGAATTCTCAACATTTCCCACTGCTTGCTCCTCTGCCCGTCGGGCCCACACATCTGCAGAAGGCATGGAGAGTCACCGCAGCCGCCAAGGCGAGAGGAAGCACATCGGCACTGAAGGTGTGACAAGCGCGGGCCAGGCTGAGAGTCTGATGGAAGAAAAACTTTATCCAGAGGCTGCGGGTAGAGCAGTCAAAACGCAGAGCACTCGTGGGGTGAGGGGTCGGCGGGAAGGGGTAAGCCCGTCCCATGCCCCGGTCCCTTGCGCTGGGCGGAAAGAGGGACGGGTGTACGACTGCTCTGACCGGGCGGGACCGCGCTCGATCTGAGAAGCTCCGGACGCTGTCAACCTCCGGAGACCAGGGGGGCGAGCCCGGGGGGGCCTCCGTGCCCTGTCCCGCCCCGCACCTGCCCCCAGCCGCAGATCCCCGCGGAGCTCCCGAGCGGGAAGCGCGCCTCAGGCATCCCCGCTCCCGCCTCCCGGCGCGCGCGGGCGGGAAGCGCCCCGCGCCCCCCAGGCCCCGCGCGCGGCAAGGGGGCGCGCGA
>VYXC01011974.1:676608-779393 GCA_013397175.1 Platysteira castanea | reverse complement strand
TCCCGGTTGGCGCGGTGCTTCCCCCGCGGCGCTCCCCGCGCGTGTCCGTCCCCCCGCGCGGGGCCGCGCTGCGCCCGCACCAACTCGGAGCGGGTCAGCGCGGGGCACCGGGCGCATCCTCCCGCGGCTCGGTGGGACGCGGGGCGGGCGGCGCGGGCGCTATTTTGGGCTGCAGCCTGTGAGCGCGGTGATGTGGCGGCAGCGCCCGGGCGCTCCGTGCCTTCTCCTCCACAGACAAAAGCGCGCCCCGGGAGCGTCGGGGGCTGGTTTGGAAACGTGAAGCGCCGGACTGTGCTCGGGACCCTGTCAGCTCGGCACCCCCTCCGCCGCTGCGGCTGCTCTCCTGCTGGGCGGCGTTGGCCTGAATGAGCAGCTGTTTTGGCGGAAAATTAAAAAAAAAAAAATCCAAACCCCAAAAAACTTCATGTTTACAGATGTGGTTAAAACAAGGCGATGGGTCTCGGCTGCGCTTGCTGTGCTGAGCCACCGAGAGTGGCTCGGTGTCTGAGAGCAAAGCCCCAGCGATGAGCGCCTTGTGAGTGAGATTCCTGCGCAGGGATAGCCGCTGCGCCCGTCCTTCAGCCGGCTGCGCGCTTCACCTCCCGCTAGTTCTGTGCCCCAGTAACTCGGGCAGCGGCCGGGCAGGCGTGCAGGGCGGCTCTTCTGCGCCTTTTGGGAGTGAAAATTCAGGTTTGCGGCTCCTCTCCTCGCCGGAGGATATTGTTAGGACGCGGTGGCAGTGAGCAGTGCGGCTGGAGCAGGGATTACTTCTGGGTGAGTGAGGCTGGCGGAGTGGGGGTCTGCGGGATCCCTTCTGCTGCCTGCCAGCGAGTGATCCATGGTTAGCAAATACAGAAGACTTGGCAGTGTGTGCGTGTGTGTCACAGGCGTTGATGCAAGGAGGTAGTAACAGGGATGCTCTTTATGCATTTCCGATGTTTTCTAGTGGCACATTGTTGTTAGTATGTAGAGTGACAGTTTGGTCGTTTGCATCTGTGGCAGAATTTTGCCGCTTTGGATAGTGTTGATATTTTGCCTTCGGCTGAGACGTGCTTTTAATAGCATTTAGGCAAGCTATGTGTAACAAAATATGAAGGGCTAAATTGTTGACAATAGACGCGGTCTAACTTTATGCTTTGAAGAGAGAGGGGAACAATAGCATGGATTCTGAAAACAAAGTAGTTAATGGAGCAGCACCAAATATTATTGTCCAAGGACTGTGCTGGATCCGAAAGATGCCCACCAGGACAGTACAGCAAGAGTCGAAGGAAAGGAAATTCGCTGCGACTGCTCTTCATCTCTCTCTTGGAAGAGTTCTCATGAGGAAGTTTAGCAAGCATAGGTAAATTATATATGATGTTATGGCTGACTGAAGGAATTGGATACCTAGTGCAAAAGCCTGTGCATGTGGGAGAAGCTAATTTAAGGTAAAGTGGTGTCAATGTAAATTTAGATCAGTTGTATCATTGTGGTAGAAGTTGCTATGTGGACATCACTTGTTTGCAGTTCTGGTTATGTCATTTGGGAAGAGTTGGAAGCAAAACTGAATAAAAAACCATTGCTCTTAAAATAAGAGCATCAGGAGTTAGTGTGTGCTTTTTCTTTAACCAAAAAAGTTGGTTTTGATTTAAAATATTAATTAAATCATTCCTTTATGAACCAAGCTCTGGGTAAGAGCTTGATGTGTCAGCATCTGTCTGTGTCTGTTTTAATGATCAGAGAAGGTTGATCCTCAGCTTTTTATGTGGGTCAGCTCCCAGCAAAATATGCTTTGCTAGATGAAGGGTTGCAGGATTTGTCCTTGTATAGTAGTGTCACAGTGTTAGTAAATGAGAGTGCCTCAACCTGGGTTGTTATTATGTGCGACTAAGTGTGCTTGTGAAGAATGCAAAGTGGCTCCACCGCAGATAGTTGCACTTTGGGGTACTTTGCATCTCTTTTGCACCCTCTTGCAGAGGTCTTGCAATCCTCTTGCATTTTATGGCTAATTCAATCTAATAGTAGTATGGTAAAATGTTTCTGTTACACATGAAAATTGGGTTCTCTCCAGGTGGAAAGAGTGGCACCACCAAGGACTGCTTCTTCATTTTCTGCTGAGGTAATTTTGTCTGTGTCAGTAGTAAAAGGGATTTATTGACAGAGCTTGCTTTGAGGATAGTGGGTCTCTATGGTGGGCAAGGTGTAGAAGGCTCAATGTTCTCATATATCCGAATTTCTGTAGAAATAAACGAATTATTGCAGCAAATTCCTAACTGTAAGTGTCTATAGGTGTGTACAGTAGGAGTTTGAGCCAGGTGTGCCTAAAAGGGATCATCCATTTTCACACTTCTGTCGATATGGATATGGTGGGTAGGTAGCATAAACTAAGTTCCTGTTGACTTCTGTGGATTTACACATGTAAAATCAGAGTTGCGAGCAGGTTCAACCAGATCTGTGGTAATACTGGTGTTTCACACAAGAAATACAGGTACTTTCAAGACAAAGATTAGTTTTCCATTACTTTACACCCCAGGGTGGGATTCTCCTAGTAGGTGATACAAACAATGATTTAAAAAGCTGCCACTCCTCAGTGGGATACAGTACAAAGTCCAACCATTGTCATCCAGCTGTTATGGGCAGTTACAGAGTGCTTTTTGTAGTGGTGGAAGTTTTTCTAACCCTTCTCAGCTAGGAGTTACTTTATGCGTGAGGCTTTAATATCTTGCCTGGTTTAATAACCTGTTGTTTCAGTAATATTTTGTAGTACTGAACTCTGTAAATTATCTGCATTAAATTTGTTGTCTTTCAATATCACTGACTCTCTTTTTTTATCTCTTAAGAGGAGACAGTAGCTATTGAAATTCCCTGAAACAGCTTAGCTGATCTTAATTATAATAATGGAGTCTACTGCAATGAATATTGCAAGTACAAACTATTGTTAAAGCTTAGGCAAGATACTGGGGAAAAATTATGTCCAATATTTTCTTATTTGTAGGTTGCATTCTAATTAAATATTCAATATTATAGGAGACGATCTTTGACTCCCAAGACACTGATGAAATGTCATTTAAACATATTTCCGTCCCTCAAACCAGTGTGCAGTATTCTGTTTGCTACAGTACTGGAAAATCTTTAAGACTGGAAGAGTCATTGAACTTCTCATTTTCTGTAATCTGTAGTTTAGTTTGTATTCAAGGTGGATAGATTGGTAAATGCTGAACATATAGGAAGTACAGACATAAGAAAACAGAATTAGGCCCGTTGTGAAAAAGCCAAATGAAATACAGGAAAATATAGAAAATTTATAGAATAAACACTTACGTATAAAGAGTGTGTTTTTTCTTATTTTTAGGACCTACTCATGTTAGTGAAAGTGAAAAGAACTTCATTTATTAAATATTTATTTAGTTTGTTGGAGTAATACTTTGTAGGTTTTGGATTTATTTGCTACACCAGCTGAACATTTCTCTACTGTTTACCTCTTTGTTTTATCCACACAGTGAGCTTATTATTGTTAGTTTTGGTTACAGCCATATATATTTTTGTAGCACTTTATAACAAGTCTGTAGGGCAATAGACTCTACCATATCTTACGTCTAATTCATAGCTATTTTTCAGCAATTATAGCTAGTCTGCTGCTCAGATCAGAATTAAAATTATTTAAGTATAATTAAAATACACCAATATTACTGAAATGATGAAATGCATATGAGCTCATTCAGTTTTTCTTTTCACTAGATTTTTTTGGGGGTTATTTTTAGTTTTAATACAGAGTGCAAGCTGTTGCTAATTAGCATGGCACTCTGGAGGTGGTCTCTATGCAAGCTAGATGGAGAGGAAAGGATGAAGGGGGGAAAAAACCCCAAACTTTTACTGGAGACGTAAAAGTGCCAGTCTTGGAGGCATTAAAAAGCTTTGCACATAGAATGGGTTTTGTTCTTTTTGTTAGACAAGTGATGGCAAAACTTTTCCAGGTCCGTGTGTAGAGCTTCAGACGTGGGTTGAGTCCTGTGCCGATGTGTGTGTTTGTGCTGGGTGCAAGAGAGGGACCTCTCTCTGGAGGGGCATTATTTTCTCTTTCACATCTCATGCAGTGCTACAACTTGTCCCGTGTGGGGAGTTGGAGGAGGGCACTGTGGTGCTGGGTGCTTATGCTATTCCAGAGTTGCAGCAGGCTCACTGAAGAGGTTTGCCATGGCTTTTCTCTCATGAAAGCCGAATATTGCAGACTCTGGTGTTTGCTACTGTTCTTAAATTGCTGAAGGTTATGTGTGTAGTATGGGGTGTGTGTGTAATATGCACAATTCTGCTAACAGTATGCACAAATGAATATGCAGGTGTGTTTGTGTGTACAAATAGTTCCATGTCTCTTTTTCAGTGTTAATACATATTGTGTTCTTGAGTGGAACTGCTGCGTCTGCTAATGGGATGGGTTTTAAACTTGCACAGCTTAATCTTAAGGTCTGGGGCTGCTGATTGTTGGAGCATTTGGCAGTTGTGATTCCAGAAGTTTTAGGTCTTATCTAGGCAGATATGAGAAGTTTCTCCCTGTGGCAGCAATATGGAGCAAAGTAATAGCAGACAAGCTTTAAATAAATAATAAATAAAATCTTTATTAAACCCATTCTTGCATATGGGGAACATCCTATGAAGTTGTATAGAAGGCTGAATTCCTTGGGTCTCTGAATGAAACCTGATTGACCCCCCGTGAGGACATGCTTTGTGCTGCCATACAGGGAAGTGTGCTCTCAGTAGCTCAGTGAGGGTAACATATCTTCATTCTCATGCATATTCTTCTTCTTGTGTCTGTTTTGCCCTATGTCTATATTCTCTGCAAGTGCTTTGGAATTAACACTGTCAAGTGAGGGGCAGGTACTACTGCTCATTTCATCAAAGTGATGCAGTGCATCCTATCTCAAAATAATAATTAGAAGCTGTTTTTCATTAAGAGAGGGTGTTCTAACCCATGGAATTGGTACATGCAAATATTTTAGCATTAGGTACTGTTTGGAAATTTTAACAAAAATTGTAAAAGTAATTAATTAAAAAAAATCTGCTCTTTAAAGCTTTCTATCTAGAGTTCAAACAAAAATCAAAGGAAGTTACACATCACATGTCTTTTATTTTTCTGGGGTCAACTGCAGGAAACTGTATAACTACATTCAAAACCACATTAAACTTTCTTTAAATGTTGATATTTTTTTGTTTGTACTCCGAAAAAAGTGCTGTTTCAGAGTGTGTAGGTGATCTGAGATGCCGCTCAGTGCATTATCTTGTTGAATCCTTTATGCTGCTCCTCTGAGGTTGTCCTCAGAACTTTTTGTGGGATCAGAAAGTGCTGTTCCAATGGTCCTGGCTGCGTCAGGGGACTTGTATAGCAATGCTGTATGATCAAGGTGAAGTATGTAAAAGGCTTTGTTACAGTTTCATAAATAATTTAAAGAGTTTTAACTTGGAGCAGCCACCTTGTTTCAGTTGGTGTCTGGAGTACATGGCATATAGGGAGACAGTGAGGGGTCTGGATTTGCCTGGCCTGGAGATTAGAAGATGAAGGTGAATTGTAGCCTTCCACTTCCTAATCGGCTGTTTTGGAACAGAGAGCAGTGCTCTTCTCTGAGGTGTATGAGGAAGGATGAGGTGCAGGTGTCACATATAGAAATGGAGAAATTCTGACTGGGCATAAGGGAAAAAAAATAACAATCAGAATGGTTAAACTCTGACCTGAGGTCTGTGGAGGTTGCAAGATTTGACCTTGGAGATTTAGAAACTTGACCAGACAAGAGTCTGAACAACTTGTTCTAACTTTGAAATCAGCACTGCTTTGACTGGGAATTGGAGGACGTGGCCTCTAGAGGTCCTTTTCAGCCTAAATTATTCTGATTCTGTAAGATTTCCCGCAGAGAAAATAGTGTTGTAAGACTTATGCTAAATAGTCTTTTAAATTCTTAGGAGGAAAGTTGTTTGTGGGATCAGAGGAGCCCTTTGTGACGTACTCATGGCCAAGATAATTTAGAATAAAAATGGATAAAGAGCATGTGCAAAGGAACAAGTTTAAACTGTCAGGCAAAGTGCTTCAGCACAGTGCTGCTGCATTGACTAGTCAGTCTTGCTGCTGTGTGTTGAGAATAGCTCTGACAAATAAATGTGACACATATCAAGTGGTAGTCTTTGCTGGTCTTGGCTGTGGGTATTGTTGGTGAGTTCTTTACAAATCTGGGAAGGTATATAACACATAATTTGAAATTAGTCTTACACTTGGATAAAAAACAAGTGTTTGTTTTGTTGCCTGTCTTTTTTTTTTTCTGACAGAGTGGCTACTGAACCTCTCTGAGATTGACTGTTGACATGTCCTTTGTTCCTGCTGTGATGAGAGTACTCTCTGTTGATGAAGTTGCTCACTGTTGTTAGTTATGACATCACGTTTGACCATTTGTTTTTTGAGTCATTTCTCAGAACTAACTTGGTGCAAAGATGGGCAAAATACCAGCACTACCTGTCTCAAGCATCTATGTGAGGTCTTAGTGATGTCACCAGAAATCCCCATGGATTTGGTCTTCAGACTTCAATTTGTCCTTGAGTTAGTGATGACTAAATAATCTATGTTACATGAATTGTAATCCTGCCATTGTTATTCATTCCAAAGGTATCTCACAGGAATAACATGAACTTTATATATTCATGTCTATATGTTCAAAGTGGAAAATTCTGTAGTGGAGAACAAGTTGTATTTGTTACCCTGTACCCATGTGTGACACACACTTCTGTCTGTGTGTGTGTGTGCAGACGTGATATATTCCTCCCTTCTTCTCCACAAATAAGCAACAGTAACTCCCCTGCTCTTCCCCCAAACAGATATGTGTGGGTTTTTTTGCAATTGACATTAAATGTGTTTTACCAGTACTTGAGTTAGATGTGCTAGCAGTGGCTCAGACTTAAAAGTTAAGACTCTTCAGCTTTTCAGAAAGACTGTCGGAGACAGTATGTGTCTAATCAGCAGCAGTGTAAGTAGATGTTATCAATCTAGGCTGCTGTATTTCCTCTGGAGGCCAGATTGAGTGTGGCCTTTCTGCAAAGGTACAAGGGGCTTGTATAAAAGCTTGAATGATTGCCGTCAGTGCTCCGTAGGATGCACAGACTTCAGTGGCTTTTCTCTCCGGGGGCTGCCTACCTGTGCAGGCCACAGGATGGCGAGTGAGGAGGCACATTAAGGAAAGCAAGCTGTTGCTCAAAGGAGTGTCAGTCATGCAGACTGCTATCTTGTACTATCTTGTACTCTCTACGTGGAAGGGAAACTGCAGCTCTTTGCTCTGTCCCTTACCTTCCTTGAGTCCTGCTTTTGTCTTTAATATTCTTAACTGTATGTTTTTTATTATTTTTTTAGCATTGAGTGCCAAGCTTTTCAGCTCTAAGTCAGACTTCCAAAAGGACCTGAGAATGACTTAATCAGGAGATATTAGCACATTTTAATCCATTTTACTGCTCTGTGTATTTAAATCATACTCAGAATGTGTTTTCCTGCATTGTACACAGATTAAAGGAAAATATGATTTCTTTAATTTTCAAATGAAAGGTGAAATGCATGCCTTGTTGAGGAAGCATAAGAAGAAGTGATTTCTTATCTAGTGATAAGAAATATCACTAGATTCAGATGAGAAATCTGGGAGCAGCTCTGCTGATTCTAATAAGATTGTGATACAGAAATAAAATATATACAAATCAGGCTGGGTTTTTTTGGTTGGGTTTTACAATTATTTTTAACAACATGAAGTGCATATCTTTGGTTTAGAGTATTTCCTTATTTGGGAAGCCAGTAGAGAAGTGTTTTCAGAGTAATATTATGAGTAGTAAGGCCTAGACAGGCAGAGCACTTTATTAGTTCAACACTCATTGTTTTGTAGTGCTGCTGATGTAGAGGGAAAAAAAAATGTCTTTTGTGGCTGCAGTTTCTTCACTCTGGTGGTGTTTGAGACCAGGAAATTCTCTGCTAAAGATGAAGGACAGTATGGAGCAATTCCTTTTCATTTTTCTTTCTTTTCCCCTCCTGGCTACTGTCTTGTCCTGCTTTTCTTGTTGGGCAGGAATGGTTTGACAGAAATAGTGCCCACTTGGATGAAAAGGATTGGTAGAGGTCATGTACTGAAATCACATTTCCCTTTTATTAAAAAGAGGGTAGAATTTTCTTACGGTGATGGTTCAGCTGCAAAGGTGTTCCAGCTTTTTCCAAAGTTAAGCTGAGTAAACTGGGAGAAGTTAATTGAATATGCTTGGTGTTAATGTAAACATGGTTGATCGGCCCTGGAATTCTCTTGTGTGCTCACTGGGAATTTTGGCAGGGACAACTGTTGCTTCCTTGAGATGGAATTGAGGTCAGTGTTGCAATTGATAGGGGTGGGAAAAGGAAGAAAGGAAGCATATAATGAACCTGAGACACCACATTCAGAGACTTTAGTGAAGCAATGCTCTGGTTTTGATTTCTCATTTGTGGATATTGGAGATACCATCAAGATATTCTCTGATTTTGTCCCGAGTGTCATTGTTCTAGTGGTGACTGTTTGCCTCACTCCTTCAGAACTTCACTCTGTAACTGCTCTTTCCCTATATTCTTCCAGGATATCAAATTGGCTTAGGTCTATGAAGACTTTGCTGCTGTCAAGCTCCCTCTGACTTGCCTCCAGTTCTCAGGAGCAAAGGTACAGTTAACAGGGGTAAGTTAAAATCCACTCACAGAACCCCCTGAAGGAAATGAAGACTTTAGTGCCTTCTTCTATGCATTGGAAGTCTCTGGTACATTTCTTCCTTCCGAGTTGCTTGGTCCATGACAGCAGGCTATCAGTGACAGAGAAAGGGAAATCCAAAAAGTGGAATCACTTTGAAACTGTAGTGAAAAGTTAATGAATAGAGCACTTACAGGGCAAATACCAATGCAGGCTGTGTGTGTCAGGAAAGCGCTTTGAATGTGAAAAGTGCCCCCCTGTTGGTTTGTTCTCCTTTTAACTGATCTCTTTGAAAATCTACTTGGAATCACAGTTGAACTACCCTGATAAAATACGGTTTTGGTAGATAAAGTTGAAATAATACACATCTAGCAATTGGTAGTGTTGCTGGAAATAGTAAGCGCATGTAGTAACAAACACAAATTCCCATTTCTTGTTTCATCCTAAGGGCAAAGTACCCTTGGTGCAAAGCCCAGGGGACCTATATAGTCATTAACAGATGGAGGGGGACATTAATCTTCTACCCACAAATCTGCCCCAGCACATAAAGGAGGGAGCGTCTGTTGTGAGGAGTGCTAGAGGTTGTATTGAACATGATAGTATAGTTTATAATCACAGTGCCAGCCACTCTTTCTATACATTGCTATGTTTTCTTGGTACTCTGGGTCTCTGGATTTCACTTTTTCTATCTATGCACAAGAGAGAGTGACAGTGTTTGTGCTTTTTGAGGTGCTGGCAGAATCTTCTTCCAACACTCTTAAAATTTCTTTTGCTGTAAGCACTAGAGTATGTTAGGATATACTTCAAGTACTTTTTTGTGCGTAGGGAGAAATGTATCCTTTTTCTGTGTCATTCAGTCTTCCTCGTTTGGCAGTCAGCTAGGAGACAGGCATGGTTAATGAGGTATCTCAGCATCGTGTTTTTATGGGAGCATAGTTAAGGTTAGGAGTATGTCCAGTCTCCAAACTGCCTAGTGAGCATTCTCTATTTGGAAACAAATGCCAGCTGGCAGTGGTTAAGGAGTGCATGCTTATTCTGCTCATGATAGCCAAAACATGCTCCCTGCTGTGTGCTTTTGGCAGCTTTGCAGTGGCAATATGTCTCAAATGCCAGTTGCATGTCCTCCTTTCCTCCTCCTAAGTGTGTCCCATAAGGCGTGATTTAGCCTAAATAAAAATGTGCCTCTGTTAGACTTGGTAATGTATGGAAGGAAAGAGACCACTTATTACCGAAAATCAAAGTCTTTCTGAAACACCTGTAAATACATTATTTCTACAGTGGAGATAAAAAGATGATTAATGCATTTTCCTGTACTTGGTGGCAAATTGGCCTTAAATTTCTGAAGATCTGTTGATTTTTTGTGACACCAATTCTTAGGCACACTACACTGAAAATTTTCTGTAATTTATTCTCAATGAGAGTGCTGGTTGGAATTTCAGACCTTAAGTGACTGCATATTAAGTTTATTTGGAGTTCTAACTCTACTTACCTGGTCCTTGTATTAATTATATTGGTGGTCAAATTAAGTGCATTAATTTGTGGTCTGACCATAAGCATCACCTCTTACCTTTCTTTTTATTTGTTGAGTTGTTTAAAGTCAATGGACATCTAAAGTGGTATATTTTATTGAAAAGATACCTTACATGTAGGCAGAGTCACTTTTACAATCAAGTGTTGTGAATCCTAGGATAGTTAGGATTGGAAGGGACCTTTAAAGGTCTTCTACTCCATGTGCTTAGTTGAATTATTTGAAGCAGTTCATGAATTGTGGTACATTGGATACAAATTCTTAAGAATCTGAAGGTAAATAAATTCAGTCTACGTTTCTTTGTCATTTTTTTCTTCAATGACAGTATAACAAAATGTGAAAAAAAAGTACAGTTTGACAAAAAGAGGCAAAACACCGAAGATTTTCAATGCAATACTCAACCAACTGTATTTAGAGTTAAGTCAGCTGTATTTAGGGTAGGGTAAGCAAGCTGTGCTTAGAACTTGGCTTTAGAAATACAAACACATTTAAGCTTTGTATTGGTTTTTCTTCAAGAGGATCTCTCACCTCCTTAATTTGTAGTAGATCTCAGTATTTGGGAAGATGATAATTCTCAAACAATGAAAATTACCCTTTCTTTTCTAAATCAATGAAATTGTGTTGAAATCTGTTAAGATACGGAAATCTAAAAGTCAGGTTATCTTTTCTAACCTGTGTCCCTTAGGAAGAGGGGTCACCTTGACAAAATTGTGAGCCTTCCAAAGCTGGGATCACACAACCACTGAAGAGGGAAGGAACAGTAGCCTTTGCAAAGCGGTAGGTTTTAGTTACCAATCTTCCACTTACCTGTTGAAGTCTGATTTACTGCTCCTGTTTCCCACTCTGTGGTCACAGCCAGAACAATCTGCATCTCCCAGGCAGGGGTTAAAAAAGAGGGCCTTACTGTGATCCTTTCCTCAAACCCATAGCTTACCTCAGCAGCCTGATACCACTGTCATGTAACTTTCTCCCTCTCTCTGGCAAGAAGAACTCAATTCAGTTTTTTTCAACAGCTAATCTAAAATAGTGCAGTTTTCTTGTAAGTACTTTGTCCCATCCATCATCCAGCTTGTCTTGGATATCCGAGGGCATGGGCATCTTTGTCTAGGTGTTTGAATGCTTTTGTTGTTGTCTGTGCTATAGTGGAGTTGAGAGTCACATCTCGCTGTGATCCGTGTTGATAAAGCACCACTGCACATTGGTTAACTGTATTCATGCTCCAAAAAAACCCTTGGGTATGACGTGCAAAAAGGGTATTTTAGAAAGTAGGTTGCAAAATCAAACCCTCAGAAGTTGTGAAATGTCAGATTTATGTTATTTTCTTCTGTGCCTGTAATTGATGCAGGAATATAGATCTTGCAGCTTTAATTTCACCACATCCTAATTGGATAACTCTTATGTTAAAAAAATGTGTGGCATGGTTGTGGTACTTTGTAAATAGCACAGTACAATTTGTGTAGGAGGAAAAACAGTATTCACAGAAGAATGATTATAGAATTTGGTGCTAAGTTATTATGTACATGTAGAAGGTAACCAGAATTGGTTCAACAGAATTTAAATTCCATGTCAGCTAAATATATTTGCATTATATAAACTTAATGTGTAACATAACTGTTTTCACTGAAGTTTCTCCATTTATGCTGGTGTTGAATTTTGCCTCTAGTCAGAAAGAACTTTTAGGAAAAGTTCTGCCAACACAGTTTTTTGTCTTAGAACAGCTTTGAGGTTTGCCAGCAGTGTTATTTCTTTTGAATTGCAGGAGCAGGTCTAGTTACATGCCAAAATATGGTCTTATTTTTAAACTGAAAAATAAATGAAACCTATGTAGAAATGGAAACTTTGTTGAATGCCAAATTCTGACCACGCTACTCCCATTGGAACCACTAGGACCAATTTTTACAGTCTGCACTGTCTTTATAGCATTAAGAGTTATTTCACAATGTGGGAAGTACTGGAAGAAATGAGTGTAAGAAAAGTAGGAAATCTGCCAAGGTCCATGTCATTTTTTAAGAAAGTTATAACCTACTTGCTGGAATATGTTTTATGCAGATATCAAATTTAACCAGCTTTCAGTTATGGCCAGCCAGCCTCCATTTCAAAAGTGTTATTCTGTAGAGAAGAGGCAGATTGAAGATTTTGGGAACCTAAATATTTTTAAAATAATCATAATTTCACGATTTTGGCCTGTTTTCCTAATGTAGTTAGACTTGTAAGCTTGGAGGCTCTATCTGTCAGGCTTCTTTCCTTCCCATTTTTCTTAATTTTTAAAGTGTTTGTCCAATGTCCGAAGCAGAATTTTAAGGTTAGTTCCAGTAAGATAGGGGTTAAAAAGATGGAGGGGGTTGGGAAGCAGAAATACAGTGTTCAAGAAGTGATTGGTTTGCTCCAAGACTATCTTCCTCAGATACTAACCCTGGTAAAAAAGGCCCAGGTGTTTTGCCTCCAGCAGTGTGAAAGCACTCAAATCCATTGAGGATTTTGAGAAGAGGCTCTAGTGATTTTGGACAGTTGTTGACTTTCAGTTTGTGTGAAAAGGGTAGAACAGGTCTGTTATCTCACCATTTCACAATAAAAGGGAAGCAAAAAATTGTGTTATTAATCCAGAAGATTTCCTGAATGTGTTGCATCTGGAGTCTGAACTTGGTCTTGTGCTGAAGTCTTCAGAGCAGTTTCAGAGGAAAGTATAATCAAGCTGACCTCTGCAAGTATGATGAATGCTAAAGGAGAAAGCAGTTGCCATTCTAGCATTTTGAAGGTATATTCAGCCAGGTAGTACAGATTAGCAAAAAGTCTACTAAGACCTGAAATGTTCACTAGTTTTGACAGCTGAGCAGTTGTTCTGGCTGCGTCACCAGGCAGCTGTGGTCCTTCTGTCCCTGGCTGAAGGATAACATATTGCCTAGCACAGCTCTGTGCTCCTGACAATAATGTGTTTGTAGATCAGTGCAGCTGGGCAGCCTACTGGCACTCAGGGTTGTTATTGCCACTTCTCAAGGATGGCTTGTGAAGAATATTATTAGCAGTGTACCTGCTTGGGAATTGAATACTGTTTGGGGGTGAAGTTAGCCATTCATAGGATTACAGTAGAGGCTGGTGTGATCATCTGCCCTTCCAAACCTGCTCTTTTTTGGTACTCAACTTTTGATCCTGCAGAGCAAAAGCTGTTATTTGGGGAAGTGAATTCACCTTGGGTGATGCATGGTCCTTCCTTAGACTGGAAAATGATGAATTTATGTTCTGAGCAGAGATAGCCCCTTTGCTCAGATGGCAAGTTTTAAACACAGCCTTTCTACTTTGTACATTTACTCTGCTTTTGCGATGGACTTGTAGTACTGTTTCTTCTTGCAATCGCGTAATATTTGTTACTTTTTTCTTAATTCATAAGGTGGATCTTCATTTTGTACCTAAAGGGAATTAATAATAGTCTCCTGTAGGCTTTCTGGCAGGGCATGGTCAGCCCTAGGGATCTTTGACTGTAGTAATCTCATTGACAGAAGATGTAACTTGCCATAAATTGGATTTCCTCCTTCTGAACCTTGAAATGACCTATGAGTTTTAGAAATAAATGAAGATTCAGGGTGTCAAAAGGCAGTTAGAGACTAAGCTCCAACTGACTGAATTTGGTGCATAACTCATATTTTTATCCTTACAAAACTAAATTTTTACTTGGTGTGTATGGTGTTGGAGGAGACAGCAAAGGAGCTACTTTCTACTACTTGGTTCTGTAAATATAAATACCCTGACTTTGGAATGAGAAACATCAGACAATAAGTCTTGGTGATGGTTAAGTTAATTCACTTTTAGAAGTTCAATAATTCAACTAAGAAGTGTCAGCAGCTGGGTGTTGTTAATGGTAAGCCTTTCATTTCTGTTAAATCAATTGTGAATAATAGGATCCTTCAGAGAAAAATGATGAAGTAAGCATTGATTTCCAAATTGGGTGTCTGATATTGGAGCATTAATAAAATCTAGAGCAAGCAGGCAACTAGGACCTCATACACTCTGATCACCTAAGTAGTAATCAGAGAAAATCAATATATTTTTTGTATGGTGCTAGATCTGTTAACATTTCATTTGTCGTCATTCATCATTGTGTCTATAATTTCATTTTTATAATTGCTTGAGTTTTGGGGGGCTTAATAGTGTGCTTTGAATCAAGCATTTACTGTCAAGCTATTGTGAAACAGATGTGGCATTGCCATATTGCCTATTCTTTGCTAACTGTCTGTCTTATTATTTTTGGACTTTTAATAGTGATGGTCAAAGTAAACTCTTACGTATTTCAAATGAAGTTGAATTTTCTTAGAGGAGTTCCATGCAGGCTTCCTGGAGTCCTCTGTTATTCTTTCTCTCTAAGCTATAAGGAGCTGTGTTGCTTCTATATAGTCCTGTTCAACCTCACAGAGGTGTTAGGAACATCTCCAGTAATGTGCTGAAACTCTGTCAAAGAAGAATGGTTGTAGACAACATCTTCAGAACAGTCAGACTCCTGGCGTGGTTTCCCCTGCAACATCTTGCTTGGACTATTGTTCATCAGCTGCAGCTTCTGGCTCTGCATGGTTGAAGAGGCCTGTGACGGTCTGGATGTGTCAGAGGAGGAGGCCAACGCTGACATGGCTGGATTCTGGCCTTTGATGGCTTTAATACAGAGAACCAAATTTTGGTGGTGGGAGCACCAGTGAGTGATCTTAGAGGGAGTAGTTGGTGGTAGTACATCCCACCAAGCCATTTGTGGACAGGATACCTGCATACCTTGTACTTCTAGCCTCACAGTCAGTCGGGTTTTGTAATGCGGTGTGGAGGTTACAGACGTGTGACTATGGGGTTTGTTTATTGGTTTTAATTGCATTTGAAGGCTGGGTTCAGTGGATGTTTAGAGCTGCTAAGTGCTGGTTTTTTCTATCCAGTGTTGTGCTTACCAGCAATCCCATCTTCTTTAAAGCTGTATTGAATTGGTATGGAAACCCACGTACAATCAAACCTGCTTGCTGTTGAAGTCAATGGGCGTTGAGGCTAAAACTGGACCAGGATTTGGCCCATAAAGCATGGCAAGAAAATTTAACAGTTATAATAAAACTCTTAAGGCAAATAAAATGTTCTAGCAGGTGTTCATAAATGTGCTTTATGCTCATAGACTCTGTTAAATGTTAATACTAAGGTCCTGCAGAAGCTGCACATAAGGACTGAGTGAAGGAAGCAAATGTCTGTTAAATGTGCTGTGCAATATTGTAGCAAAGGTGGGTGGCAGTGCAATGCCATGCTACCTATTAGACTGAAATATGAAAGCTATTAGAGTTTCTGCTGAATTTTCATTTTGTGAGGGAGTAGTTTTCAAGAGAGAACATACCGTATAAAAAAAGCCATGTGTTGTGCAAAACTAGAAGCATCTTTGTCAGTGTATGCAGTTTTCTTGGATGTATGCAGAGCTTATTAAGGACAACTGCTAACATACTATATTAGCAATAAATTTTAAATAAGACAATACTTGTGAGGAAAATAATAGCTGAGAAGCTCTTTTATTTTTTTGCATATTTCATTTTCATTGAATTATATTTTTTTTCATGCCTTAGATGAACCCGCAGACAGAAGCCCTAACATGACCTAAAACATGTTTTGAGAATAATGGCTCTTGGCAGGGTTTTATATTTAGATCTCTGTCATAGGTTAACTCTTAATATTTTTTTTTTAATTTATTCCATCATGTCACCATCAAAGCACAATGAGGTCCATTTTAGATTTCCAGGAGCTTTCTGGCCTTACTCCTTTCTGGCTTCTAGGAGAGGCATCTGGGTTTTTTTCGGCAGATTTTGCATCATGCCTTGAAAGCTGGTTTATACTGGCTTGGTTTCTTCTAGCAGTTAATTTCATTAAGATTCAGGTCAAACCCACAGGACACAGAAAAAAATCTGAATGTACTGGAGTCAGTTTCTAAAATGACACCATGAATGCGGCAGTCATTGTTGGAATGTGTTTTGTTGGTGTTTGAGTAATTGACTTAGTTATCATCTCATCAATGCTCAGTCATTGTGTTGCAGGATAAAAGCAACCACATATTACAAAGATACTCTCTTTCACCATTAACAGCAAGATGGCTGAGTGAGAGGAGGTCTTTCACACGAAATTTGGATATACCAAGTAGCAAGGGTTGCAGCAGTTCTCGTAGTGCTTGTCACTGTCAGAATATCCACACAGTGTCAGGCTCTTCCAGTGTTGCCTTGGCCTTGTGCTCATGTTTGTTCCTGGCAGTGGCAGTGCAAACCTTTTTTTGGTGTTTTTTTGATTGTTTGTTTGTTTGTTTTTTTCTGATGTGGCCAGGTTATTTTGACACTGATCTCTTCTCTGTGGTGACCAGTGACCAGACCTGTGGGAATGTCCTGAAGTTGTGTCAGGGGAGGTTTAGGTTGGATATTAGAAAAAAGGTTCTTCACCCAGAGGGTGGTTGGGCACTGGAACAGGCTCCCCAGGTCACAGCATCAGCCTGACAGAGTTTGAGAAGGGTTTGGACAATACTCTTGGGCATGTGGTGTGATTCTTGGGGTATCCTGTGCTGGGCCAGGAGTTGGACTCGATGATCCTTGTGAGTCTTTTCCAACTCAGAATATTCTGCGAGGCTGTGAAAAACTTGCTTTGTTCAACCTTGTTGTAGAAAGGATTGAAGCATGCACTTACATGAGGGAATTCTCATCACTTGCTTTCTTAATGAAATCACAGGGACTACTTAGTTTTCTCCTCTGTAGTAATGCTGCACTAGTATGCTTATGGATTTTAAAAACAAGGCTGATGGTCATCATCAGCCAGCAGATTGGGAGCTCCTACATATAGTAGAGTATCTTTTCGTTTGATCCTTCTAGGACAAGGAGGCCTAGCAGAGAAACAGGGTGAGGAAAGACTAGAAACTGTTTTTAATCAAGTGGAAAATGTGTCAGTACTTCCTTGTAAGTAGTGCCACTTCTAGAATAGTGATATTCATGCAGAACTTTTAATCCCTGCAGTGTATTACAAATGCATTGTCAGAGAATTAAATGTTAATTGAGGCCATTATTTGATGAGTGGACTATTTATGTAGTAAAGTTATTTGAAGTAATGGGCCATGAATGCATTTTGTTTATTAACTTTCCCAGTGTTCATTCTTCAATATATTTTCTTATCACAGAGCAGGCATTTTAAAAAGGAAGGCTCTCCAATGACAAAGATCTGCAACACACAAAGTGTGTTACTTATAAATCGTGTGTTTTGTTGATTTCAAGAACAAAACAGCATAGGGTTGAAGCCTTTGGAAGACTGAGCTTTCAGGTAAATTTCTAACCATGGAAAAAATAAAAATGGAGAAGAAAAAGGTATTTTTTTTGTCTTTTAAGACTTGCATGATTCAAGTACTTTAATGGTCCTCTCTATTTTGAAGATGAGAAACTAGGGAAAGGAAAATGATTTACTTTGTCTGGGATTATGAAGGAAGTCTGGCAGACAAGGAAATTAAATTGAGATCCCCTAAATGTCAGGCCAGCTCCATAAATGTTAAAATACCCTTCCTTTCTTGTCTAAAATGTCTGTCAGAAATGTACAGTAAAGTTTAGGTTTTGTAGGATTTCCATAGGACAACTGCTTTGTGGCCTCCAGGGTGTGAAAATCCACCAAAAAAAAAAATCACTCTTTGAAGTTAAGAGTATTTTATCTGTTATTAAATCTGAAAGAAAGATAGCACAAAGCCAACATACTTTTAATAATATTTTGGATTTCCGTCTGTAATTGTTTAATGGAATTAATATGAATACTTTAGCTATAAAGTTGGACAGCTGCAGCAGGATGTGATTTAATCGGGACATTGACTCTTCTTTCAATACATTCTGGCAAACTTTAAAATATGCAGTGTTATAAAAGTCCACTTAGCTGTCATACAGCTTTCATACACTTCCTTCATTTACAGTTATTTATCCTTTTTTTTGTTTTTTTTTTCCCCTTTAAAGGCCAAGTTGAAATTGCTCCTCAGTTCTTGGCTGTGATAAAATTCAGTGCAAGGCAAAAACCTTCAAGAAATTTCCCTCTTATGAAAGATGCTGGGACCTGTGCATGAGCAGCATGTAGCTGTACTACCCATTTGTTCATCACATCTTGTCATGGTTTCCAATGCATGCTAAACTACCGCTTTTGCAGTTCAGTCTTTTGCTTGTTGGATCCAAACTCTTATTTAGATACTTTTTGTCCAAGTAAGGAAAACATGGAATCATAGAATGGTTTGGATTAGAAGGAAACTGGAAGATGATTTTGTCCCAACTCCCCTGCCATGGGCAGGGATGCCTTCTGCTAGAACACACTGCTCAAAGCCCCCTCCAACCTGGTCTTGAACACTGCCAGGGATGGGGCATCCACGACATCCCTGGACAGCCAGTTTCAGTGCCTCACCACCCTCACAGTAAAGAATTTCTTCCTCTAATCTAAATCTCCCTTCTTTCAGTTCAATGTCATCACCCTTTGTCCTGTCACCACATCCCTGTAAAAAGTCCCTCTCCATCTCTCTTGTAGGCCACCTTTATGTACTGGAAGGTGCTCTACGGTCTCTGTGGAGCCTTGTCTTCTCCAGGCTGAACAACCTCAACTGTCTCAGCCTGTCATTACGGGAGAGGTGCTCCAGCCCTCTTATCCTCCTCCTTCTGCTGGGGGCCCTGGAGCTGCCCACAGTACTCCAGGTGGGGTCAGAGTAGAAGGGGCGAATCAGTTGTCTGCCAATCTATGCTCTAACTCTCATTTTCTAGTAGGGATTGTTTGGATTTTATTTCTGGTCTGCTATGTGCTTATGAGCTATCCAACCATTTATCTTTTTTTGATACATTGCAGTGCATTTAGGCTCTGGACTTTTGAGTATTGTTAAATAAACACAGCAGAAAGAGCTGCCTGTTCATAAGTGGGGAAGTATTGTATTTATATAATAACCAGATGTTAATAATGCAGAGAGAAAATGACAGTTTAATGAATTTTCAATGCCATTGGGTTGACCTGATGATCTGCAGTGCTCTCTGCAGCAGAGATGTGATGTTGGGTGTGTTGCTTTGTGCCATGCTGGAGGCAGCAGCTGGGAGAGCCAGCATCCCAGCCAGCTCCTGGGGATGTTGGATGCGGTGCGTGCCAGTGGGACTCTGCCAAGTGTTAAATTCTGTCTCAATAGCTGCGACAGGCTTGTGAATTCCCATCAATCACAAAATTGAGTACTGTCTCTCTTCTTGTAAGGTGCTGCTTTCTGCCCCTTGGTGATCATGTGGTGTCCAGAGTTGTGTCTCTGGGAAGGCTTGCAGGGCTTTTGCAGGCCGCCAGGTTCAGTGTGGAGACAGCTGGCTATAGCAAGCGAAGAACTGTGATAAATGATAACTTGAAAAAACCACACATGTGAGGTCTTGAATGAAGTCAAGATTGAAGTAATTTATTCTTGATGATTTGAACAAGGCAGTTCTTACCATTTTAAAAGAATACCTTATAAACTCATCTTCTAAGGATAAAAGCTATCAAGCATAAAACCATGATGTTACACCAGATACCAATTACTGTGGTTTCTTAATGTGCTTGTGTTTTTTTTTTGTTTGACATTTACTAAATATTTAGAAGTTCAACTGTAGATATTTTTAATCAAAATCAGAATTTTCTCACAAAATGGGTGATTACATCATTTGCACATTTATATTGTAAGACATTTTAACGATATAAGCATTTTTTCATTTAGACAGCAACCATAATAAATTGAAATAAAATTCAGCCTTGATTGATGTTCTATGTGTCATGTACAGGGCAAGTCCCATCTATAAAATGTGGTTTGCCAAGGCAGCAATATTAGTAGCATTTGAATGTTTTTCTTATTAAGGAGAAAAATGGTCAGCAACATCAATACCGTCTGCTCCAAAGACCATGGTAAATGGAAACTGCCTGCAGCACATTTGAATTCCTCACTGTATTTGGGATGAAGGTACGATGCAGGCAGTGAGAATTTTTTTTTTCCTTGAAAATTAGGATAGACTATTACAGTTCGTAGGATGAAAGAGAGAGGCTGATTACAACATAATGGAGTGTACCATATTCATCTCTTTGAAATATGACCTCACTCGGCCTTTTCCATTTTACAATCGATTCTCTCATTCCCTTAATGAACCTATGCGTTCATGAGTCTTCCTTGGAAGTATGCACATGAAGTATTACGGTAGCAGAGAGTAATTGTCTGACAAGCAACTGCAAGTAAAGTGTCTCTCTTGTAGTCTTGTTCAATAACATTACGGACCGTTAATGCATCGGATCAGGTTCCATATTGTTTTGTTAAAAATTATGCAGCCATATTTTTCGTAGTTGTTCGTAGTGTTTCTAAAATGGTAGCTTCAGAAAACTGGTTCAGCATCACCTGGTTCTGTTTCTTTCCAGAGCAGTACATATGCGTACGAGATGAGCTATCAGTAAAGTACTCCTGAAAAGTCACGTCGCTGGTACCAGGTACTGAAATTGGATTAACTATAGTATTGTTCAAGGAAGAGAGGAAGGGCTTTTTGAGAAGAAGAAAAATGGGTAAAGTTATGTAGAGAATTACTGGGGGCACCATCAAGATGTAATTTTTAAAGCATCAAACACCTAGTATGTGACTTTTCTATTTGATGGCTTCTTTTGACTATCAATGTGATTACATGTAGAAAAAAAAGTATTTATTATATTATATGTTTTATTTGTGTGTCTTATTTGTGGATGTACTTTTAGTATAAACATAGATTGCTTATATAACTAATAACGTGTTGTATATAACCACGACTAACAAGGAAACACTTTAGAGATGGTTGAAGCATATATGTGTGCATGTATAGTTTTATTATCAACTCATAGCTGCTAACTGGCTGTTGACGTTTCCAAGTTGCTACAAAATATGAAGCCACCCACTGGGTGACACTCACAAATGCCAAATACCCTGGATGGTACCCTGGATGAGATGGCAAGCAAAGAGCCTGCTGTGATCACCACTGGGAAATCAGGAGAGCAGGGGATGTGGGACAGACTCCTGCATACCCCAGTCTTACTCTGTGCCCTGAGAAAATTTGCAGACCCCTGAAAGCCTTTGTAATGACAATTTCATTGAAATTCTAAGCATTTGATGTATCGCCACCAGCACTGATCTGATAAAAGTGGCGATGAAATAAAGATTGAGCTCAGAGAGAAGCAACAGTCCTGTCTGTTATGTCAAAAAAGATAATTCATCATGTCAGAAAGTACCATTTCCTTTTGATTAGACCAAAGTCATTGTCCTAAGGTGTGAAAATTGCCTTGACCAACAGACCTGTTCTGGTTGTGAACTGTTGCTCTGGGCCAGAGACAAGAAATAAGTAAAACTAACCTTAATTTTATAAAACATAAGATAGAGGAAACCACTACATTTTGGATGACACTAGGCCTATTAAAAGTTTGTGTATTACATATGCAAAAGTGTTTTTTCCTTCCAAAGTAACAAAAGCTCTCCTTTTCAAATCATCTTCCGCTCTTGGTGAAGCTGATGTTCCTAAGCAGTATGATCCAAATTTTTTTTGCAAACACTTCAGTGGTTGCTTTTTCACTTGTCTCTTTTCCTTAAACGTGATATATAGGACTATGGACCTAGTTAGTTTTTAGCTACTTTGAATTAGTGTAGCTGACTCCCTGCAGGTGAAATCAGCTTTTTCCTTTTTTATTGGAAAACTTGGAACACTATATCCTTTTGTTGTTGTTTGTTTCATTAAAGGAGCCTGCAGTTAGGTGTCGGGATGTTTCATTGTGATAGGAAGCTCATCTGTAATATAAGGCTTTAGCTGAAAGTTGGAGGTGGTGGGAATGTTTTGTTTTTTAAGTGTAAGAAAGGAAACCTATGCTAACAAGTTGCCATTTTGTTCTCTGGGAAATTGTGGTCTGGATGGTTGAAAATTTGATCAATATAATTAATATAATTTATTGCCAGTTCTTTATTCTGTAGTTGGTGTTGCTTGCACAGGAGTGAGACTTCTACCAAGCCGAGAGCTTGGTCATGCAGAACGTGTTTTTACCTGGAGGGGTCCCAAGAAATGTGCAGCAGAACCTGTGCTGGGACATTGACCATCGCCTGCTTCAGGACATAAACTCTGCTTATGGTTTTTTTGTAATGTTTCAGCATCTTCATTGTCTCATCATTCCTGTAGCAAATATGCCCTTTTGTTTCGGGCATCTTGATGTATGAATTGACTGAAGCCCCATTCAGAAAGCATATGTTCAGTGGGGGGACTTTAAGTGTGTGGTTGGTGATGAGATCCAAGCCTCAGCTCATGTCAGTGGGACTGAATGTGTATTTAGTTGAGGGTAGGAATGGGTTCATGCTGAAATGCCCTTTGAGTGATAAAGAATGAAATTATCTGTTCAGTACCATATTGTACAGTGTTCAGAGAACTTGGGGATGAGTTTTCAACCTCTGTTACTGCTGAAGGAAAGGGAACTATTTGCTTATCTCTGTCTGATCAGAACCATATTACAGTAGGTCCTCAGAAAACAGACTGTAAAGAATCAGTATTTGTCCTGAGCAATTTCAAACCCGTGATACAACAGCTTCCTGGGAGGGCAGCTGGTAAGCCTGATCCACATCTGTGTGAGCAATTTGTTATTTAGTGTCATTAAGAAGACTTAGGGAGACTTTTGGTTAAGGTCTATCTTCCAGAAGATTCATGTGTGCTTAGATAATTCACATTTTGTATTTAGCAGATAGCAGGAAGAAGGAACCATTATTTTTCTGCAGAATTGCTAACAACGACATTCAAGAATCAAATGCACAAAGACTTCCTTATTCTCTCCAGAGAATTAAAAATACAGTTCTTTTGATCTCTGAATACTTTTAAGTTAAGATTAAATTAAGTCTGTATTTGTTCTGTTATTTGTTTTCAGGTTTTTATTAGTTTGTAAGGGTCATGCGTTTTAAGATTTTTACTTTGCAGTCACAGGGCTGAGAAACTTAATATTTAAAGATGTGAGTGTTAAGTTGTAGCAGTACGATAAAAACTGTAGGCTGAGATTGGCAGAGAGTTAGCATTTCACTGAATCTATGGTTGCAAAGTGACAGTTCAAGGAAGAAAGGAAGCCACGTATTTGCAGCCAGTCTGACTTTTACATCCAGTTTTTACTATATTGATCCACTCTAGAAATGAAATAATGTGCCATTCTTTTTCTAAAATATTCAATTCAGAATTGCTTCTAGATATCATTTTATGATTGCACGGTCTGCATTTTAAGTTATGGCTTTGCTTCCCAGTTTCAGTAATGTTTGTGGCGTGTTACCTACACTTGTGATGCTTTAAAGCTTTTGCTGGTAATAAGTACTAGAAAAGGTGAACTGTATTGCCTCCTTGGATGTATTTAGATGCTGGGCTTATAGCTGTACTTATAGCTTTAAGCTGTTCTTGATTCAGAAGGCTGTTAGATAGAAATGAACATCTGATACTGTGCTTTCAGAAGGAAAAGATTCCTATAGAAGTATTTCTGAATCATTGATTCTGATGATTTTAGATGGAAACACAGTAGCTAAAATAACCAAGGACAAACTGTGAAAACATGGAAGAAATTCCCTCCTCAAAAAGAGACAAAGAGAAGCAGCAAGAGTGGAGTCTAAATGTAGCACTTGCTGCTATAAAATTGTGTCTGACCCAATGGAGCAATATCTGACTGCAGGCTGACTACACCTTAGCGTACCAAAGAACCTGCTGAAATCCTGGAAGTGCTTTCTTTATACATCTTAGGTGCATTTGTGAGCTGACATTTAAATGGATATGGGTTTGTGTGGGATGCATGTGAGCTCTCAGAAGCATTGCTGTTTGCAGGCTTTTGAGGTTAGAAGAGTGCCTTTTGGGACAAATGGCTTTTTAACAAAAGGAGTGAACTTCATTTGTATGTGGTATTTCAAGCTATCTTGTTGCCCCACTTTTGGATTGCCCAACTAAGGACTGAGAAGAAAGAAAATATATCAGTTGTTGGTGGAGGCAGCATCCAGACAGGCTTAGTGAAATACTGTAAGAATTTTATGTTTCATATCAAAGCATAACCTCTCCTTTCCTTGGTTGTGTTGCTGCCTATTGAAAGGGTTTGTTGGATCGCAGGATATCTGTGGCCCTTTCCTCAGTTCAGAGCCAGATTCTCCTGGGAAGAATGGCAAAGAAAGGTACCTAACATGATAGACTATAATAGATTGTTATGATCCGGTCTACAACTAGGTCTAATGAAGTACGTACAGGTTCAGCTAAAGCTAACCCAGACTATTATTTTGTTAAAAGACATTAAAGGGTATAATTTTTTTTTTTCCTTTAGACTTTGAGAAAGTTCGTACCCAAAACTGCTCCCCTGTAAGAAACATTTCCAAATATGGTATGGAGAAGCATGAGGCAGACTTACTGTAACTGTTCCTTCTGCAGGAGTTGTGGCACAGTGCAACTCTGAAGTTTTACTGTTTTCTAGGGTGTGCGCCATGCTCAGAGCCGCATGGACGCTTGGAACTTGGACATCATAGAAGGCTGGCTAATGGCAAGATGTAGGAATATGAGTAGTAGTGTGAATGCTACTGTTGCTACTTTTGTGTAGCAATTCAGAAGATGAATAAAGGGGTGGTATAATTTGTGAGTGATAGAAAATGAGTTGGAGGAAGGTTGAGGAACACTAAGGGGTATCTAGCCAATCTTAGGGAACAGGCACTGTGGTGGCAGATGAAATTTTACAGCTAACAAATCCAAGTAAAATCTTCTGAATACATAATTTGACCTAATTTCATGTTGCTGAATACTGAATTAACTACATCTACTGCAATAGAAAAGCTGGCAAGTTAGGCTTTTGTCTCTCTCTAGGAAAAAAAAGAAAAAGGAGGTGAAATTAACAAAAAACTTAAATCAGTGACAGTATTTCCTAGTTAGTAGTTACTGCTTGTTTAGATCATGTTGCTTTTTAACAAGAATTATTTATTTTGTTCTGCACCACTCTTAAGAAAATACAGTAGAAATAGAGAAGGACTGCAGGATGGGCAGAAGTGCTTTGTGGCATTGGAAGGAATTCCTTGTGTCAAGTTACTGAAAGAAATAAAACCAGCATAGTTGAGTTAGAGGGTGAGCAGTCAGTGGGGGGTGTGTGTATAAATGAATCAAGCACTTTAACTTATAGCAAGAACAAGAACTACATTGAAAGGCAGTAAATGGAGATAACTGATTTAAACAGGGTGGGCGTTTTTATACAATGCCTAATTAACTTTAGAAACTTGTGGCAAACTAGGTATGTTGGTCTAAATGCATACATTCAAAAAGAAAAACTGACATTTACATGGCTAATGAGAATAGATACAGTAACAGAAGTTTGGGTGAATATCCCACCGCAGTGTTTTAAGGCATAGTTATATGGAAAAAAAGCTCAAGTGCATTATGGGCAAGTTGTTCTGTACTCGTGCCTTATAGTATACCCTTTTTTTCTGTGGTACTGTAGGCACTGTTAGGGCCAAGGGTTACATTGCACAGACCATGGCTCTCCTGAGTAGGACTTTCCATTTTGATTGTTTTCAGTTGTTTTTCTCCCTTTCTCTCTCCCTTTCTCTCTCCCTTTCTCTCTCCCTTTCTCTCTCCCTTTCTCTCTCCCTTTCTCTCTCCCTTTCTCTCTCCCTTTCTCTCTCCCTTTCTCTCTCCCTTTCTCTCTCCCTTTCTCTCTCCCTTTCTCTCTCCCTTTCTTCTCAGTTTTTATGCAATTGCAGTGTGGAGAAAGTATGTAACTCTTCTGTGAATACTGGAGTCTCAAGCTTCTAGTAATTCGAAAGGGGAGAAATGGCAAAAAAGAGAAGGATTACTTTTTTGAAGTGCTTATTCACAGATGAAGACTTATTTCTGAATAACGACAGTCTCTCAAATATCTAGTGATACATTATTTATGTAATTGAAAGTGTATTCATGGAAGTGCCCTCAAGAAAAACAGATTTTGAGTCACACCAAATAGTATGTTCAATCAAGGATTCACTACACCGTTGTCAAGAGTGTGTTCCAGGATGGAGTGTGTACTTTTATGTATTAACTGACTGTGGATTATTTTTTTCCTTCACATGAAAATTGGCAGTGATTTGGGTGAGCCTTAAATCCTGGATTGTGGTGTAGGTTATGTATTCTTCTGAAACAAAGTAAATACGTGGAACTTATTCAAGTCCACTAGCTATTATGAATATATATGCTTCTCCCAGGACAATGAGCACAAGCAGCTACTGCCCATTCATAAATATCTTATTCTTCCTATATATAATGGGACTCCAAAGACATTCCCGTTCTTGTGGCCAGGGCTGCTTTTGCAGAGAAACTGCATATATTGTGTAGTGTATAGTTATAGTTTATGACATTTGCTTTTGTTAGGATTTCTTCTGGGTAATCAGCATTTCAGCCACAACTCACTTTATTTGGAAAATGCAATTCTAGTACAGAAGCATGTGATTTTTTTTTTTTTTCTTTTTTCATGAGGGAGAAGCAGTGGAGTCACAAACACATGATTATACTAAAACTGGTTTGGAAATTTGTGCAGGGTGGAAGTGGAGGTGTATGGCCTCCCTGAGCGTAATGTTCCCCATGATTCCTTTGCGGATTTTTATCACTGTAGCATGGTTGTAGCTTTTTTAGTATTGGAGGATCTCACATTTATACAAGGTGAAACTATTGCTGGACAGCCAGCCCTACTTAAACACATCTACCTTTTTCATCTTGAAAATCAGTAGAAATTAGCTGCTACTGAATTTCTCTGCTTATTCAGTGCGAGGACTGGGTTTTCAGCTCATGTATGAAATGAGAGTTTGACTCCAGTTGCTAGCTTCTGTTTTCTTTGCACGTGTTTGTGAATAAACAGAGAATGTGCCTTAGTGGAGAGAGGGTTTGACTGGACCCAGACACTGGGGCTGATCAGCTTTAGCAGCTTCAGGATTTTCCATCCTTCAGATACGTCTGCCTTTAACTTCAAACATGTCAGGTGTTTTTCCTTCCAGAATGTGACCCTAGGTGGAGTGCTGTGAAAACTGAAGGATGCTATTGCAAGAGGTGATGCTGTAAATTCTCCCATGTGCATGCGTAACTTCTTTTAGCTTAAAGGGAAGCTATGTGCTCACACTGAGGATGAAATAGAGCCCTTTGTTAATATCAAAGAGCAAATCAAGAAAGATTTTTTTTATATAGAATGCCTCCTGCTGCTTCCCAAAAAACTTCCTTTTGTAAAGCACAATGATAAATAATCTTACTTCTTCGGTCATTGTATGTTCCAGGGATACTGTTTTGTACCGCTGCATTCAGTGAGACCTGTGAAAATCAGCTGTGTTGGATTAGATGGGCCAGTAACTCTGGGAAAGATGATGTGCTGGGCTGGTTCTTGACAGGCTCAAGCACTGGGTGCTTTAGCTGGGTAGCTCTCCAGTGTATGTTACTCTGACCTGCTGCTCCACCTGCCAAACTGGAAGACTAGCAAAGGCTGGGGTTCAGAGGGATTGCAGATGTAGCAGGGCATGAAGGGGTACTTGACAGATCTTCCTGATAAGTGCTGTATATTCCTCTCTCATCTTCAGACTGTGTGTAAGGATCATAATTACTTTTGCTTACTGTGCATTTACGGAAAGTGCTGTGGCAGATCTGTAAGATTCTGTTTCGTCTTTGAATTGTAATGAGATTTTTTTTTTCCTACAAAATTATTAAGAAAAGCTCCAGGTATTTAATACTCTTTGAAAGTACTTATTTTTCTGAACAGACAGAAATTAATTTTTAATAACAGGTTTTTATTTGCATGTAATATTTTTTAAGAAAGTCGGGCAAATTGCTGAGAATTTCCCCTTCAACAACTCTAAATTTTTATCAAAGATAAAATTACTGCGGGGGTGGGGGAGAGCAGTTTTTCCCTCTTTTTTGAGGAAATTATAGTAAGAGACATAACTACTTACGCTGTTTGGTGAAGGAATCGGGTGTCTTATGCCAGAAGCAGAAATTGCCTGATAAACTGGAAAGAAATGAAACTGCAACCCTGTTCCAGAGCATTTACACGGAAAACTAATTTTAAGCTCGTGCATTCCTCATTGGTTTTAACAGAACTAATCAAGGACTCAGCTAAGACTGTTTAAGTGCTCTACTGGTTCTGGCCATATTAAAGTGATTTTTTGTGATAGAGTACTCCAGGATTAAAAAGTCAGCCTCCTTAATTCAACTTCTCTGGCTAGAGCACAATGGAAGCATGAAGAAGGGGAGGAAAGTGCCCATCTGAAGACAAAGTGATAGTTGTGTGAGGTCTTTTTTTGGGGGGGTGGGACCCCATGAATATTTTTGTTGCATATTATTTTACTGACATTACATTTGAGATGAGCTTCCACTCACTGGAAACTTTGTGATGCATAAAATGTACATAGAATTTTATTTCTTTCTCGTTATTAATAACTTACTGTACTGAAAATGGAAGACCTTACAAAAAGTAATTTGATTTTGGCCACAAAACCATTTGGTTATTTTCAGGCACATTTTCAATTGGCTTTAGTTTCTTGTCCAGATACCTGAAGTCATCAAGGTAAGATCAAGTTTTGTAGGCCTTTGTAACGCAGTAGGAGTGAAGTACACATCTGGAAATGAGGGTCCAAAATTATTATCAGTTACAAAAAATGCCCAACTTTCCTAAGAATGTAAACATTGATGTTTGTCATTGAAAAATTTTTTTTTCTTTTGTTGCTGTTGCTAATATTAAAACTACACTTCTATTACACTGATTGGTAGCTTTGAATTATAATCCCACTACAGTTACCTGTAGTATTCCTTTGTAACTATTAATGGAAACTTATTTTTGTGATATTTACTGAGGTTTTTGTTGGTAAAATTTTAGGATTTCTTTAGGGTGGTTTGTGCTTCTCTAAATGGAAAGAACTTGTATAACGATTTATGTGATTGGAGGAGTTACCTTGTGCATTTTGAAATAAGTAGTAACACAACTGATTAAATATTAGTCGTGCTGGCTGGGCCACGCCAAAATGACTTGAAAGTTGCATGTCCAATATATGAATGCTCTTTAACTGGAAAATAATGATCAATACAAGGAATTAAAAGGCTGGTAAGACTGGAAGGAGCAAGCAAACTCAACTGAACAAGCTCCTTTAGCTTTTAATGCTATATTTGAAAGCACAGAAACTTAATTTTATGTTTTTCTCTTAAATTGCTTAAGGCTTCAGATTCCCTGGCTACTGGTAATTCTGGCCTTCAGATATTAGAGAAATCTGATTCTTCTTCGTGTGTTTGGGAAGGAACCAAGAGAGTAATTACCTGCATGTCCTACTTCTAAATAAAATATCTATAACATGTTGTATAATATAATAATACGTAATATAATGCTATGTAAACAATGTATGTTATTTTCCCTAGATTTGAATCTTGCTGGGTCTGATTATCTCATTTATGTTAAAGGTAATTTTTCTACTCTTGATGCCTCAACAGTGTAAAGGTCTTAAAGATCCCTTTCTTTTACTGCAGTGATGTAAAGCAGCCCTATTAATACAAGTAAAGATTTGGCTTAAGGTTTTAGGTTGTAATCTCCTTTGTGTTTAAAAGTATTTGCATCCTTTTTCATGCTTTGTCTCTATTAAATAACAGTTTAACAGTGGGAAAGATGCTCATAATTTGTTTGCTCTGAGGCTAATATTGCTATTTCCTTGCAAAAATGTCATTTGTGTCACTGCATATTGTGCTCTTAAATAATATTTTATTCTGTGACCTCAGTTCACCATGCCTTCCTGGCTGTCCATTAACTCTCATCTTCAAGCAGAGGCAATCTTTGCTGCACAGATACTGGGGAAAATGCCTGATAGAACGGAAATAGGTATCAAAAATATAATACCTTGTGTGTTCATGCCTCACATACTCTTACTTTTAATAATGCTGATTAATGCCAAGCAACCTAAGACGTAAAAGTCAAGAACTGAAACTGGGGGAGGGAAGGGACTGAGGAGGAAAGAGAAACAAGCCTTTCTGACAGACACACACCAGGAAAATGCAAGGTTGAAAGTACTGTGTCAGGTTGCGTCACTTTACCACGTGGTTGCTCTTGTTCAGTAATTGAGTGCAAATATGAACACTTTGGGTCTGTTTCATTTCCTGTCGCAGCAAACCAGCTCCCATCTTTGGTTGTATAACACCTAGATAACTAACAGTGGTAGTAATTTTAGAAAAATTGAGTTATCTGAACAAGACATCAGCTTAGTAGGTTTCTCCTTCCACCTTTGAAAATTATGAGAGATGGTTCAGACAGCATTTTCAATGAGCTGCAAGGAAAATTTAAATAAAAATAGTAACAGGAATATAGTTAAAATAATAAGAAAGGCCCCATATACTTTCTTGCTGTAATGAGGATGACTCTTTACATTGCATGGATCTTTTTTTTCTCATCTCTATATGGCTTATTTCTGTTAGTTTGGATTGGGTTTTTTTTTCCCCAGACAGTGGAAATGCCTGCTATGAAACGCACTAATGATGGCTTTACAAACTTGTCTCCAGTCTAGATGGTTCCTCCCTTGGTAATCTCCCTTCTCATGGGCTTTTTTTTTTGGCGTTACACGAAGTGCAATGGTTAAGTTTTTTCTTCTGTACCTGTTAACACTTCTAATTCCTTTTCACAACTGCCGGTTTTCCAGCTTTGTGAAGCTCTTACTGTAGGCAAATGTGGCACATTTGGGGCTCACTCTTAAGATTTAGAACAAATTTTATGTCAACATACTGCTGTTCACACATTTGGAGCATGTTTTAGGCTACAGTGTTGTTAGGGATGAATCCACCTAACAACAAAAGGTGCAGAAGGTTTGGAGGGACAGGTTTAGAGCTGAACTGAGCAGTGCCATTCACTCAAAATGGTTTTAGCTGTTTATCTCAAGTCAGCATTTGGTCCTTACTACCAGATTTCTGCATGTCTTTATACCTTTTGCAGCACACTATTAGTTGCTTTCTAACTGAGATCATCAGTAACTTGTCACAGCTCACTCTTAAGAGACATGTCAAATGCCAGCTCTGCTTGTTTAGTGTATTTAGCTTGCTTGGCAGGTTCTTAACCACAGGGTGCAGGATTTTATTCAGACAAATTACTCAGTTTTTACATTGCTGAAGTTGCCTTTAGGAAAGGGTTTTACTGAAGAGATTTGACTTTCCTAACAACTGTTTTGAGAAATGTATAGCTGGTTCCATATTAAAATGCTTATTCAGAAAGTGTATGATGAAATTATGCTGGAGCATGTTATTTCCTTATTGTGGGATCATCGATGCTTTCGGATTTTTCTTTTTCCATACTAAATAATGCTGTACCGAAGAGCAAAGTTATTAGCTGCACATATAGGCTGTCTGTTTTTGCTGCCACATACATGCCAGTTTATTCCGCTTCCTTTGATTTGTGGGAAAGCCAGTTAAACTTCCCAGGGAAGCTGGATGCTGTGGAAACTCTCCTGGTGCTCTGTTGTCGACACTGGGAGCTCCTCTGTGCATTTCCAGTACTGTTTCACCTAGGTCTGTACAACTGATTAATGAACAATTCATTAGTAAGTAACAGGTGCAGCTGCTGATCCTGAAGGGGCTCTCAGGGAAATGAGATACCCTATTGCCAGGACGTGGATGCTGGCTCTGGTTCTCTCCAAGTTGGTCATTCCCGATGGTGGGAGGGGAATGCCTACTGCCACTGCTCACAGTGGTGCTACGTTTCAAACTGATGCAGCTTTCCTAGTCGGAAACAAGTGGAGGGGATTTAAATCTTAGTCCAGATGCCTTTAGGGTTGTTGGGCTTTTGTCTCTGAAGGGAGAATTGGGGTCAGCTTGCATGACAGTGGTCCCTGCTAGCGCATGGTGTGTTACTTACTACAGACGTTAGAGAAGTGTCCCTGTCCAGGGGACAGCTGAAGTTCTGAGAAGGATATGGATTAATACAATCTGCTGTGAATCCATATTCAGCCCAGTGTGTTAATTATAGCTGGAATTTTCACAGTGGGTTTTGGTTTTATCTCCTGTATGGTTTTCCACAGCGCTGCAAAAATCCTGGTGGCTGCAGAGCTTCTCTACATGTCACTGTATATTCTGATTTGAACTGGCACTGACAGGTACAGAACGTAATAACCCGTGTTTGATGCAATGAGCAAGCATGCCTTTTGGGCTAGATTTCTATTTCCTCCCTATCCCTATTGTAAGCAGAATTTGCATATTTAATTCTTTTCACTTAGTGAAAAATATATCCCTTTAGGTTTGACAGCTTCCCAAAGAATATTTTAGATTTCCCACACTGATTGTGGGCCATATGTTAGAACTAATTATATAAATGAGACATCATAGAATTGTGACATGTTTAAATGTTCAATGCTTTAAAGACTTATGCAAGTGCATGCTAGCTTGGATAAGTGCTGGAAGAAGAAAAGAGAAGCTGCAGGTTTTGAGCAGATGTTAGCAGCTTGGTAGGGCTATCCATTGTCTTTATCTCTCTATAAGAGGTTGCTGACACTTTAAAGGGTTTGGCAGACTATTCTGAGCTGCCATAGTGCAGGAAAGAAAGAATTTCCTTTCTGTACCTATGGATGTGCCAGAGATTCATTATATATTAAGTCATATGAAATGTGGGATGCAGATACTCATTTTGCTGTTGGAAGTAAGCGTTAAATGTGTGGCTGTAGCTGAGTGTTTCTGCCCCCCTGGTTTTTTTTGGTGTGCTGTGGATGTTGCTCTGAGGTGGAATGGCTCACAGGCCTGCCTTTTATTAGGAATTCATGTTATTATGAGTTAAATTATTCGGAATTAACTATTCAAAATTCTAATTATTATATTATTCTAATAAATATTAAATTATTCTGAATTAATTATTTGGAAAGAAAAAAGGTAAGGGAAAAAAGGAAAGGGTTGGAAGGTCAGAGCTGTACACTGGACGCTTAAGCACCAAGGAAAGAATGTTATGAGATACTTGTCATTAATGTTGGTCGGACAGGAAGTATCTCTAAAGTCAAGTGTACCTTGAACAAGTCTCTCGGAGAAAAAAAAAAGCCGGGTTTCTACTGATGCTGTCATATTACTTTTTATTGCTTCAAGTCTTAGTGATGCATAGAATGGTAAAGATAGCGTCACAGAAAGTATATTGTACAAAAGTTTTGTCTTCATATTTAAAAATGAAATATGTATGCAGGTTATGCATGCCGAACTGGTAAGCCAGAATTATGTCTGTAAGCTATTTCTGTATATTTAGCTTTAATGCTGATGCATATTTAATTGCTTGGCCTGTTTTCCCCACAGCAAGATGTGGCTGTCTTCCACTGAAGTCAGCGCCTGCAGTCTGCAGCAGCCCAGTTTGATGTTTGTACTGTTGCCTGTGAAGTGCAGCATCCGCATCTGCGAGTAGCAGGTTGATGTAGTCCGGGGGAAAACCAAAAAATCCCTTCTGCTTTTAGAGGGGTGTTTCTGTGGAGGGCTTCCCTGTGGGACTGTAAATGGAGACATTTACAATTTTAATGGCTTTGTCTGTAATTTCTATGCTGGAAACATATATACTCTATTTTCCTCTTGTGTGCAGAGACATTCTTCAGCATGAACTAAATTGTTTTATGTTGCTTGTCTGCTTAAGCACAGAAAGATTTTTCTAATTTAATGTATTGAATTGGTTTTTAAAATATAATACTACTTTTGGCTTTCACTTTTAAGACCTCACCTATGCTACTTTCTGTATTTCTTGTCAGAACACGTTTGGAAAATGGAATCACAAGAAGCAATTAGTAATAATTGTATTGAAAGATTACTCTACACAGTTGAATCTCAGTTGCTTTGTCTGTGAAAGATGAGTATCATTTAACTTCACGTGGAAAAGCACTCGTGGTTTGTAAGTGACGTTTGAATAGCTGTTTCATATGAAATCTTTTTTTGGTTTTACATTAGTTTGGTGTAACAGCTCAGATGGTTAGTACGAGTCAGACAGGAGGGAGCAATAGGAAAAAAGCTCTGGATTCTTGTATCAGCAGAAAAGCATGTGTGAGTAGAGGAGGAATCTTCATGATCCCAGATGTTTATTAGCTTGTATTCTCTAGTCAACTAGGAACTTCTTAATGCTGGAGATACTGAGTAACTTTTTTTTTTAACTTCTTTTTCTGTTGGACTTGTATCCTATTGTGCTGTTTACTGTAATTTGTGTAATAGTGGAAGTTCTTACTGTTTTATCAAAGGATAGCAGATTGTTTTATTTTAAATGAAGAAATCCCTTCAGATTATACATTTTCTGCTCAGCTGCAGATTAACAGTTTTATCCAGTCACAATTGTAGGGTATCTTGCCAGAAGATAATTTGTTCCCTCTGTGTCTCAGTCATGCTTATTACCTTCGTTTTATTATATAGTGTGAGCCTGTGAAATGATTTCTTAACTGCACTTAAAGATAGTTTGTGTAGACAGCAAAATTACTGCTCCCGCCCTCAGGATCAATTTGCAATGTGCTTTTATATAAATATTATGTGCTACACTTCAATATTGTTCATAGTCCAGAAGATAATTGCCGTGATGAGTCTTATTTAAGCATGGTAAAAGCAGAGTCCATATGGAATTTGAAGGAAAAGGTACTTAATTAGCTATGCTGTAATACTGCTGTCCTGTCTCCAACAGGACTGCTGGTGCCCTCAAAACTGTTTCTTGCATGAAGGAAATATTTAGTTTAGTACAGCAACTTATCGGAACATATTCTGATGGGGTTTTTTGGGGGAGTGGAGAGAGCAACCATGAAATGAAGATCTAATTTTTAAGAGAAAAATACAAAAAAACCACTGACTTAGAAAAATTCACAAAGGGAGGGAATAGGAGAGAAACCTAAGTGGAGAAATAAAAGAGGTATTGACGGATGTGCAGGCAAACAAATTGAGGAAGTAGAGGGAGAAAATGAATTCAAGTGATCTTAAAGAAGATGGAAGGAAACAAAGAAAGAAGGGAGAATTATCAGAAGGCAGAACAAAGTGAGCTGCGAACTCTCAAATCAGGCACCTAAACATATTGCTCTCTTAACAAAGCCTGCTTGTCTTCACTTTTTTCCTTCTCCTTTTTCCCTCTTCTCCTTTCACCTACGCTGAAATAATTATTTGCTAGAGTGATACTGCAACAGGACTGAGTGGTGCAGCTCAGAGGTGTCTTAGCATCTTCCAGTTGACTCACTTCTATACATTTACTCAAGTTACTAAGGAGATGTGCTCGCACAGATTTAATTATTTCATTACTGTCTTTCAACTTTATGCTATGTTAAAACATTGCTGGAGCCTCAACAGAGCACTCCTCCTTTTTTTCACCTGCGTCAAATATCTGTGTGTGAAAATAGAGAAACCTGGTGCACGACAGCCCCATAATTGTGTTGCCGTGCACGATTCCCACGTCACCTTTTTTTTAAACCTTTTCACCATTCCTGTGGAATCGATGTCAGGCTTTGAAATATAGTCACAAGCAAGCATCGACCTTCGCCACCTGAGCTAAACTGAAATTTGTAGGGACAGAGCCAGACTCCAGAGGGATAAATACAGTGCAGCACATTGCTAAGTTGTGGCTCAAAAAAAGATACAATACAATATTATCAGTGTTCATGTGTTTGTTTATCATTAGTTTTGCTACAAATAAAAACACAATTTCCCAGTGCTGCAGTGGAGAGATGAGGTGTCTCCACGGTATCATTTGTTAATTTTAGAATTGCAGTTAGTTTCTCTTTTTTAGTCCATGTGACTTGCCCTCCAGTTACTCTGGATGCAGTAGTGTCGACTTCAAGGTACTCTCAGACTGTATAATGCTGTCTCAGATATAAGGGAGCCTTAAAGTGATCAGAAATTCTCGTTACTTAATGACTTCGGTGGAATGATAGGAAACCTGTGTTGCTCTGGCACTGTTAAGTCCTGGTAGCCTCATTAATAGTTGTGAATTTTATTGCTATTTAACTTGAAGACTCTCTATACCTCTTGCCAGCATGAATGAACTAGGAGCAGTAGTAACCTGAACCCAAGGTCCGTGTTTGAGAGGTGCCCACGTGGGTGACATGAGTGCCAGTGTGCAGGACAAGGCTTGGCTGTTTTGGCACAACCCGCAGTGAGGCGCCTTGCCTGACCTGTGCCCCAGGTGCTGTGGTGTATCTAGACTCCCTCAATTATAACTGATTTAAGTACTGCAATTAGACATACTGTTTTATGCTGTCGATGGCCCTGATTTATGATGCTTTTCCTGATTTTCTTTTTGACTAAACTTCCCTTTTTGTTAACAGGTATTTATATTTTGTTTTATTCAGGTGGCACATGTTCTATGTTATGGAGAATAATGTTCAGTTTGATTGATTTGTTTCAGAATGGATTTATGCATAATTCCTCCTTCTCTCTTTCGTCTGTTCAGTGTGAGTCACTCCATTGAGTGAGAGCCTTTATTTCCTCCTGTGTCTGTGCATGTATGTGTTGGCTTTCCCCAGCCTCACCCTCAGTGCCTGTTTTGAAGCTCACTGAGGTTGATCCTGGTCCCCGTGGTTTAGTGCTCTCTGTGCAACTCTACAGGGTGACCACAAATCATACCTTCTTCCAGGTTCCCCAGTGCTGATGCATTCTCTTTGACATCTACTGCTTAAACACAGTTAAATGTTAATACCGTAACAAGTTAATACTGTTAATACATCACGTGGCCCTTAACACCATGGGGCTTTGGGTCGATGCTTTGCAGGCTCAGATTGTGCTACCCGTACTGACTTGGAAGGACATCTCACTCCTTTAAAAGTCGTCTTGAAGTTAATGCAACTCTATGAGGAGCAAGTTGGGCTGCAGAACCTGTCCCAGGGTTGGTTGGCTTAATGCTATAGGTTTGGCATGCTGCTCTAAGCTTCCATTGTTCAGGGAGACTTGCTTTGCTGAAATATGGGTTAAACTCTGTACACTTGCTTCATAATACATTATGAAGGCTTACAGAAATTTATTTTTAATAACTTCCACCCTTTGTAACTGTCCTGCCAAGAGTTTGGCTTACTGATGTCCAGTCTTCTCCAGGCTTTAAAATCTACATTTTTGTTCCCGTAATAGTGGTTTTAATGTAAGTGGAAACATCAGTCTTGTCTTAAATCTTCAAAATTACGTATAAATGTATCTGTTGGTTTTCATAAACTTGAATCTTTGAGATGGTGCTTGGCTTTTTGTAAGCCAGCACAAGATGTTTGTAATTCATCCAGAAAGTACTTTGTCAGAAAAATCAAATTATGAGCTATGTTAAAAGAGTTTTAACATGTTGTTGTAATTGCAGTTACAGTTTTAATCTTCTTTGTTAGCTATGTAGAGTATTCTTGAGAGAATATGATGTGGTGGAAGTTACTTTCCACAGGATGTGATTTGTCCTATGATTATTGTTTTTTCCCTTCAAAAATGGTGTTTTAAAATTATGGCCTTTTACAGACTGGCTGAGAATGCCCTTTTCTGTAAAACCACACCCTGTGTGGGTGTGATGCCTTTTATTTAACAGGCCTTTTATGCCCATTTCCTTCTCTGGAACATGGAGGACAGTAGCACCCAAGGGATTGGGAGAAAGGAAACTTGGACTGAATAGGCAGAAAGAGTTTGTGTCTACTGGAGCAAGTTCCTGCCTGGATCTTAGGCTGCCACCCATAACTTCTGTTTCTGTCTTGCAAGGAGACAAAACAGTTTCCTCATCCTCTGGTTGGGGTCTGGAGGGCAACAACGTGGTGGTTGCTCCCTATGATCACCTCATAGAAAGCGGGGTGTTGAGCCTGAAGAATCAGTCCTCATGTTGACCTGAGTAGTTGTCAGTGTAATATAATTTAATAGAAATTCTCTCTATCGTTGAAAAAAATTCTAGAAAATCACTCAGGAAACACATAGGGAGAGCATCGTTGCCTGGGGTTATAGAGTTAGGTGCTAAGAAATAAGAAAATAACAGATTTAAGGTATCAGCAGCTTGAATTCAGTGCACATGAACGAGGCTATTGGCTGCAACTGTAATAATTTGTTAACATGAGTGATGAACTGGCAGTTTTATTGTAGGTCATTCAGATCTGGAGGGCAGACTACTGCATCTCTTGTAGAAGAACCCCGTTGTGTTTTCATTCACATATTTCTTCTGTGGAAAAAGGATTCGACTGCTATCTAAACTTTGATACGTGGGCAAATTTTGGTACCTGTAAGCCAGAATTTTTGCGCTGGTTGGATAAACACTCCGTTTTGCTGACTCATAGTAGATAAATGTGGTTTTCCAACTGACACACAAAATATACATTGGCAGCCAAGCAATGACTTGTCTGGTATTGACCAGCTGATGAAGGTTACACAGGTGCAGAAATGGTGTGCTCTGCCATGCTGGTCACTACCTTTTTTGACAGAAGGATTCTTCTGTAATAATTTATAATGGGATTAGCTTAATTTTTAAGAATCCTGCTGTACTGGATTTTAAAATAACGTTTAGGGATATCTTAGTAGCAGGGATCTCTTTTGTACATGGGCCGTATTACTTTTATCTACTGTTTGGTTGTTGGTATAGATTTAGAAATATACCGCTTCCACCACATAACAAAATTTGCATCTGTTAGACTGCATGCAATTCGATGTCTTTTATGTATATATTTTCCTTGATTTCTTTATTTTGGATGGATTTAAAGATGCCAAGCATATATTTTGCACTGAAGTGCAAAATTGTGGACTAAGAGCTTTGGAATAAGGAGTGTAAAGATGATGAAGATGAATTTTCTTTTTTTTCCAGTTTTTTTAGAGGTTTTTTGCTAGGTGCTGAACAACTCCATGAAAATGATATGGGTTCAGCATCAACCTTTACTCTTGGTGCACAAGTAATGCAGTAGACTGTAAAGTCTATTCTATTACTGATTCTAAATCAGTAATAACAATAAATAAATAATAAGAGCTGTGGGATGGTGTTGAGATAAGGAATCCTCTGTGTGTTTGTGTATTTGTTTGCATGATAAAGTCTGTGTATTTGAAGATTGACTTGTCTAGGGAGGCTCTTTTTTTGTCTGGAACAAGCCTTTGATATTTTGAAGAAATCAAGAATTAATTCTTTCTGTTGAACTTTTAGGGATGCATCTAAAAACATTACTTACCTATCCCTCCCAGGAAAGTAATTCCGCTTATGAAAAGGTATCAAAAATACAATTAGCCCCAAAAATACAATTAACCAATTTCAATACTACATCTAGGAGGCCTGCTCACAGTCAAAACCAAAACTAGATTTGATTTGCTCTAAGGACCAATGTTGTCATCATGGGAAGGTGAGGTAATGCCTTTTTTTATACTTATACATAAAAAGGTTTGGAAACCTAAAATATAGTTCAGATGTGTAATAGCAATATTAAATATTTAAAATTTTGAAAAATTTAATGCATTTAAATATTAAATACAATACAAGAACAAATTGCAAGATTGAGTACTTATGTCAGTAACATGTTTTATTTGAATAGTTCTTGTCATTTTTGTGTGAACAGTGAAAGAGGTGTCGAGTGTATATCTGATGTCAGCACTGTTTAAGTCATGAAGACTTTTTGAAAGTGACTACATATTTAACTATGGAGTGGACAGCGTTTTTTAAAATAACAAAACAGAAATTACCCAGTTAATAAGAATAAAAAAGATTTGGTTGCTGTACTCAGGTTAGTCGATTTTTCCTCAAAAGGGAAGTGTGATCTGTTCTTGTGTTTCTCATTCACGGCACTACTTTTGTAGGAAAACCAGGGAGAAATTAAAACCTGCGTGCATTTAGTTGCTGTAAATCATCTTAGAAAAAGCATTGACCAGCAGAGGGCTTCTGTCCCTGGGAAATAATCCCTCACACCGTTATTGCCAGAGAAGAGAAGCTTTAAGCACACGCCTTTCCACAGTGGTTTTCCTTCTCTCATGGTCCTGTGGACCAGCCAGCTCTGGAGAGCTGTGCAGGATCCTGTAGTCTCCGTTGCTTCCCTTCAGGCTGTACATGATGTGGTCTGATCTCCATAGGGCAGGGGAAAATTCAGTCCCTCTGCAGTGACCTCATTTTAATTATGTTAAATGTTTTTGTTGTTGAGATGCAAGTATGAGGACAGGGAGGGATGCTATGAAGACTTTTGGAGGTCAGACTGTGGGATAAATATCCTGTTGGTTCTCAATTTATGGAAGAGTCTATCACATTTCAAACCAGAGCAAAGCTTTATTCTTTCCATCCTGTTCCGGCACAGAATGGCATCTGATAAATCTCACTGTATTGGAATTTATGCCTTTAGCAGTGTGAAGGGGGTACACCGATGTCGGGGCACTCAAGCGGGTTTCTGTAATGGCAAGAGCACTGATCCTCCACTCTGCTAGAAATATATTTTGAATCTGTCTTGCTGCCTCATTCCTGAATATTCTTCTTGACACATAGTTTTGCGTTTTACCTGGCAGGAATTAGTCTTTCTTTTGGCTAGATTTTGCATTCCTTTTATCTGCTTTATCTAGAATTCATCTCTGTTGCTTACTCTGTAGCCCATGGTGTGCTAAACAGCCTTAAGTCAAATATTGCCACATACACCTCTCTTCTTAAAATGCCATTAACTTCACTTGGTGCTGTGAGCCACCCAGTCAGAACCAAGCTTTTCAGCTGGGTGACTGGCAGCATATGGAGAGACAAACTCTTTTGGACACATTTGGTTAAAAAGATAGTGTTTGTTCTGCCTTTCTGTGTTCAGCAGTGCCTTTTTTCCCTCAGCAGAATTGGAAGATAATAGGATTTTAAAGGGTGAGTAATTGACCGACAACCACTTCCAGCCGTAGCCTTTTTCTTCATATTGTGTGGCCTCAGTGCTTAGGTGAGGCACAGCCTGATTTCTTATTTCCACAGCTCGCTGCACTAAATCCCGTGGCAGCTCGGTTGTTCTGCTGGCAGCACAAGGGAAACAGAAAGATACATAAGTGGCCTGGGTTGGTTTAGTTGTTTGGTTGTTTTTTAAATTTGTGTGTTTGCTTTAATTGCATTGTGTATCTCAGAATAGTATGCACTACTCAAACGTTAAAACCAAACCAAATAGATGCAAAATGGATTTCCACTGTTGATGCCAAAATTAAATATTTTCAAAATCCCTTTTATTTTAATATACTCTTTTTTTACCCCTCATCCAAAAAGAAACTTTTTTTTTGCTTTTTGGTGTCTTTTTTTTGGTGGAAATATTTGTGTTAATTGGTGATGACTGGGCTGCAGAAGGGTGAAGGCTGGAGGTTGTAGATGCTCAGGAGCACAGCTGACTAAGGGCTTTTGCAGCTGAAAGAGGTTTGGGAACTTGGGAGAAAGAGAACAGTTTAAAGCTTTGGTTGTTACGGAGGAGCTTTGTGAGAAAAGGAGTCAAATGCTTCAATCAACCAGGAGGGAGTGAATGAATTCTTATCTTTTTTATGAGGATTAATTTTTTATTAGATGGTAGTGGCTGTTTTCATTTGATCTTTTCCCCTTTTTAGCCTTTTTTCCCCAAGCTTCCCTCCCTCGCTACTGCCTCTTGCTTGAGCTTGAATGGCTCTGACACTAAATGACCATTTGATGAGTCTTTCCTCACCATCCCCCCATGTCTAATTTACCAGGGAGTGCTCTCGATATGGGTGGTACCCCTCTCATCTTATCAGGGTTTTAGATAGACTCAGCAGCTCACAATGATGCCCATAGGCAAAGGGCATGTTACCAAAAACATGGGCAGGTTGTGCCAGCATAGCTTAGAGTTAACTTAAAGTAGTCCTAAAATTTTGTGTGGGGGTTCTTCCTGCAGCTTGGGAGGCTTACTTAAATATACTTTAGATTAATAGGTGATCAATATAAAACTGCATTTATTGATAACAACTTTTTTAAAAGGTATTTGCATATTTAAGTTATCTTAAATATTGGAATGTGTCCCTGGGTGTTTTTGCATCAGATTTTAGAGACCAGTATAAGGCATGCAGATAGAGGGCTGCATTTTTAAATGAGAGCAAAGAGCATCAGAAGTTACTGATAACACCTTTTTTTTTAATATTTGCCATGTCTGCAGGAGAAAATGGTACCAAAACCAAAGCAGTTTGTTGCTTTCTGATTATTTGGTTCCTTGTGTTCTTTGTTTTGGCATCAGTGCTGATGTGTTCTGTAAACAATCCTTGGTAATATAAGGATTTGTAAGGGTTGTAGTGGTTTTAGAGCATCAAGGTTTTAGAAATTCTTCTCAGATTACTCAGTTGCTCTGTTTTGAATTTTAAAGATTATACTGGTGGTGTATGCATTAGTGTTATGTAAAACATATGCATATTAAATGCAATGTGAATATATTTTGCCTTTTCTGAAGAGATTTGGAATAAATAAAAGCACCTGCAACTGAACAGTTGAATGTTTTGGTGGAAAATAACCTAAAACCACCTTATTGCAAAAATGTATAGCAGCTGAACTTTGTGCATCCCTTACCTCAGTGAGTTACTTGCTTAGTTTAAAAGGTCAAATAAATTAAAAGACAAATTAATGTTAACATGTTGGTGAACTACTTACTGACTTTAATTGTAACTGTAAAAACAGATACCCTGAGGCAGATTTAAGCAGTGGCAACTAACATTGTTATGATAGCCTCAGGAAGCAAGTGTAACAGACAGGATGTTTTGTAATAAAACTGTAAAACAATTAAAATAGCTCCACAAAGGATGCTGCTTTTTAGCCTGTCCAGAGGAAAGGGCTGGAAAGGGCTGCAAAGGGAGTGTCAGCCAGTCACAGCATCACAGTTGTTATAAATTGCTATCTACTTTTGGAAGGGGCAAAAGATGGATAACAAAGTCGACAAGTAAATACATGCTACATAAATATGCATAAATCCATTACCATCTGCCACATTGTCCAATTTGACTGGGGTGTCTACCACATAAATCAGTTTAAAGCAGTTTCCCTCAAGCAATATTTTCTGTAATGAATGGTTGAAAGATCTACATTCTTGGGTTGTGACTGTAGTTCTGGTATATAATATGGAAAATACCATATTTACCATTTTCTCAAAAAAAAAAAAAAAAAAAGAAATCTGTAGTTGAAAGATTTATTTGACCGTGCAGCTACTAAACTTTGCATTAGTCTTTGGAAGCCAAGCCAGGAAGTTAAATTATCAGGCTTTTTGCTTGGCTAGGAATTTTTAGTGGTTTATTTTATACAATCACTACTATGGACATTAAGTAAAGATTAGAAATATCAGTCTGCAAATGTGCTGGTTTTGTATCCCAGCATTATGGTCATTTTAAATGATCATTTTTCATAAAGTTTCATTCCTTGCTTGGTAAGCAAACATAGCTCATAGTGCTGCTTGTTTATTCTTTGTGTCGTCACTGTGATATGTCTCAGTTTAGGTCCAAGTAATTTTATTTTTCTATCCCGTATGTGTATAGCACATTACATTTAATCTTTTATCCAGATGTGGCCTCTGTCTCCTTAGACTCAGCTTGTACAGTTTTCCTACATCCTGCTCTGGATTTCTCCTAATAGCTACGGCAATAGAGTCACTGGGCTCGGCTGTGCATTCATTGGGGCTCCATTTCTTTGGTGCAGAGGCTGCTTTACACCGTTCTGGCAATGAAAAGGGGCCCCCGTGAGAATGGGTCTCAAGCCCCAGCTGGCTTGTCTTCTGTTTTATGACATACCAAATAGATTGCACCAGGAGAGGTAACATTTGTGTGTTCCTTCTCTAATGCAAGAAGAAAGTATCAAAATTTCCTTGTTTGTTTGTTTATTTATAGATTAAATCTCTAAAGCAAAAGTAGGGAGTCTTTATCATGTACACTGATGTTCCTTTTCTTTTTTCCCCTGCTCCACTCCCTTTATAGAGATTTGTAATTACTACTGAAAGATTTTATAGTATTCTGATTAAGAGTATATATTAAGACTTTACATCAAGATATTCTTTCTGGTAGGAGGTGCTAAAATGCTCACTTGTGATAGAAAAAGACAAATTTGCAGTTTCATTCTTATAAAGAAACTGGCCTGGGTTTGTATATGAAACAATCTGATAACCCATCTTCTCTCTGCAAATATTTGCCTCTGTTATGTCAAAGGTTAAAAATCTAAACTGCCTGTCAGGTTAACTCGTGGAGTTTTGCAAATCACTTAAGTATTTTTAAATTTATGTGGCTAGGTGTCCTTTAGTAGGTTGAGAATCTAACTTTGCATTTCTGTTTTGTAAGAAGCACAGGTTTGTAGTGTAACAAAGTCACAATGAAGTAATAAAATTGTTGCAAAAGTGGTTTATAGGTAATACTGAAACATTTCTTTGATATGGTAAAGATTATGTAGTGTTAGAAAAACAGCTTCTAATAAAAACACAGCTTCACTACTTAATGGAGCAGAAATTTAATGTTAAAACTAGAAATGAATCCACTTGGAAAAAAGTGTACAAGTGTGAAATTCATTTTCACTTCAAATTAGCCCCCTTAAAGATAAGACATCACATAAAAGCTGGTAATCCAGCCTTTCAGCTCAGTCATGGAAGAGAAGGGTTCCTATAGATAAGGAGTGGTATCATTTCAAGAGAAGTGTCCAGTAAGGTGGGATATGTTTCCCCTGGGAGGGCATACAAAAGATACTTGTTTCTGTTTTTGTGTCTGTAGCGCAGTGCATGAATCTCAGTGTGACATTTTTTGTGTATGTGAGGAGGAAGGGAACAGTGTGCTCAAAATGAAAAAAATGTCTAGATTTTTAATGTAAAATATTAATCTATAGCATGCTGATTCTCAAATGGGCTTAATAACAGCTGGGATATGATTTAAAGTAAAGATATTTGTAAAAACAAACAAACCCCCCAATTAAATACACATCTTGAGTCTCTGTATCTTCCTTATTGACATGAAATAATAGACCAAAGTATAAGGATTTGTTTTAGAAAGGCCCTTTTATGATCTAAAACTATTCTTTCATCAGTTCTATGTGTTGGATGCTTTCCTTTGAGCACATTTTGTATGTGTTTAGAGGAGAAAAGATAGTCTGGCAACTCTGTATCGAGGCAGGAAACCTATTTCCAGAGCTGCCCCAGGCTTCCTGTCCGGCTAAGGAACTGATCCTGCTAACCAGAGCTAGAGAAAAAAAAAAAGAAAAAACCCCAAGAACTTTGTTTTAGTGTGCAAGTTTTAAACGAAGTATTTTTGCTACTGGCCCTCTTGTTCAGAAGATCTAATACCTGCCTGGCAGGATTTTAAGAAGGTGACTTTTCTGAAGGTTCAAGTGCTTTCTTGCAGGATCCTGTGTATGTGTAGAATATAACTTTTAACTGTTCCTGCACTATTATTCCTCAAGCAAGACTTGAGGAAATTTGTGCAGGGTGCCAACCTCTGAAATACTCTTTCTCCCTGCTCTTGGTAATGAAGTAAAGGGATGAAACCTTCCTTAGAATTGAAGTAATTCGTTATTATTTTCAAACAGTGATGGCAGGAAATGAGAAGAAAACAATTGCTCTGAAAACAATTTGAATGTTGCTCCAGACAAATAAAAGACCGAGGCAGTGGCTGACCTCTCCTGACAAACAGCTGGAGCCAAAAATGGCCATGGAGTTGTCGCTTAAGGACTTAATGGAGGAGATCTTTCAAATCAAAGAAACAGTAAACAAGGTAGATGGAGCTTTAACAGAGGTTAAAATTGAGATAGCTCAAATGAAAGTCAGGCAAAATGAAATTAAAGAAAAGGTGAATCAACAGCTCCGTGTGTGTGAGGATGAATTGCTTACCTTAAAAGAGACTTCTAATCAAATCAGGTTTCTGGAATGATCTTTGAAGAATCGGGAGAATAAAAGGAGGAAAATCAAATTTGAGACTGGATACCTAGAAAAGGCTTGAAGGACATCACCCAGGGGGAGGTTTTGAAAATATTGCACTGGAGCTGATAAAAGTGAATGCCGAGAGAGACCTCTGCAGCAAAAGGTTGCACCTCAGCTTCCTCCTGGGTGTCTGGTAGACATCAGCCCCTTGTATGACAAACATTGTGCTCGCCTTGTGCAGCAGGTGACAGCAGTAGAGTTTCCTACTGTCAGTTTTTTCAGAGCACTCTCACTAGACCGTAGCTGGACACAGGCTATCTACCACTGATGGTTTTACAGCCTCCCTGAATGTGAGGCCTGATTTATGGCACCCTAGTGAAGTCGGGGTAGGTTATTGCATAACAATATGGTAATTATGGGATGAAACAGTTGGCCTGGCTTGGGGCTCAGGGAAGTACCCTTTCCTACCACTAAAGAGTGCAAAGGAGTTATGTTCTGTAAAACTGCCCTCACTTCTGAAATGCAGCGACAACCTACTTAGGAATTACTGTGATCACTGGTGGTTCCCTTTTGCTGTTGATTCCGTCAGGGTGGTGAAATATGGAACACATGAGGAAGAGTGATGGTCTACGGTGCCTGGCTCTTCACTGATCAAGTCTTCCATCAGCAGAAGAATTCAGGATACTCATGTAGGCTGGGCTTGAATGGAGGTCAGGGAGCTAAGAGTAACGTGAGTTTGCTCTGGAGTTGAACCTCAAGTGCTTGGTTTGCAGCTAAGTAGGACAACTACAAAAAATAACAAGAAAGGAAAGTTTTACCTCCCTGCAGTGCTGCAGAAAACAAACATGTTTGAAATACCTAGGCAAGAAAATGGTGAGATGAAAACCTAAAATTAGGGTGAGATTAATTTGGAATCAGTGTTGTTTATATTGAATGAACTGGTCTTTAACTAGTTGCCACCCTGTTAAGGATGACTTAGTAAGAAAGCCAGAGTATTTCAGTTCAGTGCTAGTGTTTTGCTTGTCCTTGCAGATTTCTGAATGTATCCAAGAAGCTTAAATACTCCTTTTCTGATTTATTTACTTTTTAATATTTTCTTCATTAATTTTCTTCTGGCATTTACAGCAGTAGTTTTTTTCTTTTGATTCTTCCATTTTCAACTAAAATGGGTGAACTGGTCTAGGAAGAAATAAGTAGTGATTCAGATTTTTTAGTCATAGTAATGAAAATGTTTTGTTAACCTGGCTTTGATTTTTGTTTTTGTCTTTGTTTTTTCATGATTCATGCTGAAGGATGTGTCACAGAGTGTTCTGTACAGAATCTATAGTTATGTAATTTTTAGAAGTTTTTTCTTTTTTTTTTTCCCCCGCCCAGCAATGGCAGACAGATATTGCAGAAACAAATCAGAGGTTTGGTTTGACTGTAGATTTTGGTGCTGACATAAATCAAGCATTCCAGTTTCTTTATGTAAACTAATTATTTGCAGCTAGGTTGGGCACAATATTATTTTTGCCATTGAGAAGAGAAAGTTCTCAAGTTGTGAAAAATGGTAAAAAAAATAGCCGGTGGAGGCAAAGGAGAAAGCTCTGAAGAGCTGCTCTTTGCCCTGTTTCTTGGTTTGGGGGATCCCCATTATATCCTCCTACAAAGTAGCAAGAATGAGGCAACCCAATTAGTAGTGTTGTTGAACATGATCCTACTTTCACCCCACTGGTGATTTTTCCTACTGGATCAACTCGAGGATTTAACAGTTGGGAAATCCATTGTTAGCAGCTGTGCCCATCTGAATAGCTGAGTGAGATTTTACTCCAGTCAGTCAGTCTGGTTAAAATAAAGGTTGCAGATGTCTTTTCCTGGAGATTCTGAATTGCATTATTTAGTGGATTGTGTTGTGTGGTGGTAGTCCCATAGAAGTGGAGAGGGATTTCAGGACATGCAGCATTATCTTACAGGAAGGTACTGCTGAAGCTGAACTGTAGTGAAGAACAACAGTGAGAATTAAAAAAATTAGCTTGAAGTATTTGTGTAGATTGGTTTGTTTCAGGGAAGAGCTACAAAGCATATTGTGGGTTTGGGAAACACGATAAAATGCTGTGCTTACGAAACCAGAGTTCACAAAAATCACTTTTCTAAAAGGGTCACAGGAAAGGTCGGTACATTTCTAGGTCTACATTTGTAGGATGGTCTTCTAATAGAGAATTCTTCTGCTTGTTTCTTTCTCTCCACTCTTAACTTGCAGGGAATGCAGTCTCTTGAGTGCCTTGAATGTCGACATCAATCGAAATGTTTTTCCTTTCAGTTAATTGGCTTCCAGGTTCATGTTCCATCTTACACCAGAAATAGATTTAGGTGCATCTCTCCTAATTTGCAGGTTTCTGGATAGGTACCCTGGGTGAAGTATTTTAAGAAACTTCGTTGTTCAGATACTTCTGAAAATAAAATACTAGCATAGGACTTCTTCACCTGGATCTTGACTTTTACAGGTGAAACAAGATTGTGTGGTAGGTAGAAATTTGCCATTTTTGTTCCACTCTCAGTTTACAGGCAAGTTACCTTGTACCTATCTGTCTCTCTACCTATACATGTGTGTATATAACAGTACACTAGATATATATTTGTATTGCATAGTTTTAATGGCAGCAGACCCCAGGGCTGCACTTAAATCCTGGGATCTCTTGTAGCTGCAGTAGCCAAAGTATAAGAGGTTAGGTGATGTTAGACAGCTTTTCCTTCTCTTGTTACTGGTCATTACTGTGAGAACAACAGCTCTGCAAGGTTTAGATCTTTTCATCGACAAGTAAAATAATTTTTTTTAACTTCAGTAAATTGTATTTAGACTGTATTACTGTATCAGTATATGTTTGAATTGCTTGTATTCCAAAGCATTTGGGAAGTTTTTTCATAGTAGCCTTACCCTGAACCAGTGGCTAGAAGTGCTTTTGAAATGAGCTGTCCAAGTTACATTCCATGACACAGTTGTGCCCACAAGGAAGGCACATCATTAAAAAGGGCTCTCCTCTGCACTCATCAGCAGTGGGGTGACGAAAACCCTGCATGGCGTGTGCTGAGTACCTTGGCACGGGTGACTCAAATGCCCTCAGTCCAGGAACCACTGACTGCCTCCTCAGTTCTCAGCTGAAAATGCAGGAGGGGTCTGACAGCACTTAAGGAGAGCAAGCAGTCTCTCACGTGATGTAACTGAGTTAATTTCCATCTGCGTATGAGCTGAGGTTCTCCAGGTTGGTGAAGGACTGGAGAGACTGGTTGAAGCTATACCATGTCTCATTTGTCCCAGCTGCCATGGTCAGGAGGGCTCCTTGAGTATGGATGTAGCTCCAGTGGATGCTGTTCTTCCAAAGCAATTAACTAATTTTTCACATCCAGTGTGTCTGTGTAGACAGCACATCTCAAAGAAACTGGGTATGATACTATTCTTTTTGTGTTCTTTTTATTGGTAAAACTGACTCATTTTGAGGCCCAGCTCATGATGGGCAGGAGATGTTTTCTGAATTATATTTATTGTGGTGTTCATGTGCAATGGCTGCATAATCTTCAACTTCAGTGAATCCTTTATTTTTCCTCCTTCGCTTCAGCATGCTGCAAAGTGACAGCTTGATAAACAGACTAATTTGTTTGATTTTGATATTATGAGCTTTCAAGGAAAAGGCAGTATCGGCTTGCACTGGGCGATGTTCCTGTTTTATGTCTTATGCAGAAGCACTTTTGAGAATGGACACTGTAGAAGCATTGGTAAAGGAACACTACCACCAGGAAAGGCCTGTTGTTGAATTTTTTTTATTTTAAGAAAATGGTCCATTTTTGTTCACAAGCAGATAAATTGCTAATTCTATTCAAGGCAAAGGAGGTGGATTTAAAATAAGAAATCGTACTTCTAAAGGTCTTCAGCAGTATTGTGCAATATCTAACTGAATGGTAGAGGCCTGTCAAGGCAGACAGGGATGTGTTTATCTGTATTTTTTTCAAGCAGACTTTATTTGTGTTTCATTTTCCAAGTGGCACTGTACATTTTTTTTAATTTTATGAGTCCTGCTTTCCAGTATGGCACCGTTGCTTGGTACTTCACACTGTAGATAGAACAGCTGGGTTAATTAAATAGATATGTCACAGCACTGAAGCCAGTGCCTGCTGCCATTGTACACAGGCAGCCAACAGCTACAGTAAATAGAGACTTGCAGAAGCATTAGCAATGCAATACCAATTGTAGTAAAAAAATCCAAACAAGCTGTGGTATGAAAAACAGTAGAACAAAATGATGCTTTGTGTACATTAATTACAAATAAGTATAAATGAGGTGAACTGTGCGTTTGTGATATCATAAACCAGCTATTATTGGCTATGATAAATTAATAAACTACATTTCAGATAAATGTTAGCAGTGTCAGTATGGAATTTATGGAGAATTTTCTTTCCCAGTAGTGTTACAGCACACTGCCTCTTTTCCTTTTTCCTTTTTCCTTTTTCCTTTTTCCTTTTTCCTTTTTCCTTTTTCCTTTTTCCTTTTTCCTTTTCCCTTTTCCCTTTTCCCTTTTCCCTTTTCCCTTTTTCCTTTTTCCTTTTCCCTTTCCCTCTCCCTCTCCCTCTTCCTTTTCCTTTCCCTTTTCTTCTATTTTTTCCCCTTTCCAATACTGAGATGTCTAAACATGTGACCAAAAAGATCCTGTAACATTTTTATAAGGAGGTTTGTTATCTCTAGTGTGTGGACCAAATTTGGTGACATTGTCCTTGTGAGCTTCCTGTCTATTTACTGTCAGCTATGAAAGTCCTACACCATAGCCCTCACTTCATCTCGGAAACACTAATGAATGATGCTTGTGTGTTTAAGATCGGTTCTGCCCTTTTCAAAAGTGGCTGAATTTCAGTTACTAGCAAAATACACCTTTTATAGCTGTTCCTTGTTTTCACAACGTTCAGATTAGCTATAATTACTGAGGACAAAATGTTCTATGACTTTGGGTCATTGCAGACCCAGCGATGTACATGTGCTATAACTGAGCAGACAAGGTCACCTCAATGAGTATGATGGAAATTGTTAACTGGATTGCAGATTTTTCTCCACAAATGGATCAAAGCTCTCTCTGCAGCTGCTGGTAGGGCTACTGGGGACAGCAGCAAAAGCCAAACCGCCAGAAAGGATGGATACGAAGTAAATCCCAACACAAGCTCCACTCTGTGGTTTGGATGCTGATTGGCAGGTTTCCAAGGAGCAGATGGTGCCAGCAACATTTTGTTGTTTGTTTGTGAACTACTCGCAGCACTGCAGAGCAAAGGCAGTGTAGGGCTGGTCAAAATGGCAGTACAGCTGTGGCAGGAAACGGGACAAGTCATGGTGGCTGCTGAATTACACCTTGAAAGGAATTTTTGGCACTCCATGTATGAACTAGTATTGATCTGTTGTTCTTAGAAGGTAACGAAAGAGCCATATAAACATCATTAATTCTGCAATAAAATCTTCCAGAATGCTATAATAATAAGGAACTATTATTTTAAAATGAAACCCTCTTGTGTGTGATATGAGGATTCTCAAAGCAAGTGGAGCTGTCAGACATCAAATCTTAAGATGTTTTTTGGAGAATCTCTGTATAAACATATGAAAAGCCAAATGAGAAATCTCATTGCTGAGACTTGATGTAGCTGAGGGGCTTTAGGGGCTGGTAAAAAGCCTTTCTTTTATGGAGTTCTCAAATTCTTGTTTTAAATGCATAATTTGAAAAGCAAACACTAAAATACAGACCCAGGTCTCAGTTCTGCAAGCTCCCAGACACGAATAGCTGCCTGCACATAGTCCTTTGGAAGCAGGGAGATGGAAGACAGGCAGTGGCTTACACAGTGCTTCTCCTGTCTGGCATCCATGGCCACGTAGCCATCATGTTGGGGACAGCCTGTCATCAGGGCTCTCCTGTCTGGGGGACAGTGATTGGGATGTCTGTGTTGGGTAGTCATCAAGACAGGAGTTCCTTCACATGCAGAGGTGCCCTCTGCTTGTGTCCTGCTCAGCTTCTATTTGAAAATACGTGCAATTAACGCCACTAAGGATATCCAAGGACTTTGGGTGGTTAGGCATGAAAGAGTTCATCTAAACATGTTGCGTTGTCTAAACGGAGGATGGGGCTTGGGGGGTCTTGGTGGGGGGTTTTTTGCCTATAGCTCTGCAAAGGTGACTGTTTTGCAAAACATGCTTTACAAAATTATTCAAAATTGTAGTTAGTAGCCGTAAGTAACAAGAAGGAGTAAGAATAGCAAACAGAATCCTTCGTGCAGAGGGATGAACATCTGAGTATCATGATGTGGGTTGTAGGCACATGGGTCTTCTCTTTTCCTACCTGTTTTGCATTCAGTGAAAAATTATGGTAACCTCAGAAACAGCGGAGGCAGATTGTCCTGTCTTTTCTGTGGAAAGACCCAAGTTATAGAAACCAAGCCTGATCTTCCAAGAAGTGGGAAAATCTTGTGACTCTCATTCTTGACTCCTGTGGGAGCTTCTTCTCGTGTTTTATAGACAAAATAAAATGATACACTTTAATTCAGTGTAATGAATTTGTAACATTGACCTGTTATGATTACTTTTTTCCAAGAAGCTAAGGGGTCTTCGGCTTTCTTGCAGCCTCCCAACTGTTTTAATGAGAGATGCCTTTGAATTTCTTTGACGTTAAACACAGTCTGTGATTATATGGATACGCTGAGGAGAGGTGGAAGGACGAGAGACAAGTGTTTTACATCTTTGAGGAATTTTTGTTTCTGGAGTTGGACAGCATTTTGAATTAAAATATTTTAACATGGTTTTTACTACTGTTGTAGGTGCTGTAAGTTTGACTAGACTTCAAGCTTGTATTTTTTTCCCCTCTCTCTCAGTTCACATCTGCAGCAAATTTGAGTTCACTGTCCTACACATTACACTGAGTTGTGTCTTTGGACATGTGATACAGCCTGAGATTATTCAGTGTGACAACACTTAACCTAACATAGTTCAGTTCAGTGCACTGAGAAATAGAATGATAGAATATTTTTTTCCCTAGGATGGGTACCCATCCATTGTCACTCAAATTACTGCAGATTATCTGGTAGGAACATAAGAATATAGGACTTGCCATACCAGATCAAACCAGTGGTCCATCTAAAAAGCTGTCCTTTCTCTTGAGACAGGCTGGAGCTGGGTATTTCAGACAAAAGTGCATAAAACCCTGCAATAAACTTTCAAATGTCTTTGACATTATGTTGTGAGTTTTTGTAAAATCCTGTCAGTTAGACTTTGGTCTGTGCTGTGTAGCAAAAAGGCTTAAATCCCTCATGTTTCCTAAATCTGCTCTGGCTTATTTTCATGTTATCTATCTAAACCTTATCTGAATTTTGCTGTGCTTTTGATGTCAGTGTGCTGTGGTAGCAGTGCATTCCACAAATTAATTGTATGTTATAAATAGGGGTGTCTAATGTATCTTGTCTTGTTTCTCAAACCTCAGACATGGCTTCTATTAGATATCGCATCTTTAAGCTAAAAAGATTCCCATCAGTGTTTCTAGTCCCTAGCCTGCAGGACTCTTCCAGTGCCTGTAATTATTCTAACAATGCTTCATATCTATACCTTCTGCTTATCACAAGAACAGATCACAGTATTTAATTTAAAGAGTATGCAGTTATTTCATATAGTAGCAACATTTTTTTTGGTAATATTTTAATGGTGGTATGAAGAATCAAGGGGAGAAGAGACATGCTTACAATCAGAATTATCTTTTTTATTTAAGATACGTGAAAATTGTGCCAGAATCATTACAACAGTGAGAGATTGGTTCTAAATGTATGTCAAGCACAGTCAGAGATAGTAAGAGCCCCTTTCACATTTTAAACTAGGGCTTCTATAGGTTAATTTGTGCACTCCTAAGACTTTATTTCTTTTTGTTCTTAATCAACCTACTTAAGTTAATTTGGGATTTAAGGTTCTACGTAATGTAGATCTAACTTAGTATAGTTTGCTTCTTCAGTTAGATCAGCAACCATAATGCAAAGAGTGGATTTTTTTAAGAGATAAAAATCCTTATTTCTGTCTTTGGATATTCCCTCCATCCAAGTGTTTTTAAGGATTAAAGCTCTCTAAACTTTTTCTTTCATTCCTTTTTCCTTCCTTTTCCCCCCTCTTCTCATGCGTGTCATGAACTTGCACTTTTGAAAAATTAATCAAGAGCTGGCAGTCTTGAAAGCAGCGGGCACAGTCTAACATGCCTGGTGTTCATTTGCATCGGTGGTGAGGTGTGTGAGCATCTGGAGATCGCAGCAACGCCCTCAGCTCCAGCTGCGCTCTGCGAGTTGCAGTGCCCCTCGAAGCCAGCTGTACCTGTGTGGGAGCCCTTACATGCCTTGCACAGGCTCTGTGTTGGCCAGGGTGTAAGGACTGAAGTAAGTTAGATTGAGGTGTAGCAACAGTCTGCGGACATTTATTAAAAGTGTTCTTGTGGTGAACAGCAGTGATTTTGGCTGTTGCGGGTAAATGGTTTCTTTCGTAATGTGGTGTTTGACCTATAAATCTGACTGCAACTTTGCTAGGTTCTTTTTCTACAAAACTGGCAGCCTCCACTCTCCACTTCCTTAGGCTCTAAAATAAATAATGAAAAGTACCGTAAACACGGGCTTTGATATTGATTTTCTGGAGTTTAAGATAATCCGAGGTCTTCAGAGATCAGTATCCTTTACTGTGTCATACACTTATGTATGCTGCTGCTATAAAAATAAATAACTGAAGCTCTTTAAGGTCTAGTTTGTGAAAAAGATGAAACATTTATTGGCCACTATATTTTGAACATTGTATTTCTGAAGCTGAATTTGATACTTTGCGTCCCATAAAATAAAAATGATGAGATTGAAGGCAGTAATCAAAAGAAAAGGGCTCAATGTGTCACACTGTTGCTAGAATACATGTGGCTGGTTGAACTCAGCTTTACTTCTAATATACTTTTATAAATTTTTAATGATGGCTAATGAATCAAAAGTTGAGAGGCCTTGGAGATGAGTTATTTATCAGATTACTTTTTTCTTTTTGGTGCTGTGTGCAGCATCTCCTGGATCCCTTGGGTTGCAGGCTGTTTCTAAGATGTGGCTTGCAGTTCAGTCTGTTCCCCATCCAGCATTTTGCATCTCTTTAGCAAATACCAGGGTAGGGTTCAGTGATATTAATTTTGAACTTTCCACAACAACAGATGTTAGAAAGACCTGCCAGAGCAAAACACCACTAATTTTGGTTTTGTTGTGGCTGTCTGGGCGCTGCCGGGGCTGCAGGGTGGGCAGCGGCATATTCCAGCCCTGCCCTGTCCCACCAGGTGCCGCTGTGATGCAGTGATGCCTGGAGCCGGCCAGGAAACACAGGGATACACAGTCCCCAAACTCCTGATTAATACAAATAAAACGGCGAAGGAAATTGCAGCCTGCACCCTGTGACCTCGCCAAGACGTTGTAAGGCATCAAGGAAGCCTTGATGAATCAGGAGCATTCTCCTAAATATCAGAGGGCTGTACGGCTCTGCAGAATATTGTACCTGCTGAGATTTCTACAGTATGATCGTATTACAGCATCAACTTGAAAAGAGAGGGAAAGGAAATTAAGGAGTCAAGCCGCAGAAGTAAAAATAATTCACAGGGAAGTGGCTCAAGCAGCTTACAGTCAGCTTTGCCTCTCCAAGTGTAGGCATGTCTGCATGGCACAGAGGAGCCTTCAGTTTTCTACCTGCCCCAAGCACGGTGGTCTCCATTACACAACATGCATTGCTGGTGGCACCTCAGCAGTGGCATTTTGGCAGGGAAGAAATCGTGATGCAAATTGAAAGTGAGCTCTCTGCCAGCCACCCAAGTGGAATCAATTTCACTACGGGTTAGGTAAGCTGGATTATTCATTCCTGTGGATCCCCTAAGTCTCCAAGTGGTGTGGCAGAAGAAGATTGTGTGATGCTGCTTAGAATGGTATCTGTGGGAGAGAAGCCCACAATGCTAGATTTAAATGGCCAGAAAAGATAATGACAGTAGGTGTCTTTTTAAAATTGGCTGTTGAAATAATGAATTGCTGGGTTATAACACTGCCATTTCAAGTAAATGTTCTCCAATAAAATATGAAGATGTAAGGCAATAGTGTTGCTCAGTTATTAGTGGATCATATCTAAGTGGCAGGGTTTAAATCCTCATACCTGTTTACACTTGTGCATTTCAGTTTCTTTCTGTACCTTTCTGGGAGAATCAGGTAGCACAATAGTTCTTGGGCAAGACCTGTCAACTTCCCCAGCATTTGACTCTATATCCCACTCAGTAAGGTGTCAAGATCCTCTTGCATAAATCTTACTTCCCGACTTTGTGGAAAATAGTATATCCAGCACTTTGCTTTGTCTCTTCATCAAAATCCATGATGATTTGAGGCCCTACCAGCTTACCGTGCACACGGTTCGTGGGAGAGCCACAACCTTGGAGGTGATTATGTGAGAACTTGATGTGATTCACCTGCTAGAACATAAGGTATGCTGGGCTGTTGTTGGGGCATGTATTTGAAAATTCTTTTTGTATTTGTATCATGCAGCTCCAATTCTTGAAAGAATAGGAGTGTATGATGCAAGGTGAATTGAACCCAAATTTCAGAAAAATCAGTTGATGGTGGCAGTGATTGTACAGGCAGCAAGCACCTGAAATGCTGCTTCTATTGAGATGGAGGAATTTGTAGGAAGCACAATTTTCTAAGACCTCTCTTTCAGGTTGGTGTTCTTTCCATAACTCTGCAGAAATAGTGGAGCCATGATGAGGACCTTTGAATCCTATTTCTGGAGATCTTTTAGAGTACATAGTTCTCCAGCATATTTAGAAGGCCTTGCAGGACGTGGTCATTTATGTAATCTGAGAAGGAAAGAAAAAGTAGATACCATCTTCCAAAATGAGTTATACGACAGCTAATTGGTAGCATCTTCACTTGTATGCTAAATGTTGCAGGTGAATTTATTCCATGTTAATTTATTCTATTTCCAGTTTCAGGGAATCCTGTGTATGAGGGCATATTACTCAGACCCAATGTTAATGGACTTGCATCGCTTTTAGTTGGAACTGCTCGTGTGTTAATCCATAGCCTGCGCCATTGTAGTTGCCAGGAAATTGCATTTGAGGCTGCAAGCCCACATGCTACATCACTTCTGGCAATTATAGTTGAAACAGTGTATTTTGACAAAATAATTCCCGATGTACAACCCTATCAGTGCAACCCTGGCTCCCTGAGTGTAAACAGTTTTACATTCATGGAGCTGGAAGGTCTAACATAGTATAAGTAATTGGACTGTTGAATGGTTAAAATAGCCCTGACTGGGGTTTTGTGCCAGACCTTCTTTGGACTGACAAAATGCAATATTCTGAAGACTTGCATTTCAGTAGGCACACTGTACATGAAAAAGTGTGTGGTATAGGTTAATGGCTTAATTCTTAATAGAAAGTCAACCTTATTGAACTTTATCCTGGAAACTCGACAGTGGAAGCTGGCTGAAGTTAAAAGTGAGCTTTGAAGCCCAAAGCAAAATTGCTTTGAACCTGAATGTATGGGATAAATCTCAACTGCTAATCAGAATATGTAGAATATTTTCAGCTATTAACTTTATTTAACATATCAAGTAATTTTTTGCTTCACAGCAAGTGCAAAAACATTAGCCTTTGCTGCTCTTTTAGCTATGCTAAAGTATTCTGAAATCAGGAATTCATGACTGCACACAGACATCTGGAGCTAGAGGCTCAGCAGACTTTTGAAGTCAGTGGAGTTGCTCAGATTTACACCTTCTGAGGATCTGCCCTATGAGATCAGTGCCAGTCCAGACTTACGTATTCTGGGTCGAGTTTAGTGAACCTGGAAGAGTCAGAAGATTTGAGAGTGGGTATTGCTTTGTTCAAAGGTTGATTGGACCTTCCTCTATCTATATTGAGTGCTCCCTATAGTCTGATTAGTGGGGGGCATGCATTACATATTTCTGGTATTAATTCAATTTCACTTTCAACTTTCATTCTTTTCCTTCTGAGAAATCAGATGGCTTTATGGAAATTCCCTGCTGCTCTCAAAATCCCTAAGTCTCTTTCCTGTTTCTCACTTCTTTAAGGTATTAAGTGTTACTCAACAACGTAGAAGTTAGCATGTCTGACTCAGTGTGTTTAATTTCACTGTGTTAAGCATAAACAGTTTTAAAGTCATGTTATTTCAAAGTGGCTATATTTTGCACAACACACTATCAAGCTCAGGGGTAAGGTTAGCTGGTATTTGTTGGCTTCCAGATACATTAAATACTTCAAAATACCATAACCCAAATGTAAAATTGCATTTTACTGCAATACTGAAGAAGTCTGGCCATGGAAAATCTCTAGGCTAATGAACTTTCTGGCTGAGGGTATTTGCCTTTCCAGCTGCTGAACGTGAAAATTGGAAGTGTGAGCTCCTAGGATATTGGTCCCCAGCCCATAATAAACCACCCTATAACCCAGACTGACATGGGAGGCCACAGTAATGTTGTCTGTAGCACGCTGCTTGTACAGCATGTGCACTGTGCTTTGTGGGACCCTGGGCTTGTTAAGGAGGCTCACATGAGGTTGCCTTGCAGTGGGGGAGTTTCTCGTGTCCATTTTCCCTGAGACTGATGCTGCTGCGCTGTTACCAAGTGCGAGGGAAAACACAAAGTTCACGTGTCTGGAATAGGATCTTGCTTTGTAATCAGAGGGTCTGTAGTGAACTAAATCAGGGAATTTCTGCATCATGTGCGTTTAACTTTTTAGCCACTCAACTGGCTTGCTTTAGGGAAAAGTTAAAAGAGAGTCATCACTGGATCCACTGGTCTTAGATCCATTATCTGAGGTTACAGAAAGGATTATCTGCTCTGAACATCATCTTTTTATTTTTCTGTCCGTGTACTTGGTCTCTCTGAGGAAGTAAGTGAAAGACCATCATCCAAAAATAAAAAAAGCAAAAAACAAAAAAGCTCTCACTGAACAGAGGAGAGCTGTGTTCCACACAGGCATGTTTTCTTGAGAGCCTCATGGGAGTTTTTGTATTAGCAGGGCTCTTGAGTACACACATGAGAAAGTTTGTTTTTTTTTTTAATACTTAGAATATCTGTATCTTCTGAGCTTGTGAATCTGGACTGTCTTATATGTTATGGGATATGTCACGCAGTTTGAACTAAGCAATCTAATAGAGTGGTTACTGGGAAATGTGTATTAGTGGGAACATTAATGTGCTCACTTTATATTGAAACCAGGTTTGACAATGTTTATGTAGCCCATGGGCTGAACGGTGATGTTAGTATGAAAGAGGCAGATTGTTTAGCTGAAAGGAGAGTTGAAACTTGTCATGTCTGCATTACTGACATTAATGTTTTATGCACTCAGTGCTTCCAGGACTGCTTCTCTGTGTGGGATTATGGTAATTCCTGATCAATTGTGTCTTTGTAAGAAAATATAACCACACATAAAGTAGCTAAAATGCAAGGTAGCTCTTCATAGCATAAAGACCAATTAGAGGATAGTTTATTACTGAACTGAGACTTGAAAAGAAAAATGTTCCAACAAAACGGTTCTTGATCAACAAAATGTGAAAGGATTTAGCAATTTTAGTTCACTAGGATTTAGCTAATGTGATTGTCCTCATTTCAGAGCAAGGTGTAAATCCTTTGCATCAAGGAACAGATTTCAGCTTCTATTGCATGAAGACCTATCTCTTGACAACACCATGATGCAGTTGTCTCTGAGAAGTGGAGGGACAGAGTACTGCAGGTCTAGGTGGGTTTGGTCCTTTCTGAGGTGTTGGCAAGGGAGGAAGAGCACCATAAGAAGCCTGTAGGAAGGTCGTCAGAGTGGCTGCTTTGCGGTTACCTCATCCCTTCATCATAAAACCTCCAAAATGGAATGAAAAACAGAAGTGAGTGAAGGTTTGGCCACCACAGTTAGCACTAATTTGACTAACAGCCATGAAATTATTCTATTAGCAGTATTTTGCAGTGTATTGTTTATTTGTTTCTTTTTCTCCAAGGCAGAAATGCATCTTCTACTGAATTTATTTTCAGTGTTTTGTTTTGAAGCAGAAAAACTGATCTCAATTATGATTTTTATCTTGACCACCAGTCATGTCAGAGCCCAGCCCAGCTCTTTAAAACAAATTCAGAATTGCTAGTTATATTGATTGCTGCAAGAGTTCCATTCTGCTCTAGTTCAAGCATGTTTACTTTGCAAGGTTGATACCTACCTGGAGAAGTAGATTTAGTTACAATAAAAAATAATTTTCCTACCATTTTTTAATGCTGAAAAGATTCTGAATGAATCCTGCAAAACTAACAATATGCATAGGAGTAGTAAGGAATGGAAATTAAAAAAAAAAGTATGAGCTCTTTTTGTCCCCCACCCACTCCCTCAGTGTCAGGATGACACAAATCCATTTATGCACACACACATTTACACACAAATAAATGGATGAATAGATAGTGTAGATAGAACGAAAGAACCCTGCTATTTTAGATTGAAGTGCCTGTCACTGACATTAATTTAGATGTAGTATTAGGGAGCCTCTTAAAGGTCAGGTTTCCCCTGGAGCGTTAGTTTACCCTGGACATTTTTACAGATGATGTGCTAAAGATGTAATGCATCTAATAACTACATCTTGGCTTCATCTACTTGATTCATCAAATTCCTTCCTGCTCAATACTGAGTTTTCAGTGACATGTTTTATGTGAAATATTACAAGACAGTATGTTAATGCTATGTTGATTACAACTGATTTCTTTTTATTTGGAGGTACGTAAAAAGTAAAGCTCATTTATTGCCTAATGCTTTTGGCCTGTGGCTTCCTGGAAATAGGGACCCCTCATTTTTCAGTTAAGGAGAGATGGTTATGAATGACAGCTGCCCTCTCCTGGGAAAGGTGACATTCAGATGCTAGTGCAGCAGCATGGCTACCCATGCAGCCAGGTTTATCGTGTTGCTATATATACAGCTAAAAAATATTTCCTGGGTTCATGCAAAGCCCGTAGGTGGGTAAGTGCATTGATATCACAAAGGCACAGCCTAATTCCTGCTCCTATGCTGTGGTCTCTTGATAATACGGATGCTTAATCCTTTTTAAAGGGATCTTTTAACTTGATTCTGAAGACTGTAGTTGACCAGAAACCAGAACAGGGCAGCCCTGAGGTTAATAAGACTGTTTGCTTTAGAACAATCAGTTTGTCTTCTCTACTTGGTATGAGTATTTTTGCAGTGTTACATTTGTGTTGAGCTGTATGCTCTGTGCTTGTGAAAAAGAGCTTTGTACAAAGATGAAGGCACAAAAGATAATTTTTAGAAACAAATTGGCATTGAAATTAGTTGGATGAGAGTGGCATGTGCCAAAGAGCTGGCACTGACACAGTTCAGGAATTCGCCTGGTTTCACCTCTCCATCACTGACTCTCTCTGATAAGTTGCCCATCTGAAGAATGAGTTTTAAGGTTTAAAAAAAAGCAAATGTAACACCCACCCCCAAGATCTCTGAAGATCATCATACTGAAATGAAATATGGGTGTGAAATGTTGCTATTTCACCAGGCAGAAATATTTTTTCTGTGTTGCAGAGCTGGAGCAGTCCATATCTGCACTGTCAGCAGGGCTGTGAGGCTTCTGAGGCAGCAGGACAAGCACCACTGTGCTGGGTGGGGACAGGGACGCAAGCACGTGTGGGCCACGGATGGGCTCTGTATCCTCCTCCTGATTTGCAGATCTCTCACTCTGTAATCACTATCCTAAAGGAGGATTGTTTTTTGTCTACGCTGATCCCACTCATCTGGGTTTTCCTTACACTCCGGTGAGGACAAAAGCTGTGCGGTAACAAGGAATGAGGGTGGTGTGCCCTGAAAAGCACCCACACCAAGTTAATTTACTTTAGTTTGGGCTGAAGACTAGGCTGTGTGTTCTTTGTCCAGACTTTGTTCCTAAACTCTGAAGCAAAGCACAGCCTCGCCTTTGTGGGTTTTTTCTTTTTCCTAGAACTGCCTTTTGTATGTATTGGCAGGAAAATAGTATTGCTCTTAAGGATCTCAAAGTCAGTTCTGCTTCTGCAGCCTTGAAGGTGCAGTTACATTAAAGAGAGAAAAAAAGCTTTTAAATATTGAAAGAGTTTCTGAAATAAAGAGGTTTGAATTTATGATTGATTTCGAAGTGATCTGTGTTTAAACTTTGAATGGGAATAAAATAGTGTCTTGTTCAAATATTGAACTAGTTTTAAAGTTAAATGGCTTGAACACAGAACTCTCTCATGGGAAATTGTATTCTCATTTCAGCTTCTGACTTCTCTTGCATACTGTACTATACCTCATTGTACTCACACGCCAGTGTTTGCTTAGGCTGTACTGAAAAACTCTCTGATATGATTTTATTAGTTGATTTTAAAACAAGCAGTAACATACCACAAAATACACTGAAAAAATTAATGGGGTGGATGTTTTTCCGTGGTAATGGAAATTTGACAGAATGATGTCAGCAAAGACTTAGGGTAGCTCTTTAAAACAGAAGATTAGGGGGGATAAAAGAATTAAAAAACATTGACACGGAGATGTGGTCACTGAAGTATGGCACGATGCATGAGAACGGTGTAATTGGAGAAGATTATTCTCTGGAGCTTGGCCGGTAAACAGACGAACAAACCATTACCTGTTATTGCTCACCAAGGCACTTAATTTTTTGGGGTGGTGATTATTCTTCATTGACTGTTGTGTTGCAAAAGTTATTGGTAGTGACTCACGTAAGAGGCCCACAGTTTATTTTATAGCATGTGCTGTCAGTTTATTAATGTGGCTGTGTCTTTGCATGGGTTTGGTTCTCTGGCTTGGCTTTCATGTTCAGCTGTATAATGGCTAATGAAAATCTTACATCAGGAACAGGGAGAGCTGCACTGAGGGACTAGATAAAATGCAGCGTAAATAATGTTCTGTTGTCTTACTGACCATAACATTATGATTCCCAATGTATTTTATAGCCAAACTGGCTTCTAGGTTTCCTAACACTTGAGGGCATAATTACATTTGCTGACTAATTGAGTTGTTAGCTGCTTTTGCATATTCTCAGAGCACATCTTTCCTTCGTGTGGGGTCAAGCAATGGATCAACCTGACACTGATAGTACTGTTGGTTTGACCTACTGTTTGGAGTTTGACAAAGCTGGAGGAGAAGACAAAGCTGCAGGTGGTCTGATCTTGCTGCTCGTCCCATCCCCATTGCAGCAAGAAACGGATCTGGGATAGCTGGACATTTCAGTGGCAAATCTAGTGTGTTCTAAGTATGTATCTTCATGGCTGCAGGCAAGGGGCTTGAGGGTAAACTGCGAGTGCAGTTAGACAATAGTGTGAAAAATCATCTCTGCCTTGATCAAAGTTTAATGAACCTGTAGTGGAACTGAGTTTTTTGTTTATTTAAATTTTTCATGAACTTGAACCACTGGAAGAGGAACTCCGTTTTGTATTTGAATTTAACTGGGGGAGGTGAGCATTATGGCAAGTTTTCAAAATTTGAAAGTTTGAAATATTTCTTTCAATAATGTCACTTTATAAGACAAGTAAAAAAGATTCTCAAGAACTTAATGCACATTTTAAGAACTGTGTTTAAGATTGTTTTTTAGACTGTGGTGCACAACTGGTAGAGAATCAATGGAAGCTTTCCTGGAGCATGATAAATCCATGCAAGCATAGCTGAGAAATTACGGTAAGTGTAGAAGTCTGGATAACTGTCATATTCCAAAAGGCAAAAAAAAGGTCCAGTCAGTGGAGGCTGTCTAATCAAACACTACTATTAAGCCTCAGAAGCCACCCATTCTGCAATTATAATAAAACAAGAGACATGGAAGGAGCTGAGACTGGGAGATGTGTGCTAGGTAGAGGAGAGAATGGTATTCACTGGAACAAAACTCCCACTCTTTCTGTTATTAGTGCATGTGCTTTCTTTTTCTTAATCATGAGGGACCTTGGAAATCTTCAATTTATTATGTTCTTTGAACTTTGAAATAGTCAGTGGGCCATTCAGGCAGGTTCACTGTCCTCATGTTTTCTCCTCTGATGGAGATTCCTTTGAATTCAGTGAAGTTCCACTGATCTTCCTCCATTCTGGTTTTAGCCCCAGACTGTGTGTATGTTTGTGTGCACATGATAAAATACATACTCCGGGAGCTGGACCACATCCAGAGAAGAGAAGGAAGCTGATGAAGGTTCTAGAGCACAAGTCCTATGAGGAGCAGCTGGAGGAGCATTGGGGTTGTTCTGCCTGGAGAAAAAGAGGCTCAGGAGAGACTTAATCACTCTCTCTAACTACCTGAAAGGAGGTTGTAGCCAGGTGGGGGTTTTGGTCTCTTCTTCCCAAGTAACAAGCAATGGGATGAGAGGAAATGCCCTCAGGTTGCACCAGGGGAGGTTTAGATTGGATATTAAGAAAAATTTTTTTACAGAAAGGGTTGACAATCATTGGAACAGGCTGCCGAGTGTGGTGGCTGAGTCACCAAGCCTGGAGGTATGTAAGAGATGTGTAGATGTGGCACTTAGGGACATGATTTAGTGGGCTTGGCAGTGCTGGGTTAATAGTTGGACTCAATGATCTTAGAGGTCTTTTCCAACCTTAATGATTCCATGACTCTATGAAGTACATTGCGAAAGACTTAATGTCCGGAAGACTCATAAGAACATGAGGCGTAATGTGAAACTCCCAAAAAGCTGTCACTAAGGACATTCCACAGAAGAGTCAGCGCAGCAGTTTTTGAAAGTGTTTTAGCTCTGCTGAGCATACTCCAAAGGCCTGGGAGCGCTCCTGCGCCATGCGTGGCTATGCCACATATGTCATTGGGTGTTTTTGGATCCCTTTCCTGGCCAAGACGCAAATTTGGAGAAACAAATCCATTTGAGATAAAAACACCGGAAAGTTGTACTAATGAAATCTCAAAAAGGAAAGCAGAGACTTAGACATGTGATGACAAAAATGATCTATAGTTTATGCAACCTTAACTTCACCTTAGTTGAGCTTTTCTTTTTTTTTTTTCCCCTTTCTTCCCTTTTTACTTTTTTTTTTTGGGGGGGGGGAGGGGAATGGATTTATAAAATAAAGTATTGTATGGATGAGTGTAATCCAGTGAATGGTTTATGGACACACTCCTCCAGGGAGTGTTATAAGTTCACCACTGAGTGCTAGATTTTGCATTTGGATCTCTGATTTAACTGCAAGAGGTGTAAAAACTGATGCATTGAGCCAGCTCCCTACTGGTTACACATCTGAGACTCAAGTGCTTCATTTGTTACTTTTAAAGCTATAGTAATTAATTTTAAACACAAAGTGAGGGGTTTTCTCTCTCTCTCTTTTTTTTTTTTTTGGAAGGCTTATTGTTTCCAATAAAGGACGACAAATCTAAAGCAAATAAAACATTGGAAGATATTGTTAGAAATTATATTGGCTTCAAACCTGTTTGTTTGAAACAGTAGCTATATTGTATATTTTGATAACTTTACTGACTTTTGTTCTCCTTCTATCTCTTTTTGGGGGTCAGCCATCACAAATGCAGAAGCTATGCAGATCTGGAGATACGGTACTTTTTGTTGGATGGGAAGGATGGGTTGAATTAATACTAACATTTAGGCTGCTGGCAGCACCAGTGGTGCCTCAGAAGAAACAGCACAGCTGCAAAAGCAGAACAGCTTCATAGAGTTTAAATCAGTGATAGTGATTAGTGTGAGTTATTGTTATTGTCAGAGTTACTTGAACTTTATTGCATCCCAGAGTGGGGCTGATGCTTCATGAGAAGACTCTTAGGTCCTAGATTCAGAAGGTTTGGGATCTAAATGGAAAGCTTAATGCACAACTGAGGGGAGAACACTGTGCTTTGGTGGAGAGAATACAGTAAGGATTATGGACACAAGAGTAAATTAGTTGCTTCCTTTGGGTATGCATTTGGCTTTAAATGTTAAAAATGCGTGGCCAGGCTTTTCAGAGTGAGCATGTCATATTCAGAGGCAGTGTGGTAGGTCTTCACAGTGAGGTAGGATGTAAGAAGGACTTTCTGTATAAATTTTGATAGTATGAGGATGTACAATAACATGTTATTGTGTAGTAAAGTTCTTGGAGGGAGAAGGTTTTTGAAGGTTGGTATCACTGCTGGGTTGGAAGAAAGGGAAGAAATACACTGATAGAGAGATACTGCTGAAAAATGATATTGTTGCCCTCTATTTATGGCCTTAGCAGCCCCCAAGCTTTTCTTGCAAGAGTTAAATGTCTTCATCTGGAGAACCAATGCAATGAAAACTCCTCACTGTCTGATAGGAGCTAGGAATAAGGACAGATGCAGGAATGTAGGCTGATACAGGAGAGGAAGGCAGCTTGTGCATCACCAAGTTTTATCCTCTGCTGTTGCATGGTTACTGAAGTCATGTAAATTTCTCAGCCTGCCATGTGGTAGGGTTTTCCTCCATCTCATTCCCATGGGACAGTGGTTGGAGCATCTCTCCCTCCTCATGGTTAGGCACGTGCTTGTGAATTCCATTCTTAGCGGATTCGCGGCCAAGTCTTAATCATTTCTTTTTATGCCAGAATTGTCTTTTAACTTGAATAGCTTCTCTGCCTCTCTGTTGCTTATCTCTCCTCCAACCCCCTGCAATTACACAGAAATTACATTCCTTCAAAATAGGTTACAAAACCTTGCCTAATGTTTGGGCCAGACTGATAGCTCAGTAGTTCACTAGATAGGTTCCTCCCCCATTCTTAAATACAGGTATTATGTTTGCTGCTTCTGTAGTCATTTGTATAACCTCTGACTGAAGAGATTTATTAAAAACTGAAGTTTTCCGGTAAGTTGAACTGAGAGCACAGATCTTGTCCTAAAGTATTCAATTTTTTTTTCTGTGTATATATATATATATACACAGTTTGATTCTTGAGATACTGTGTCTTGTACAATTTGCTTCCCTTCTCTGAAAGTTTTAGACCAAAATTGAATCACTTCAATGTGCATTTTCTGCCTCTTTCTCTCAACCTGAGTGGTTAAAAATGACAGTCCATGCTACAGCTTAACTGGGGAGGGAGGAATGTTCTTCAGCTCCATTTTAGGCATGGTCTTCTGGACTTGGAAAAAGGTAAGGAACTGAGGGAAGGCAGAGGAAATCTTTGGAGTAGGAGGCAAACATCAAGGGAAATAAAAGGCAGGGAACTGAAGACTGAAGTCATTACATGTTGTGATTTTTCTGAAATGTTTTAATTCCCCAAACTGCAAGCAATGATAAGAAAATTCCCTGTTGTCTTTCACTTAGAAAAATCCAGAATTAAAACTCTGAACATTTATACATAAATTGAACTGCAGGTGCACTTTTGCAGGGGAGGGGAAAGGATCTTAATGAAGTCTGTAAAAATGAACGAGAAAATTCTGTGGAGACTACACAAAAATAATGCATTTTCCTGAAACAGTGTGGGATAATTCCATAGGTCATCTCTTCATCTAAATGCTGGTTATTCAGCTTTCCCGAGTGAGGACTACTTAGATTCCAGTGTGTCGCATGCAAAACAACTGATGAGGGTACATTTTCCAAGCTTTTTTTTTTTCTCCCCCTACAGCAAGAATTATTTTTTTTCCCCCAATACTCTGGAAGACTTTTGAATAGAAGTATTATTGCAGTCAGTGTGTCATTTTACTGTACTTCAGTTCATTTAGTCCCAGGTGTACTACGTGTGTGTTCGTTCTAGGGGAGGGCATGGGAACCTTGCCAAGCCCTTCAGTTATTCTTGGCTCAGAGCCTAAGCACTACATTTTTCTAACTTATGAAATGAATTTCAACTTGTAACCTGTGGCACTTTCAAGGTCATGATTGGAAGGTGTCAGGTGTGCTTTAAGAATAGCTCAGCAAGGAAAGGACATATTTTAAAAGTTTCTTTTTGTTTCCTTTCACTTTTTTTCCTCCTCCACTTTTTTTTTTCTTCTTTTAAAATAATTGCTGGCTAACAAATAGCCCAGAAAGCAAACTAGCATGAACTCTTCAACACCTCTCCAGATTCAACAAGACTGACATTTATAGCTTTATTGTAGCAGAGACATGGCATTTGGATTCAGATTGTTTGGACTGCAGAGTGTCAGTATAAATAGCTATGATTGACTTTTGTATGGAGCACATCTGGAAGCAATTTATGGCATTCCAGCTAGATTAAAGCATGTTTTAAAGGCATTTCACCAGTCTTTTTTTCCTTCTTTTTTTCTGGCTATGGTGAATAAAGTTTCAAAGACAGTTTAGCTGCTGTTTCTGCTAATGTGGACCATAGTGAAGTCAAATTAAGGGCAACTGGGGAAAATGGTGCATTTGTTTGTTTTTGTTTGTTTTGCTTTGTTTCCCAGAATAGAAAAACCCTGAAGTGAGTGTAACTGGAGCTATATTCTCCTTTGGAAGGTAAGATACGGCATTTGACACCAGGACGCTTACACACTGAAAGCCAGTGAACTAAACAAACTTGAGGTGCTGGAAGTATGGACTCAAAGCACAAATTTGAAAGACTTAAATATTTGCTAATGGAGGCTGAAAGGATAGGGCACAAGAACTACCTCACTGTTTTAGAAGTAGATGAAAATGTACAGAACCAAAAGAAGAAAAAGAAGATAAATCATTTAGCGTGACCCACTGTGATGTAATACAGTTGGGATAATACAAGGGAATTAAACATGTAAAAATGGAAGCTGGCTGGAAAGGAGGTTTACTTAAAAGGACTGTTGCGCTGTGGCATGGAGATGAACTAGGGGTAGCAAAATGAACTTGTGCTACAGAGTGTACTGGTTTGTGAGCACTTTTTATCTCCACAGTAGACCCACTGGCTTGCTAAAACTTTCCTGCTTGTGGTTGTGGTGAACTGGGTTAAAGGTGTGAGCAGCAGAGTTTCTCTAAATGCTGCTGGGGCTGCGGGGCCAGCCTCTGTTGGAACATGTTGGGGAAAAACCTACTGCAAAGCAGCAAAAAGCTGAAAATGCTGCTGCTAGCACTGTCACCATGGCACATCGGGTGTGACTGGCGAGGTTGTCTCCTCCAGTCTTTGAAGGGATGTGTGGGTGCTGCTGGTCCTTTTTACAGAATGGGATTACCTGTTCCGTTTTTCTCATGGTGTTTTTCTGGCAGCACAATACACGTGTCAGATGTGCTGTCTGCAGAGGTACATGTGGTCAGAGATGTGGCTTCAACAAAAGTTGGCAAAGGATGACCTTTAGCCTGTCTGGTTTGCCTGAGCTATGGAGAAAGGGTAGCATGGGCACAGACTTGAACACAGGAGAGCCTGTTTCCAAGCCAGCCAGTGACTGTGTTGCTCCATTTTTACTGCTATCAGTACCTGAACAAGCTCAAGTAATCCTGTTTTGTAAGCATTATTCCGTGCTGTCGGAAGTGGAGGTGAAAAATACAATGTCTGGTTCAGTTTCTCATGTCCTTGACCAGTGCTGTGAAAGTATGAGCTTCTTTGGTTCTACCTTTAAAAAAGTATTTAGGATGATAACATAAAATGGGCAAGCAAGAAGAAAAAAAACAGGGTCTGAAACTATTAAGGTAGATAAATGCAGTTTAAAATTAATATGGGGAAGAGTATGAGAGCACATGACTTCTTGGTAGGAGCTGTCTGCTGTGAGGATAAATAAAAAAAGGAATTGTAAAAGTCATGAAGGAGGGATATTACTTTGGCAGCTAGCTTGGTGGCAAAAGTGCTTGGTAGATAATTTTTTTTTAAATGCTGTAACTTAATTTTTTACTGTGCTTCTGGCCTACCTCATGCCAAATATGAGGTTACATGTATCATGACATATTTTATTTCAATTTATTTTATTCTAATCTTAATAAATCCCGCTTTTAATTTGTCCATACGAGTCTCAAACTGCCCTCTAGGAATTTTATGCAGACTGCAGGGGAAAGGTTAAACAATATTCAGCCTTCAAGAAGTGGCAGTGACAATGAGCTCCCAGAGCTTAACCCACTTGGATCTTTTCCCGGCCAAGACAGAACACAGACAATATGCACGGAAAGGATGTCGGTGCTCCACGAGGGTCTGGAGTCTGGCAGGTGCATGATGATTGTGTAATTACTCTTGCAGGACTAAGTTTAAGAGTTCATTGAAATATTTCATACATGGAAAGAGTGTGTTTGCATGCATAAAATCTCCATTATACATCAACAAAAACAGTTGGTAGAAAGTTTTTATTTGAAAGTGCATCTATTTAGAGTCTGGCTAAATCTTTCTGAAGGCAGTTAATAGATGGACTCACTTTCCTTGTTAGGCAAGGAATTTCTGTGCCATTTTGTGTGTCACCTGGGCTCACTTTTATAGTACCAGAAGTCTATGTTGTTTAGATTTTGCATCTGAGTAATTTGCTGTAAAATTTTGTACCATGACAGAGTGTGCCTTGCACTTCAGCATCTGAGCTTTATTTGTTAAAAAAAAAAAATCTTTCTGGTTCTCTTGCTTGTGAAGATAGACATTATGCCTTAAACAAGAGGTGCTAAACCAGTGCACTGCCCTTCCCAAATTTTCACACAGCCTGGAGCAAGAAGCATCCAATTTGAATCGTTCAGTCCCTGTTAGCATGGGAGCTCTTGACTGCTACTTCACACGGTACTGTTGCTCATTTCCCATGCTTAGAAGTAATATCATCAATATTAAAGCTTTTTATAGCAGTTGGAGGGAAGAGTGGAATTGCCTTACAGCTGGGTGCTGCCTAAACAATGTTGGGATCCACTGAATATTCTCCCAGTTCCCTCAGTTTAGCCATAGCCACTGGCATAAATTGCTTTGAGTACTCCAAATGTGACATTGAAATACTCGTAAGAACAACCTAAGTCTTGTAGGCACCTTCCTTTGTCACTATTGACAACTAGAAATAGACAGGGTTACACTTGCAAACCTGCAGAGGTACTGGAAGTTTTCACATTGGGTATTTTGTGATACTTTTCAAAGTTCCTGGACTGGTTCAGTTTTGTATAGGGATTTATGTATACTTTTGTAAAAAAAAAAAGAAATTAAAAAATAGCAGATTGGTGCTGGATCTCCTCTGGCATCAACAGTACTTGCGATGGCTTCAGCAGAGCAAAGATGCCTTTCCCCCTCCTTCCAGCAGCGTTCCTGCTCACAGCCTGCAGCCTTTCTGAGCAGTCAGCAGGAATAACCAGTGCGGCCAGTACTGCATTCGTGCGTGGGCCCTGGAAGAAAACACACAGAAAATGAGTGTAATTGGTTTATGCTGCCTGATTAATTTATTACTTATTTCCTGACAAGTTCATTGAAATGTAATTTTCTGAGTGGTGATAATATCCACAGAGTAAAAGATGGAGGATGGACAAGTTGAGAATACTAAATCAGGAGCAGTATTGTAGCAGGGAGACTTTGTTGGGCTTTTCATTAGAGATTGGATTCTCTTACTATGCGGCCTCATTAGTTATGCTGATTGAGGCAGGGGAAACTTTAATGACTGCTGTGTTAGGCATTGGAAACATATTTTAACTTACTGATGTAGAGTATGGAAAATAATTGCTTGAGCTGTATTAGCAGGATGGATAGGGGCACCTTAGACTCTCCATTACTCTCAGAAATGGAGAGCTCAGAGATTGCTCTCATTATGGATGGTAGTTGACTTTTTGGGTGTTTTTGTTGTTATAGCTTTATAGAGTACACTTTTTATTGTTTTTGAAGGCTTTATTCTTTTTAATGCTGAATTCATAGGCTACCTTGTAGGTTGTTATTAGCTGTCCTATAAAATTCACACGCTGGCTTTGCGTGATGCAATTATTTAGCAGTCACATAAAATGTATATCTGGTCATCTCTTATCAGGCTCATTTAAACAAAGATATTTAAAATTGACATTCCTACACAAGTGTCTAATTTACAAATAGCAGTAAATAGTCCAGGCAATCTGCCAGAGACACCACAGAGGCTTGTAACCTGATGCTGGCTGCAGCGGATGAGGACTGTGACAATTCCATGCTTTTTTAATAATTAAAACATTGAACTGTTCTTGTCCCTGATCCAAAACAGCATTGGTAGCATCGATCTTTAAATCAGACACTATATGGCAGCTGAGTGGACTTATTCCTAGTGTAAGCTCACCAGCAGTTTTCAAATAATTTTCTGTGTGGATTTTCTTAGTTTGGAATTGAGATTAGTCTGCTGAACACATATTTTTATATGCATACATGCATCAATGGAAAGTATTATTTTGTGTGTTTTAATGAAACAGTAACATTTATAAACATAAATGTTGCTTGTTCAACAAAAAAGGTGTAATGCGATTTAAAATCTACATTTTATGAGGAAAGAGTTGACAGGAGGTATGTGAGTTTGCTTAATAAGGGCTAGGTTGTTTTTTTTTTTTTTAGTATTTCAAAAAGGCTATTTATAATGTCAGCCAAAAAGCTTTATTTATAAATGAGGCATTAGACTTACAACAGAAAGCAGTATAAATTACAACAACGATGATGATTACCCATTTCACTGACAGGCATGTGTAACATTTTATTTGTGTTTGAACTGAAGGAGTCTGACGGCATATTTTAGAAATAGGTAATGAAGAATTAATTGTTTCTTTATTAATATTAGTGACATTTAATGGTAATATATCCTCTCACTCTTAGAATAGATGTGTGGGTGACATTGTTCAGAAGTGCTTTCCAATTATTTTAACAGAAACCATATGTACAGAGGGTAGGCGAAGTGCAGGATATCAAGTCTAGGTAATTGATGCTATGCAGACTTTATAGACTTTCTCATTTCGTTTTTAATTAAAGTTTCAGTGCAATAGAATCCTTTAAAGTAAATTAAAATTAATCATCAGTAGGTAAAGCTGCTCTGCGGAGAACATAAAGCCGCCAAAACTCTTTTTCATACTGTGCATATATTGATCAATCAGTCAATATTAATTGATTTATATGTAAATGTACCATGTGAACTATTTGGAAAACCTAAAAAATGTTGGATGTGAATCCTATTAGGGCAACAGTTATTTTGTCATGGGTGTCAATCAATAAATACTTAAGTAGATTACAGATCCAATATAAATTGTACTATGTTCAACTATGTGATTGCATTTCAAAAACTCTGCATGGTTATCTTTCAAAAGATATTTTATGCCATTTCCTTTCTTGTTCATGTTTCAATATTCCTTTCTATGGTGATGATCTTTGAGATCATCAGTATTGAATGGTATATGAAAATAACTTTTAAAAATTGCCTTTCATATGCATGTATATATTTTGATGAAACTTGTTGTATGCTATGTAGTTCTTTTTTTTTTGTTGTTAGGAATCTTTATTTTCCACTGAAGGAGATTCCTTTTAAATGAAGTAGTGAATCAAGTTAAATTTTCAGTAATTCAGTGGTGTGTGATAAAATATTGTGAATTGCTATAAGGAAAAGTCCCAGATTTTATTTAGATAAAAATCTTTCTGGCGTTAGAAGATGAAATCCTGACACTGTTGAAATCATTGTAAAATATCCTGTTGAGTTCAATGGCATTAACAGTTTCACCTTCTGAGTTTGTTGAAAGTAAGGCTAACATGTTAGGAATTAAGATAAGGTGATCTGGGCTTTAAACTTCCTCAGAACCCTCTGCAAATCCAAACCATATTTCTTTGTGCCTCAGCTGCCTGGATGGAAAATGGTGATAATAATTTCTTACATCATAGAAATGCTGAAGAGAGAAACTGAAAGCTGACAGGTTTGGTATTTTTTTCAGGTTCTGGTGAATTTGGAGTTGTGCAAGTGTGTAGGTGAGTTCAACAAGTACCCACAATGTCTGGGTGTTGCAGAAATAGCAACCTAGGAATTGTGTGTGTCGTCCAGATAACTCCATAATTCATAGAAAGCACAAAAATAACTGTGTACCTAGGAAGTTGTCACGATGTTCACTGAGTGGCATAATTTAAGTGTGTTGTGAGATACAACAAATACTGGATAGGCGAGAGAACCTTTCCTATGTCTTTCACATTTGTTCTCTGTTGACGGGGAAAGATGAGCAGATGATGAGCTAATTTAAGCACATGCTGAACTTTAGGCATATAACTAAGCCATGTGTTTAAATGCATGTTTTCCTGGTCTGAGGACCCGCAGCTCTTGCTCAACGAGCAGGATCTAGAGAGATCCAAGCCATGATAAGACATAAGGACTTAGCACACAGCCCTTTTTCATTGAAGATGTAAATTCTAAGGTAAAACAAAATGCTGTTGTGCAAGCCCTATGGTTTTTCTTTGTCATATTAATAAAGTTCTGCTTGGGAATGGTAAAATACCTCCTTTTTGTTCATGCACCTGTGTGAGGTTTAATTCAGGTTAGAGAGCCTGAGCACTGTGGGGGTTTCGGGTTTGGTGGTAATGAAAAACAGATAATCCGCATGGTTTTGTGCAAACAAGAAGGGCATGTAGAGGGCGTGTGAATGAGTGAGTTGGGCTGACAGTATTTTTAATGATACAAGAAGAATAAAATAATCCTTTACTTTCTTCAGTCACCCATTTATTGGGTACTAAGAACAATTAAATATGGGAAATAAAATCGAATGGCCTTTTAAGCAATCAATGTAAACTTCTGTACTGAATTACTGAAGAATAAAAATACACTGTGTCATCAGTCTTTAAATACCTCGCTCATTAAAAGGTTGTGCACTGACCTCTGAGCCCTAATCCTGTGGATTATTAGTATTAATTTCTTTTTCTTTTTTGTCTTTTTCATTTTTTTTACAGGACAGAGGGAGTCAGTTTCCACATCTATCAATTTAGGGCATGGCTTTAAGAAAACAAGTTATGTGGCGTTTATTTAGAAAGGAGAAAGAATGTGGTTCTGTCTCTCTGCATTGTTCGTGTGGTGTGCGTGTAAATGTAACATTTTAAAGGGGTGGTGTTTTTGTTTTTAAAGAAGAAGAAGAACCTGACTTTTTCAGTGTGTCAGGTATCCATCCAAACGAGGTTATAAGCCCAGGTTTCAGCCTGTGCCGGCTCCCCGGGCTGCAGAAGCTTGGGGCGGGAGAGCTGATGTGCTTCACTGGTCACAGAGGGGACTCCGGGAGCCAGAGCAGCTCCGGCAGCCGGAGGGTTTCTCTCCCACGTGCATCTGCCCATCGCATGACCCAGCTACTTGGTTCCTCGGTGAACTATGGGATGATGGGTCATAGCACCGCAAGGAACAAATCTTCAGCCTTAGTGAGATCTCGCAAGTACGCTGCTGCTGCTGGCGGGTGGAAAGCTGGTTTATTTTCAAGGCAGTAGCTCGCGGTGTTGATTTTCATCTGGTTTTCCACAGCCCTTTATATTTTTTGTTCTCTCTCTGCTAGCAGCCAAATATTACTTAGGTATTTTGTTGCTCTCTGTTTCTGCCTGGTTGTCATCGCACTGCAGTAGTTTCAGCAGAATGAACTTACTGGTGCATGCCTTACATGTTGTGGCTGGGCACTGAACTGCTCCACTGCGAAGTTTTAGGGGGATCATGATTGCCTAAAAAACTTTCCTTTGCAGAGTTGAAAGTGGTGAGCTACTTACGTGGCAAGAGGGGTCTTTGGGGGTAAAGGAAAACCATTTTAGCCATACCAAAGTGTTGAAGAGCAAAGCGGGGTACCCTCTTGGGGTGAGAGCAGCAAAGGTGATTCCCTCCGTGGTTGAACTTCAAGAAAGATAGTTTTCATGGTTTTTGTTCTTTTTATTGATGAGTATACTCTCCAGGGCTCAGTCTCTCTGGTTTTGACCTGTGCATAGGCTCAAGCCTAAGCCCTAAGTTCAGTAGTAAATTGTCTTCAAGTTCACTTTTTGGGGAAATCGAACTCTGTGCCATTTCTGCTGTCTGGATGGATGACTCCTGTGATGGAGTGGTGTCTGTGCCTTCATTATCCTAAGCATTTCTGTGACCACCACTGTTTCCCTTTCCAAGTTGTAAGTGATTGGTAGAGCATCTTTCTCTACAGTCACTACTGGCACTGCCTGTTTGCAGCTATAGGAAGACTGGGTACCTTTCTAGTGCCTGCAGTGCATTTGCAGTGGGACAGCTTTAAAAGGCTCAGCAGAAATTGCCTGGTATTCACTGATTCATCTTATATTTATTGTGGTGACTTTAACAAAGCTGATCTCATTTCATATTCATCCCAGTGTTCATACACAATGTTTCACTATAATTCATCATTGTTTAATGGGAATGTTGCCCTGAAACCTTCTTGCTCAGAGGGAAATCTGGATTTGTCTCATCACTGTTTTACCCATAGCAGGTTTGTCAGTCAGGAAAATTTTTCACAGGAATGCTAACATTGATGTGTGAAGCAGATTCAATTGCTGGAAATCAGAATAGAAATGAAAAAATGTTTATTTCTGCATCAAGGGAGAGAAGCACTAGAAGACAAACTACTGAAGAGTTTTGAACAGGCTTATGAAATAGCTATAAATCCATATAAATCACTTTAAAAAGTCATATTACTTATTTATAATTTCATCATCCAAATTCTGAACTGTAGTTGAAAACACTGCCTTTCTTTTCTTCTGGTATTTTCATAGGTCAGTGACTTGATGGTAAGTAATATTTCAGGTATTTTGCAGGATAAGAAGCTAAGCAGTTGTAATGCTTGTCACAACTGCCTTCACTAACTATACATAAGATATTTACATGTTATTTTCTAGGTGTTTTCTTAAACACATACAAAGATCTCATGGAAATTTGGAACTGAACCTTCTTCTGTTTTTCATGTATTTGCATGGAAATTTGTTATTCATGTGTTCAATTACCCAAATATTTGCCCTATAAGTTTTTTCGGCTATATATTTGCATATTTTAGTTTTTCAGTTAAGTTTATTTAGCAAACATTTGATCTGCAGACTAGATAAAGCTGGGTATTGCTTGTGACAAGGGAGAAAAAACTTCAGAAGAAGTGGAAGAGCAGCCCCTTTCCTTGTTCCTTACATGGAACAGTCTTCAGTAGGGTCTGACACAAAGTCCTTGCCAGTCTGTTTGGTGGCTGACATTGATGTGAGCGTGCTTTTTTCCAGGCCAATAAAGGACTGTTTGTTTTAGGCACTTGCTCCCTTTTTTGCTAGCATCTCCATAAATGGAGTTTTTCTATAAATAGTGCTATTACCTGCCTGATGCTCTTTTCCCTTCAAGTTTGACAGCGTTTCTCTTCCTTGCCTTATAGTCCACTACAACACAGAGCCCAGCAGTTTATTTTGTGTGATGTCTATTTTTCTTCATTTTCCACTGTCTAAAGTGCTCCAGTGTTTCGTCGCTTGAGCTCTAATTCCCTTTGAACTCATTATTAGAGAAAAAGTATGGGCCTAAAGGTGTGCTTCGAACAGAGAAGTCCTTCCTTCAGGTTTGGGAACTGCTTTTCTAAAACTGTGAGTAGCGAAAGTCTTGCTTGAAATTATTTCTGCATCTTGAGCTGATTGTGGCTAGAGGAAAGCCAGCTTTCTTGGCGCAAAGTGCTGGGGGCCCCTGGGACAGTGGTCCTGCCAGTCAGGAGGGGAAGGTGACAGCAGCTCTCCACGGGTGTCCTGCTTGTTCCTTCTGGGACCGGGCTGGACTTAAACGCATGCTTATCTTCAGGATGATTTTAACTGTGCGCTTTATTTCTTGGCAACTTCAGCACGATATTTTTCTGTCATGAGAATAGTAGGCATAATTGAACTTTTGTCTTTGAAATTGATGTAAAATCTCCTGCATTAGAATAATATTAATGATTTGGAGAAGAAGAAAGGGCAAAACAAAAAGCACTTTTTCTTGTTAGTCCTCCTTTGGATGCACCAAAGAAATAAGGAGTTACTGAAAATTGTGTTATAACTTGGTACCTAGGCTGGAAAGAGATCCCTTCCAAGACAGTGTGGTTGGGTTGGGCTGCTTTTCTTTGCAGCCAGCTCTAAAAAAAGAGTAGGAATTGGCAAACAGTTTTTTAGTTTTATCTTTGTTGTTGGCTTGTTGCATCTCTCACTTCTGCCTGTTGTCCCAGGAATGTTTTTTCCCCAGGGCTGCTTTGCTCAAGGAGGCTTTTTGAGTTGGTAGTCCAGAGAAATTTCTTCAGTCCATCACTGGTCTTCTATGGGATAATCCAGAGGTCTAGACTTGTCCTGTCAGCATGTTGTACTGCTCCCAAATGAACCTTTTCTTTTTCTTCTGTTTTGGCAGCAAGATGGTAGCAGCAATGGTAGAACTGCAGTTGTGCTTCTGATTTGTAATCTCTGCAATCTCCTGGTCAAAGAGGGTGTTTACCTTGATAATGTACCTGAAGACTTTGGTGTGCATTGTACCATCAGCTACGTAAATCATGTGTACTTTCCTTGATGATAAATTTCTTCCTCAGCTTTGAGGTAGAGACATAAGTATGTTTTGTACGTACTTAAACATAGTGTAGGTAAGCTGTTGTGCCAACTGAAAGCATTACCCACATCTTCTGTGCTAAGTTGAGGGTACTGATCCTGCTTCTGTGGGGCTGAGATGCCCTCTGTGTGTGTGCGCAGGGTCTGGAGAACCCGTGGAGTTTGCCCCCAAAAGTAGGTATGAAGTGGTGATGGGCAACTGCCTTTGGCGTATATTTTCATAAAGTGGAGTTTGGTCTTGCTTCCATTGCAGATTTGCCTGGGCAGTTGGTGGATGGTAGTAAGATGATATGAGAAGCAGGAGAGCAGGATATTCCAAGGAGTTTTCCTGGAGTGCGTGGAGGGGTGGGAGAAAACATGGCAGTGCTGAGGATACTGCATGCACAGCACACGGTCATCACTAGTACGTGTACCTGTGCCTTTATATTGCACAGAGTAATGTACTAAGGACACTGAAGAGTACAGCAGTGGGCTGCCTGGTTTAGGTGAAGTGGGACGTGATTCAGGTAACATCCAAGTATGACAGTATTTGGAAAAGTAATAGGTAATGCTGGTATTGCTGTTGGTGTCCACAATGAACACCTCAGTTTTCCCTATTGATGTCAAACTGTAGGGAAGGGCTTTTACTGAAAAATGTGTTTGTTTTCTTGTAAGCACACTGTGTTATCCGCTTTGGATGTACTGCTAAAATCCAGTTATATTTGTATTATAGTGCTCTTGTGGTGCTGATGACTATTAATCATGTTAAATGTGTTTTACAAAAGGAAGATTATCCAAAGAAGCATTTATAGAGCTGTTAAGTAATGTAAGTATTTGTGTTCGTAGTGAAGATAAATAGCCTTATGCTGATCAGAATGCTGGACATACAACTGAAGTAAGGCCTCAGACATCCCAACTTGAATGTCAAAATGGCATGGTCCAGTATGCCATAATCCCATGCACGTGGTAGGGTTGTGAAAGTGATGTTTCCCAAAAGCCTGGTGAAGATTTACAGCCATCAGTGGTGTTAGTAGAGTGACAAGAAGTAGAGACTTCCTAAATTAAATATTTTAGTTGTTTTTAATTTGTCCTAACTCTTTGGAAAAGCTGGGCGAAGCTGACAAGCGATGCAGACGTGTTAAGACCTCGGTCAAAGTCCAGTACAAACCTGATATGGTTTCTGCATGTTCAGTTGCAGGGGAGGGCTGTTCCCTGCATTAACAGCCCTGAGCTTGACTCCCTTGGCTCCTTCAGGAGTAGTAAGTCATTGCTGTGATGATATGCCTCAGTGATTTTACTGTCTATGAAATAGAGACCATCTTCGTTTGAACCTCTGGGGGTTCTTTGTAATAATATTGTGTTTTAAAAAAATGGCTGTACCACTCTACATAATCTCCGCTAATCGGTACATAAACCCTGTTTGGCAGTTTAAACTGTATGCACAAAATACGAGATTTGGCTCTGCCTATTCCAATAGTTAAAAGCTTTATTCTGGTGCAAAGCACATCTTTAATTGTTTCTAAGTGCAGTACACAGGCTTGTCTTTCTGTAGGCCAGATATTTTCTGTTTTTTTCTGTTCCATTGTATCTCTGAGCAAACAAAATCTTGGCTAAATTGAAGGATTACTTTCTGAAATAAAGCCTTGTTCTGTGGAGTTTGCATAAACTAATCTCTCCTGTTGTTCAGAGTTGATCGAATAAAAATTCCGTGTCCATTATTCTGGCATTTTCACCAAGTAATCTTATGTCTGGAGCCAGTTTTCATCTATTTTTAATATATCCTTGATGGATGGGTTTATTTTCTACCTACATATGGCAAAAATGTATCGTTTTAAGCAAGTTACCCTGCTCCCTCTTTCCCCACAAACAAAGGCACTTTCATTAATCTGCTTTCAGAAGCTTGAAACTAGAAGTTTCTCTTCCTGTGCATGAGTAATTATAGGTGGGCCATGGATTAAATAACCTACTGGAAAATCTTTTTTCATCTGTAGCATGGCTGAGAAGGACTTTGAGAATGAATCTTGTCTGTTCAAGCCTCTGTGCTGTGGAAAAAGGCACAAAAGCCATTGGTAGGCTGGAAAAATAAGCTGTTTTTCAGGGCTTGGTCATTTTTGCCCTCCGTGTTGTAGTTGGCATTAGTAATGGAAGAGGGAGTCATATGATGCTACTGCTAGGTAAAGTGGTTTCTTTTCATTTTGGGATTCTAGATCTCTGTTTTAAATAAAGTAAAGTAAAATATAACTTTAAAAACACCTGTTTCTTTGTCAAATAGAATCATAGAATGGTTTGGTTTGAAAGGGACCGTGAAGACCATCTAGTTCCAACCCCCTGTCCTCTTCCACTAGTAGAACAGTAGGTGAGAGAGACAAATAATCTTCCAAGGTTTCCACCATTCCACATTTAATAATCATTAAAAGACATAGCTGAATGTTCTAGAAACTGATTTTACTTCCTTTTCACCTGACTTTTTAGGACTGGAAGGTATATGGAGGGATTTGGGGATTGTTTTCCTTTTTTTTTTTTCCTTCTTCCTCTAGACACAGTTAAGGAAAGGAAGCTCCATCACTCTTCATTCAAAGTCAGCACTGCCCCCTTGTTTGCTGGTGGTCTTGTCTGGTATAACGGTGTATTTCTCTCACTGTGCTTCCATCGAGCTGCCATTGCTTGCTCAGTCTCACATGTGACACCCATAACACCTACCCTGAAGTGGCTGCAGGTAGAGCCACGTTCTTCCTTGCTCAAGGAGCAGATACTGATCCAGTCAATGTAGATTGTCCATGGCCCCCAGCTCTTGCCACCCACTAGGTCAAGAGAACACGTTCCTGACCTTGTCAGTGAAGTGGTATAGGTGATATTCTTCATGTTTGGAGAATGAAACTCTGGTGACTGTCCAGAGTGTGGCACCTTGTGTTTGGTTTTAGAGCTGGGTCAGGATGTGGTAAATACTGCTTTGATATTAATGAGAAAGCATCTGCCTTTCAGTCCTCAGGCATCTCGCACAGATAGCTTGTTTCCTGGCATAGTGAGTGTTTTGCTTTTGATTTATAGTTTGCTTTTGGTGTCCCCAGCTGCTTTTGGTGTCTGTCAGCTGTAGCTGACGCTTTCCGTATCAAATCTTGTAATTTTCCAGAGTTAAGATTCTGTTTTTATTAAAGAAATGCTGCTTTATCATGTGGTCTGGCAGGCATATAGCAAATCTCCAGAAAGAAGACCAAAGTGTTTTGGTGGTCTTCCCTCTCCCACCTCCCCCAAGCCAAATGTCTTTGGACTGTTTCCATAAATATGCTGCACATCTGTGAATTACCAGGCTTGTACAGTTACCTGTCTGGTACTAGATCATGCCAATCTTTCATATTGAGAGTGTGTGTGTAAAAATAATTAATTGCTGTGTTGATTCCTTTTCTAAGTGATGACACTACAGCACAGGGGTAAGTAAAATTTGCTTTTTGTCCTACCTCTTCAGATGATTTACACTACAAGGCAATTCTCATTAAGGAAGTCGATCAAATAGCCTGGTTTATATAAAGCTCAGTCACAGCTGGTAAGGATTATGTACAGAACAAAATCCAGTGTTTGTTTTCATGTGTTTAGATTTCTAAAAGCCATTAAGAAGACCTAAGCTATGTTCTGGATGCCCTTCCTGTAATTAATACATAGTACAGAGAACAGTGGAATAGAAAGAACTGCTCATCTCTCTGTGGCAGATATTCAGTGGCAGCACAATGAGCTTGAAACATTCCCAGTCTTCCAGGTAGAAGGTGAGACTGGCCTTGAAGCATGCTTTGAGTACTCACAAATGGAGAGTTTAGTAGCCAAAGTGTCCAAAGAATCACAAAGTTGAGACTCTTGATGGGAACACAGCCCACCAGCAGCTCCATCCAATTCACAGCAAGGGGTTTCCAAGCTGGGACTACTGATTGATTGCAGAGGAGGGCAGGAGGGGTGGTAAGAGCATAAGGATAAGGGAAGAAAAGGAAATAGAGAAAAATAGTGCTGCAGATGTTCAGCACCAGGCAAGGTAGACCAATGGCATGAAACTTGGTTTGGAAATTCACTGGCAGCCAGCAGAGCTTGATCATCAACGCTGCTGGCGTTTCGCACAAGCCGCCCACTCTCTAAGCAGAAGCCATCTGCTCTCGGGGCTGTTGTCTTTGTGCAGGTGTGTTGCAGCAATCTGGCACCTTGCTGGTGAGGAACAGCCCCAGTGGAGTTCCTGTGGGAAAGAGAGCATTTCAGAGATGGTCACATGGAAAAAAGGTGGTGGAGGTGCTTCTTGAACACACAAGAAGTGACATCCCACCTGAATGTTCTAGTCATGTACAAAGTGGCTACAGAGTGGTGGTGCTGGGAAGATTCTTCTCCCCAGCCAATATTTGACTCTGTCTTGGTCCAAATCTGTCATCAGCCAGTCCTCAAATGTACGTGGTGTGTGCCTGTTAGAAGTATTACCCTGACTTTTTTGCTAAATAGCTAGTTATAGTATGTGTATTTTATAAAGATGCGACAGTATAGCTTCTAAGGTCTTTTAAAGCAAGGGCTCAGCCATAGTAGAGAATTCTTTTTAGTGGATCTTTATGATAAGCTTGAGAGGATGGGGGAACACCTACCTTCTGAGCAGCTATTTCTCCTTACACTCTATTAAGCAAAGAGGAACTTTATTGCTTTGTTTGTTTCAGGTTCATAAGGGAGAAAACAAAGGGCTATAGGTGACAAATAATTAATTAAGTAGAAATAAAACTATTTTAAATGCGAATATTTTTAACTGCTAATTAAGGTTAGAGGGGCTCAATTTATGGCACTTGGCAACTAAGACAAATGAATACAGTTGTTTTTGTTCTCTGAAGTATAAACTGCTTTCCTTGCTTGAGAAGCATCCTGTTTTCTTTAGGTTGAAGTATGTTTCGAACTTGTTTTCACCCTGAGGATTCACTTTGCCTTAATAAATTCTGTTCCTCAGCAACTGCAGATGTTGAGGCTAGTGTCATAGTGGCCAGGATGTTTTCTTTCCTTCATCTGTCTGTCTCCCTTTGCTGTTCAAGCTTTTATTTATTTTTTTTAAATTTTTTTTAAAACTTCTTTTAAAAAACTTTTTTAAGAACGTTCACATTATTATATTTTCTATGGGGGACAAGTAACCACCACTCTCACACAATTCTGCTATCATACTGCTTTATGGATGTGTATTATTATTTTTATTTTCTTACTATTTATTCTATGACTAGGTCTTTTCTTATGTAAGAGAGCAAATTCATGTCCCAGATGACCTCACTTCTTGTCAAACAGGTGTGTCTGACTTGCAATGTCATTTCATCTGGGCAGAGGAGATGAATACAAATGGGAATTGTTGAAAAGTAGTGCAGGAGAAATGTTTTTGTCTAGAAATTGTCATTTGCCACAAACTATTCTGCAGAACAATATGCATGAATTAAAATTAGGTTGCAGTTTTTAACAGTGTGTGGGGTGGGACAGAAGTGGAAAAGATACTTTAAGGATCTGCTCTGCTCCTTGCTGGGTGGGCAGTGTGGGTCTGTGCAGGAGCATGTTTGTGTGCTTGCATATGTAAATTTGGGCACCTGGGTATGCACCCATCTGGAATGAGTTGGGCTCACATTTTCATAGGATCAGACAAATAAACCTGTGATTGGCAGTTAAATGTCTTGAATGTCTGTTACCTAAGGCTGAAAACACAAGCTGGCTTTCTACTTCACCTGCCTTGGAATGATGTTGGGAATGGTACAGGATGGCTCTACTCCTCTAGTGTGTTGATATGCTAAATAATACTCCCTACATCCAGCAGTTGTGTGGATGTCATATGTCCCTACATGCTCAGTTGTGCCTACAAACAGTTACAACAACTTTGTTTAGAAAGCATATTAAAAGGAAAAAAAAAAAAAGTAGGTTTCCCTTGGATGAGCTGCATTAAAATAGTAGTGCCCTGACACTGGCTCTTTGGAGTAAAGAAATGATGCTGTTACTGGAGGACCTTTCTGTGCTAGGCAGCATGCAAATACCCCACAGCAAATAGTCCTTGTGCTCAGAGGGACTGTGGTGTCAGTAGACAAGGCATGCATTGGGAGAAGGAGCTCAGACCAAATAAACATGGGATGGCAGCAAGTACCTTGCCAGGAACAGGGTTATTTATTGCTTTGTTTGTTTTTTGGGGTTTTTTGTCTGTTTTGTGATGAAAGGGAGTCAGTTATGTGACAAGAGGACAGAATTGAGCTGAGGGGGGAGAAAAAAGAGTAAGTGAAACTTGAAGAAGCAGATGCAAGGACATGGCAAGGCAGAAGGAGAAAACCCAGCATGGCATGCGGAGCAGTTTGGGGAGAACAGAGGGCAGGAGCAGAGGGAGAGGAAGGTGTTGAGGAAGGCAGTGGACATAGCTGAAACTATAGTGGTGACCGTACTGGGGTGAAGAGAGGGAAGGAGACCTGTGTTCAGGGTGAGCTGGATGCCCTGAGATGGTTTTGAGGGCCACTGGGGAGCAAAAGGAAGAGAAAAAGAGGGTTGGCTTGAGTCTTGAGTAGAAGTGGAGTGGGGATGTACTGTTTTATCTCACGCTGTGCTGGTGTCAGGTTCAGTGGGGTACTTTGCTGAAGGCAAGGTACAACTTTTTACTTTTAAATAATGATTTAGTGATCACTAAGGCTAGTGCTTAAACAAAGCTCATCCCAGTAAGTGAAATCCATTATGAGAGTACATCTGCATTGATTGTCATGCTGGATCTTTATCCTCTCCCAAGTGTAGGATGGCACATTATCTCAGCTTTCTTCAGACGGATGGTTAATCCATAGTCTTTTGCTGTCTCAGCACACTGATTGGGGATGAACTTGAGACAGATGGAAAGTTGAAGTCAAGTTCTATAAGTAAAAAAGCATACATTGGTTAACTTTGTGGAGCCCTTTAATTTTCCTCAGTGAAAAAAGCGTGCCAAATGTTAAATAGAAATATTCCTGACATCTGTGCTGCAAAAAGAAGCCCAAGCAGAGGAAACCAAAACACAATGGTCTGTGTTAAGCAGTAAGACAGGTAGTGTTATCACAGCCGTCCCATTGGACTTCTAAATGTAGGGGTTATGTTTCATAATCCATCTTTTGCTGGAAATGGATTTTTTAAAAAAAATGCTGACCACAGAGCCTGCACATAGGATTCTGCTGAGCTGTGGCAGAGGACTTGCATGTCTGTCTTCTGACAGAGCTTTCTGTAATCTGAGTCATTAGTAGCTCTTTAAAAGCAGGTAGGCATGTGCTCTTTTCTCGTTGTGGTACTTCTGAACACTGCATATGATGTTGCTCCATAGCGCCTTGAGTGTTTTGGTTGATGAACTATTCTCCCCGCCTTAGATGGCAAGCCAGAAATTATTCTTTCTGCATTTCAGGACCATGAAATAGTCCACTGAGGATTTGGGTGTTTTCTTCCATTTACATTTGGTAATGTTAGAGATGAAATAGAGAACACGCTGCCCCGGGAGGTGTGGTGACAGTCGTGGTTATTTGGCATTGTGCTCTTTGTTCCAGTTGTTTTTTAAAATTTAAATAAATAAAGAACTAAATTTTCCCTTGAGCCAGGATGGGATTTCAAGAGACTTTTACTGTAACTGAGAGAACTTGCCTGAGTACTCTCAGGGGATGAGTTTGTTGTCAGTGTCATTACTATCCTGTAGTGATCTGAGTAGCAGCGTAGAGGTGGTCTGCAGAACCTGCTGAATATTAAATACATGCAAATGTAACAGGTATGCATGCATATAGCAGTAAATCTGTTCGTAATGTATGTAGTTTTTCTCTAGGTCTCATATAAAACTGTGAATATAAGGACTCTCAACAGTAGTGTTTTCTTCCAAGCAGATAAAATGATATTCTGTTGTAATATTAAAGTACACTCTCAGGGGTGCTCTTGAGGTTGGTTTCCTGATTGGATATTGTACATGCCACCTTTGCAGCCTGTTCCTTTAAAATATTTAAAATAAATGTCACTGTGAAGACAGTGTAAAATACAAAGTTGGAAAAGCTATTATATTTCATGTTTGATTTTTGCATATATTCAAACCTCAGAAAATTAAGTGATGCTTCATTAAAACTAAGATTATCTAGACAGTGAGTGTAAATACTTGCAATATATTTAAATAGCTTTATAACTTTCACAGAATACAAGATTTTAAAGAAGAACTGAGTTGTTTTGTGTCTGCCATTATGAGTTATTTGTAACATAACATTTGACACTCGTAAGATGTTATACTGCCTATAATTCACCGTACTGCTTCTCAGATTCGTATGAAACATTTATTTTCAGCACACAAATATATATATAGAAATCTTAATGCTGACTAGAGTAGAATTAAAGTACTTGAGAATATTTAGGGCATATATAAGGAATAGTTTGAGGCTTGCTGGTGCTCTCGATGTAGATCATAGAATCATAGAATAGGTGGTCTGGATTTACCAGCATTAGAGATACAATTGTAAACAAATATCACTAAAAACTGTGCCCCATAAAATAATGACAGCTGCTGTTTTCTCTGTGGTTGTGGATGAGCCTCATTGTGATAGGTAGGGGTCAGATTCTGACAGATCGTGCTGTTGGTCTTGTCATTTGCATTTTTGTGGGTTTTATTGGTAAAATACAGATAAGCATTTTATAGTTAGAACTGTTACCGACAGCTTGACATGCACTCATATTTAGTACTATCAAAATGACACTTCTGTTTATGTAAACTTACATGCTTATTACTTATGTCTCCCAAGATAATTGTTCGCTAAACAAGGCAAATGTAAACAGGAGGCTATTTTTTCATAAAGTTGCTCCTTCAGCTTCCTGTCCATCCCAAAGGTCAAATCCTTTTTTTGTGAGACCAAAAACAGCTGCTGACGCAGCGGTGACAGTGAAGAATGACAATATTATGATCTATGGCATGGTTGAGAACGTGGAGTTAAAGGTTGTAACAGAGAAACATCCTTTCAGCAGGTTTCTGCAAACCTTAATAAGTGGCGAAAGAAAAATGCTTTTGAAATGGGCCCTCATTTAGAATGCTTATTTCTTCATAGTTTAGTCTTTAAGTACTTTTTTACTTCAGACGTCTTTACCTGCTAGGGTGCATTTATGTTGCTCACATTGTACAAAATACCTGAGGTATTGAATAAAGCTGTGCTACCACCAAATCTGAATAACTCAGCCGTGTTGTCTCTAGCCCTGGTCATATTGCCACTGTGCAGTGGAAAGTTTTATTAACATTGTGCAGCACACTGAGGCTTGTAAAAGGTCGGGTAAAGGGCTGACTGACGGAGTAGGAGACTCAGCCCAAGTCATAACCTCTGATAATCTGCTCCCACCTCATCTTTTACCAGTACTGCTCAAGTTGGTTCCCATCTACAAAAGGGTTTGGGATGGAGGCCCAGGTCCCTGGAAGCGCTGTGGCCGAGGTGCAACTGTTAGATGCGTTTTTTTGGGGTAGTGGTAGGAATAGACTTGCTGGCACCTCTGTGAGGACAGTGGCAGAAGAAAAAATGAAACCACACATCAGAGGCTCTTCTTTGATGAGCTGTTGTGGTTTAAAAAATTAACTCTGTCCCAGAAAATTTACTCTGTCCTGGCCAAACCCAATACCTGAGGTCTGGCACAGGCTTTTGAAATGGGCTGTGGAGCAGATATTTGTGCTGCATGAGGCTCAGTGCCCATGCTGGGTTCATCCCTAGCATTCAAAGCTGTTTAGAGCTCTACTGATTTCCCTTCCAAGCAGTCTTCTACAAGCCTGGTGGAAGAAGTTGCATTTATTCATAGCCACCTGTTTGTTTGTTTATCGTAGACCTGGGGGAAGTTTATTAGACTTATTAGATATCAAGTTTATTTTTGGTTTTAGCTTTTAATGCTGGATGTTATGCAGTTCAGGATGTTTCACTGCACAGCTTTTGTTGTGCTTTAAAAAAAGCTTTAATTACTTCTCTCTAGCTTCCCTTCCTTTTTTTTTTTTTGGTGGAATTTCAGTGATATTTTTCTAATTATGCTATTAACTTTTTTCTTTAATTAAAAAAGGCAGAAGACTTACTTAATACGTTCATTTTTGTTTTAAAAGAAGAAGGTGACTTTTCATAGAATGGTGTGGCTTGGAAAGAACTTTAAGGATACCTAGTTCCAAGCCCCTGCTATAGGTGGGGATTTCACTCACTAGATCTGGTTGCACAGGGCCCCATCCAACCTGGCCTTGAATACTTTCAGGTACAGGGCATCCACAACATTTCAAGGAGAATCAGGTTTTCTCAAGTAGTCTGGAAACTGATGTCCCCTTACGGTAAACTACTGTGTTCCTACTTGCAGTTAGGAGTTGCAAAAGTTGAGGCTCTCAGTAGCTGGGTTGAGAGGGATGGGGTGCTTGCTGGAGGGGAGGGTAACTGGCCCTTTTGTGATGTTGATGGTCTAGGACAAGAGAGAGTCCTGCTATGTGTCTGATTTTTTTTTTTTCCCCAACAGACCAGAGAAATATGCTAGTTTTACATGGAAAACATCTTAGAGAAAATGCAGATCAGAGAAAATGGGAACTTAAAGGAGAATTTCTGGGGTAACCTTGCTGTGACCTTTCAGTACCTAAAGGGAGCTGCAAGAGAACTGGAGAGGGATTTTTTACAAGGACGTGGTGACAGGACAAGGGATGGTGACTTTAAACTGAAGGAGGTTAAGTTTCAATTAGATATTAGGAAGAAATTATTTACTGTGAGGGTGGTAAGGCCCTGGAACAGGCTGCCCAGAAAAGCTATGGTTGCCTGGAAATGTTCAAGGCCAGGTTGGACGGGGCTTTGAGCAACCTAATTTAGTAAAGCTGTCCCTGCCCATGGCAGGACTGTTGGAACTAGATGATCCTTAAGGTCCATTCCAGTCCAAACCATTCTATGGTTCTATGAATTAACTGTGGCAGAAAAAAAAAATTATTTGCTTAGAGGAAGAAGTTAGAAAAGTGCTTGCTTGTTGGAGGAAAAGAAATGGCAATTTCCCTTATTTGTCCAAAGCATTCTGTTATTTTTATGTATGTTCCTTGATCCGAGCAGTCAGTTGAATTTCACAACACTTAAACTGATATTTAAGAGTTAAATGTTGACAACTAGCAAACCTTTTAAAGTAGTAACCCAGCTAATGGTACAGCTGCCTCAATGAGATGTGCTTGCTAAAGCTAGAGAAGCTCAAAAAGAAAAGAAGTTGGCTAATTCTCAGTAGAGGGTAGCAATGGCAGGTAAAAACATTGTCAGTTAAAACATATTTTATCATGATTACCACAGAACTCATTATTATGATTAAAGATGTACTAGCCATGACATGCCAGCTTCATGCTGGTAGCAGAAAATACCTGCTGTTTGTAGGTTATTATCAACCTCCTTTGAAGAAAATCAGTCTTTCTTTACATTTGCAATGCAATGAAACCCCAGGCATTTCTTTGTATCTTTAATTTAAGCATGCTTTTCAAATGCAGACACACAGCTGCAGTGAGCAACAAAATGGGTTTGTCATGTTTTGTGACATCCCACTAAACAAAAAGGGATTTTTTGCAAGTCTCTGTGTTAACATTTTGGGATTGTCTGATAAAATTCTAATGTATCTATCTATCTATATGAATGAAACAGCAGAAACTTTGTTAACAGTGCTTAACAGAGTACTGCACCTTATTTTGAAACTATAATTTTAATTATAATTTCTAAACTTATATTGTAGCATAAATAACATTAGGGGAAATTGCTGCCATGAAAAAAATCACTAACTGCACTGAAGTCATTGGTTTTAAACTGCGATTTGCCTATCATAGAGTCTGAAGGAAAAAAATGACAAAAAATGCAAGTATAAAATAGAAGTTCAGGTATAACTAAGCCCATTTCAGAAACAGTTTATTCTAAGTGTTGCAGCAGTTATTTTTCATGCAGAAATCTATGTTAAGCATCGGATTCAATAGGCTCAAGTTACTTGGTCAAATAGATGCTGTGCAAATATTAAACTGCCTGCTTTGTCAGTGAACCGGCGGATGTGTCATTCCTGCTATCTTTATTATTTTTTAAATAATTCAGCACATGTGCACTATTAGCACTGTAATGTGAACTCTCCCATGCTGAGGATTTTATTTTGCCTGAGAAGAAAATGAGCTTTGTCTTTCAAAAGATTGTTGATATCTTGCCTTTTATGATGTGCTATTGTCTCCCGATGAACACATCTCAGTAACTAGGTGGTAGTAAGCCTAAATATTATAGGAAGAGAAAGCATTTCCATTTGCAGTTGTGTATTTGTAAACTTACTTGTTTTATTAACTACAGAAACTCAAAGACTGACTAGTCATGTCTTAAGAGGTCAGTCTATGCCTATTGCTTAACATGGCATTAAATCACAATTTCTATTTCTCTTTCCAGCATGACTTATTTAAGTTCTTTTTTTAGAATTTGATCTTTTTTGTGTCCTTGTTTTTTTTTTCTTATCGACTGATGTAAATTCAGCTTTCTATCTCCATTTTTTTTACTATGCCTCTCACTGTTGCAACTTACCTTGGATGGCAGGTTATTGGTTACTGCCTACGGGAGCCTTTTCCATGAGCTAATTTAGCTGTCAGTCTGAAATTGGTAAAAAGGATGAAAGATGGATCATAGGCCTGGGGCATGCCTAGACCAGTATCTAGCATATCCCTATCTGGAAGTATGCTTATTAAAACAGATTTGAAAAATATTTTCTCCCAATCTTGCTCTGCCATCATTTCATCCAGCTAAGAAAAACATTTTCACAGTGACACTACTGATTCTTTGGCAGCTCTCTTTTTTTCTGAAAGGAGAAAACAGTATTTAGATACAAGATCAATAGAAAAACAAATAGACTGTTATATTCCCTAGAGAAACCCCTAGAGAGAAGACAGATGTGCAGAAATTTAATATTCTTGTAGGCAAAAATCACAAACATGGGGGTTCTGTTCAGCTGAAATGAGCTGTGGTAAATGTGTATGAAATGAACATTAAAAAAGGAGTAATAAAAAAAGGAACACTTTTGGGCTAGGCTGAGGTGCTGTGTTTGAATTTGTGACCCCTTTAAAAAGTAATTTTGCATCTACAAGTAGTGCTTACCTTAATATTATAAGGTTCAGGCATAACGTCATATAGTGAGTGAAAGGAAGGCTTCTCTCCATCTGCTCTTTTAAGATGTACCCATCCATTCACAAAGTTCATACAGAGAACTGTGTCTTTAATATTGCCTCCATTTTTTATGAAGATAATTATCTTCTTCTGCCTGACCTTGAGCCTATTGTTACTAGGATTAGGTATGTGCTTTGGTTTCTTTTCCAGAATAATTTGCAAATAGAAGTAATCAAAATATGACTGTAATTTTCAATAACAAATTAAGTATGTCTGTCTACTTTCTGTCCTTACAAGTCAAATCCTGTTGTTGTAGCTACTCAGTGAAAGGAGTAAACTTAAACTTTCCATATCTGCTGTGTCAGGCTTCTTCCTGGACCTCCTGTGCTAAACATCTAACCAGGATGATGAAGGGCTTCTCTCCTACTGGAGAGGCTGCAGGATGAGTCTTAAAGAAACGAGGTCACACTTGGCCTATGTCACACTTCAATTGATGTTCTTACACTTAATCACGAATCTGTTTAGAGGATTACGCATTCAGCTTTTTTGAAAAACACAAATTTTCCTCCCATCCAGTTGGTTTTCCCAATCACATTTGTGTCAAAATCATCATTCTTCCACTTTGAATTTGCCCGACACTGAAAACTAGGTGTGGATCAGCAGACCTCGCGTTTAATTTTAGATACACAAATACCATCACAGAGCTGTGAAAGCAGTGTTAGTTTCTATTCTTAATATTTAGCACATATCAGAAGCATCTACAAGCTTTTGCTAGCTTGGACCTCGTTTGGGTTGGACTAGATTTTCTACATGCAAAATTCTATACTGCCCTTTCCCTTAAGGAACATATTTTCCAAAGTACAAGATACAATAGGTGTGCATGTGTCTCAAATGATACAGGGGTGGAGAAGTTTGTAGGAAAGGGAGAAATTCAGCAGTAGTACATGTAATTCTTAAACTACTTTTAAGTGTGGTAAATCATACCTGTTACTGATGTCTTCTTCAAAACAGCATAATTTTACCTCTACCAGCAGCTTTGTGTAATTTAGAGATAAAATTGATTTAAAGGGAGTTAGATGTATGTGGTATATCATCTTAAGAGTTTAAACATTAGCATTTTTGTTTGCATTTTTCACTTTCTATCTCATGTTTGCTTGAAAATTTGAGATCTACTTACTTACTGGACATTTTTAACTTAAATGGAGTATGTACTTGTGCACCTCCTAAGCTGTCATTGTAGATTGTCATTTGTGAGTGGCTGTGACTCTTGATTGTGGAATCCTTAATGGAATTCTTGTATGCTTTTATGTATTTTGGCAAATGTCTCTTTTGTTAGTGTGGAAATACATAGGAAGAGAGATCTAGTAACGTGGATGTGTGGATCATGAGCCTGTGGATACCAAATTTTGTTATTCTTACGTGAAGATAGTCTTGCCAGGAAAATAATGTAGGTTTCCAGAAGAACAATTTGTGTTTACACTAGAAGAGTAACTTTAAAAAAATTATTGTATGAGCATCTTTTTCTTCTTCTTGAGATTCAGAAATCTGGAAGAAAACATGAGCAAGAGAACTGGTTTTTTTTTCATGCTCACAAATGTTAAGCAATGCATGCCTGCAAGCATGAGAGTCTGATTGAAAAGTTACGATCGGATAAGAAAACTGAGAAGGTCTATCCAGAATGGACACACTTAGGAGACAAAAAAATTTCAAGTATGTAGTAATTGGTCCTGTTTTTGTAGAAACTGATCTTCTGCAGTTTTATTTGGTTGCTCAAGGACGTAGACTTTCATTTTTAGGTGTTTTGAATTAGGTGGTAGAGCCAGCAGCAGAGCTGGGGTTAGAGCTCCAGACATCATGTCAATTCTGCACTCTGTTTGCCACCATAAAGAAAAAAGAAAAAGAAAAAAAAAAGAAGAAAAAAAGCTTCTTTAGTCAATAACTAATACTGTTGTTAGGCATGTTACACACCTGCAAGTCACTAAGCACGCTTAACTGTTCTGGATTTTTACTGGGAATTTCTCAGCGGCCCTTGAAGTTGTGGTCCATGTTTCTCACACAGCTTATCTTAAGGTATTTACAGACTGTGTTATACATACCTTAGTGTGCATCGTGCCTGGGAGCTGCTTCTGTGAGAGGTACCAGCACTAGGGATTCCACGTGGCAGTGCTGCAAAGACAGGAATAACTTCAGCTGGAGTAATTTGAAGACTAAAGAAAGTAATGAGAGAAGGACCAGAAAACCCTTCAAACGGTATAGGTAATAAAGCTCTGGAGAAGACTGCTGTAGGAGATTATGAACTTCCCGTCACTAGAAGTATTTCAAAACATGTCTGTCAGGAACAGTGCTGATGTTGTTTATCCTGTCCTGGGATGAGGTGACTTCTTGCAGTCCAATCTTACCTTTCTGCACGGTGTTGTGTTAAGCTCTCTGATATGTTGTGTGTTGCACGAGTAACCTAGAACATCTGCCTCGCAATAGTCATCAGCCCTCCCTATCTCCCAACACACAGAATAAGGATCCCACCACAGTGTTTTTATGGATTTTTCAGGAATTCTGCCTTGGAAAGCTCTTTTCATGTGGAGGAGTGGATTGGCAGACAGACTCTGGCATTGCTTGCTGTCTGTCAGTCGTGGGCCTGGGTGTCTTGGGAGTCTCTCTTTCTGCGTGGCCCATAGGAATCCTTCAACCCTTAGTGAATGGTGTGGGGCCTCTTTGAAGAGAGCTTTGCAGAGAAAACAGGAGCTTGTGTGTGCATTAATGTAGGTCTGGACATCTTGTGCATTTGTGGCACTTGGGGACATGATTTAGTGGCGGGCTTGGCAGTGCTGGACATAATGATATTAAAGGTCTTTTCCAACCTATATGATTCTATTCTACGAGTCTGTATTTCATGTGTGACCCTCCCTGGTCAGAGGTGCAGAAACTCCATCTAACTCCAAACTTGGGGTGCTGATGCCTGCTGCAAGCTGGAGGACTGTAGCACAAGGAAGGACTGGGGAAAAGGTGGTGTAGGACAGACAAGGTTTGTCTCTCAGGAATGTGAAGTCATCCTAAAGGCTCTTGCCTTTGGCTGCACAGCTTTAGTCAGAGTTGTAAAAAATTAATTTTTCACTTGCTGAAAATTACTGAGCACTCTCCGCAAGCATCTGTTTCTTCAGAGAGAGACAAAGTCCATGTGAAAAATGTTCTGCAGTGAGAACTGGGTGCAATAGCAAATATCAACTAATTTTTTGGCTGGAGCTTACTTTCATTTTGACTGATTTTGACTATATTCTTTGGCTTTCCAAAAACTGCTGTGTATCAAAAAATGGAATTTTAAATGTCTGAAAAAAAAAAGGGGGGCCCAACCCCCTGCAGATAATTCACGTTGTCCAGAAGAGAAGAGACATGTGAGGAGCGACGCTAACAGTCTTTTGTCTCTGTGTCCCCTAGTGTTTTTTCCTACTGTCTTGTTTGATAGCAGATTGTGTGTGAAGGGTATTTAAAAATATCCAAACTGATCAGAATCATCTATGGCATGGAGGCAGAAATAGCCAGGAAAACAAACAGACCGGAGATGAAATATGGATGAGATAGACATACCAGTGTTTCATGAAAGAGAGAGCTTAAAACCAAAAGCCAAGAAACACAAATACCTGGAGTTAAAGTACAGATACTTTATGATTCACGTTACTGTCTTCAATTAACTATGATATAGAATTGCGCAATTTTTTCTTTTCATAAGAGAAATCCATCTCCTTGCTTATTTTTCCACTTGCTGCTTTCTGTTTAAGTTAATTCAGCAGTAATTGGATACACCGTGTCTAATTCTTAATAAATCAACGGAACTTTATAGTGATATTGACAGTGGCTTTGCTTGCCCCATTGTTTCTATCAAGAGTTTTATTCTGCTTCAAAACAATTTGCTGTGAACGCCCTTGTTTGTTTGCCACGCTAGGCTTTGTTCTGGCTGAAAACTTTGATTTATAACTGTATATAATTGATGGCTGTGGGGTAGGTGGACTATAGCTATTGCTCCTCCTCTTTTAATCTAGCTTTGCGTAGAAATCCATGTAGTGGAGCATTCTCAAGGGAACCAGGCTGGGAAATTCTCTGTATACCCAATGGGAGGCCATTAATCATAGTGAAGAGTCTCTTACTGGCTGCAAGCATGTTTGTGAAAGTCAGGAAAACAAAAGTGGACCACCTCAAAATGACTGATCAAGAGAATAGATGTTAAAGCAAATGTATTCATTGTGATACATTAAAAAAAAAAAAGGAATAGTTTATGCATTGAGGTATATTTATTCAGATAGGTTTGACACATTTAAAGATATTTTATACACTAGTAAATAACTATAATTGTAGATGTTAGAGATCAGACTCATAGGAAAATTAAATAAAAGTTTTGATGATTGCTAGTGTGGATCTGAGAGAAGCTTTGAAAGCACCCGATAAGAAGTGCCCAAAAGCATTTGCTGAATGTGTCAGAGTTGAGCTGGTTAAAGAGATGTGCTAAAAACTCTAAAATGTCAGGTGAGATTTTGATGAATATTTGTCACAAAAATGTCTGGTTCAGAACTACCAAAAAACCCCTTAAAAATTTAAGAAAAATCAAAATTTACAGTTTTCTAGGAATAGTTTCTTCCCTGCAGCTTCTGCATTCTGGCTGTGGTCCAGTGCAGGTGAGGAAGCACCTGAGAGCTCCTGCAAGCTCTCAGAGGTGGCACTCACTTGCGTACTGGGAAGCCCAAACTCCCGTGTTTTCAGGACTGGAGTCTCAGTACTTCTGCAGGTCCTGCTGTCTTCTTGTACCCTTCGCAAAAATGTGCTGCTCAGGTGCAAACCTACTGGGTTCCAGTTGTGACTGCTCCGAAGGTGTTTGTACAACAAAGTAATTGTGCTCAAATTTGAGTATAACCAAGTTGGATATGGAGTTATAGGAGGTATTTTTGTGATTAACAATTTCTGCCCAGCAGGGAGAAATCAAGGAGGTAAAGAGGCTCAAATGCAGTTTTTAAGCACTGGCAATCTGGACTTTTTCCCATATAAATAGCCATAACTATAGGAAGAGAGGTATTGTAATATGACATAACAACATTAACCTCATTTACTAGACAAACAGTTGGGGTTTTTTTACTTTAGAGGCTAAATTTAATGCAGTCAAAGGTAATGCTACAGTGTGTGTTGTCATGAAGCTGTGGTAGAGCAGTACACTTAAATCAGTTTATTTACATCACAAAAGTCTTCAATAAATCTTCCCACTGATTCCTAATGATTTCAGCCTATGTACTTTCAAAGAGTTACTAAAATTCATAAATAATTTCCTTGAATAAGGCTTAAATGTAAAAATGGAAATAAGGACTTTACATAAATTATAATACATTGTTTCAATAATCTGATAAAGTAAGACGGAAACATTTTCTCCAGACATTGGTACAATAAAAGCTACAACTTATCCTGATGAGATAGTTGCAAAGTTTAAAATGGCATAGCAAGCAGTAAATGAAATCTTACTATAAAATGTGGAAGAATCAATGTTCATTCTGAAGCACTAAGTATATTTTTTTCTTAGTTTATACTAAATTTATGGCATTGGGGAATAGGAATAAGACACTAACTTATATCTGGTAAGTTTTTAAGGTCAAGGGAAAAAACCCTAACTTTCCTGTGATTAAGAGAAATAAAAAGTCACCTTAGTCTGTCTTTTTTCCTATTTATGGAAAGGGATTCATTTCAGATATGTTTTTTCATTTCCAGTATTTGTGTCCCATTTTTATTCAATGCTGCTTTATATATTAGTATGACTTAATTTATTTTTTCACATACTAAGTTGAAATAAAAATACAGTCTATGTCCCAAAGATGTATATTCATGCTTGACATAAAGCACATGTTAAGCTGTGGTTATTTCAAGTTAAGCATATACTTAAGCTGGTCTCAGCAAAGATGACTTCTCTGAGCTGCAGCTTAAACACCCTTATGTACTTTATTAAACTGCAGCCTAGTCAAACAGAGTGCTGTGTCCTATTTTAGTGGTGTTCTACACGTGGGTGTAACGCTGCCGCTGATCTTAAATCCCTTTTAATTACTGCCCCTTCACTTGTTTTCTTGTTTCCTGGCATGGTGGAAATCCAACCGGAATGAAGTCCAGGCTTAAGTGTTCATCTCAACTATTCATCTTAGCTTTCCCTATTGTTATGTTTATGCAGAGTTTTATTAGACTCATGGGATCAAAATGTATTCTCTTAGTTTTACAAAAAATGAATAGCTTTTGTACATTCTTAGCATTTAAAGTAAACACAATGAGTTTTTAAAGTGCTCTTTTTTTTCCAAGAACTAAAATATGGTCATATGTTCTAAACATAAATCATAATTTCATTATCAACAGAGAGAGGTCCAATGCAATATATATGTATAGTTGAATGATATAAGGGGCATTTCTGTGTAAAATGTATTCCCTTGCCCAAGTAAACACTTCATAACAACATGAGTGAAAAGGTGTATTTAAAAAACGAAGGCTTAAAGCATGTTACTTATGAGTTATAGGGAATGCAGTTTTTGTAAAATATGAAGCTCACTGGACATGATCCAAACCAGCTGAACTATGTTAAAAGGTATAATAAACAGTCATAGCTTTGCATGCAGTTATTTAATTGGCAAATAGATTTTTCTATCACTGTCACTGGCAATAGCAGCCATTTGATACCAGGGTTTGGATTAAATGTTTCATCAGTAGTGCCTATTTAAGGATCTTTATGGAACAACAAGTTAGTCCCCTGGGCAAGCCCATGTCAACTGCAATAAAGAGATCCACACAAGTGAACGAGATGTATTTTTGCAGGATTTACAGGGAGGCTACGATTCGCTTTTCTATGTGGATGCTTTGAAGGCTGCTTCCCATTTTGTTTAACAGCAGTGTCTGCTGGTGGCAAATATTGAATACCGAACATTGCCTACCCAAAGGATTTTTATAATTTTCTGCAGAAATGGATTTGTAAATGGTTGTCATCTTTCTGGAAATAGGTGAGTCTCTGACAAAAGCAGATATTGCAGGATTTCAGTAGTTTTAATTTTCTGGTAAATATTTTGCATCTACTCTAAACCTACAGATGCTCCAAGTATCTGCCGTATTTTGTTGTCTTTCATTCAGAACAAAAAGTCAGTACCCCCTGAGCATCTCTATCACCCTTTTGATAAAGGGAAGATGTAAGGTCTGTGGATTTCAAGATTGCTTGGCTTTTAGTCCACTGTCCTGCTCCCAGGGTGCTCATAAGATCTGTGCATGTAGTTAATGCTTGCTGCAATGTTTTATAATTGGTTCGTATAATATGTGCATTTGTCATTTTATAGCACGTTAGTTGAATTTAGAAGCTTTTTTAAAGTTAATTTTGAATATGTATCTGTGCTTGTCATGGAGCCTGAGTCAGTTCTTCTTGGCAGCTAGATTAATTTTTCCCTGGTTGGTTTTAATTTCGGGATTTTGTTTAATATTTTTCATGCTGAAATTCTTTAAGAACAGGCAAAAATACACGATATAGCTGAAACTGATTGCATCTACTGTTCGTTTTCATGTCCGTGTAACCGTGCTGGGTATAAATTTAAGTCTCAGCTGTTCATTGGCATCTTTTTGATCTGAACTGGTGATACTGCATCTAACCTCCTTAGCTAGGTTACTGCTTTCTGAGGTTGAAAAGTGGAGAGCAAATGCCTCTGAGGTTGAATTAAATGAGCCGTTTGCAACAGATTCAAACTCTGGTGAATAAGCATCTTTCAGGCTCACTTGAACCAGTTCAAACTTTTGTTAACTGACTCTTTTCTGGTGTGAAGCAGAACTTATATTATTATTACTTCCAGGACTGATTCTGGGCTTATCATGACAATAGGAGTCATCCCAGTACACATGCTTGGCAATTTGTAATGTCAAGAGGGTTTTTATATATATATATGTGTATACCATTTATATGTCTATGTGTACCAGTTATATATGTATCCATATATATTTATAGGTATTTGTTTCTAAAAGTTTATGTCATTTGTATACTTTTTATATACATATACATGCACATATATAAATTAGTAGGTGTTTTTACTTAAACATGCTTTCTGAACAAGACTCATCATTGTGTTTTTCTTATACATAGGAAAACAAATTCCTAACTGTACAGGGGCTCTTTTACACCAGCTGGTAGTGCAGAAATTCTTCTGAATAGTAGTATCGTATTTTACACCCACCATAATGTCTTCACAGTCATGTCAGTGAAAAAGGGCATAAGTTTAATGTGCACTTAAGAGTTGTAACTGCAAATTTCTCTATGCAAAATGGGAAGGGGAAGCAAGGGAGCAGGTGCATCGCTCAACCAGCCCTTTTTTCCTTTTACTCTCCTTAGTCCCTGTTGTTTCCTGTAGCCTCCTGAAGAGCTGCCAGCCAGTGTTAACTTAGATCTTGTTTGTGGGTTATATAGTCATGAATTTAGATTATTAACATAGGGCTGTTCTCGTTTCATGACTTGCCTCATCCGTGGTTTTTTCCTGGGCTGATGTAAATAATGGGTATTTTTATAATAGAAACAGTGTTCGAGGGATATGCCTTTCTGTCCCACTTCGGTCTGTCCTCTTTGTAGTTGTATTAAAGAGTGAGTGTTAGGTTTTGTTGAGAAGAGTGAAATCTTTTCATGCCTGCAATATTATCGGTATTTTAAAAAAAGAAGAAAAAAAAAGATTTCTGGTTTGAGGCCAAAGTGAAGTCCCTTCTACATTTTCCAGTAGCTTCAAAATGGAAAGGTCTCTTCACTCTGCTTTTTTTGCATTGTTATTAAGGAATAGCATCCTGTGAAACTATGAAAAACCCACAGGTCGGTCCTTGAAAGCAAGACCTCAAGGCTCTGTCCTCCTGAAGGGAGGAGGGAATCATCTAACTAATCAGCTATTGACTGGACAGCAGGTGGAGATTGCTTCGTTTATTGATAAATCATCAAGCAAGTAGATGGAGAAAAAATGTTAGTGACTAATCTGTGTGTCTCTGTATAAACTGTCTTCTGCCTTTGCGGTTATGTGTACTCACTCAGAGTGGCAGGATTTTTATGGCAACAAATGTATTTCTAGAGCCAAGCCATTTGAGAATGTGACCATCTCTGAATAATTTGCATTGCTGTTGTAGAAAAAAATAATAACATGTCATCATCACTGAATAAATCTGTCCTGTTCCATTGCTCCTCACCAGGAGCACACATCCATGGGTTTCTGTGCTGTCTCCCCTGTAGGTTGCTTGTGCCTTCCTCTGTGGCTCAAGGAGGCAAGAGATGTGTATCAATTTGCATGATAGTTCAGCCTTGTAACCTGGAGTGCAGTGGCTGCTAATGTGTTTTTTGGGTAGGTTTTTCTGCTTGTGCAGATTAATGACCCGATTCAGAAGCTGTTCTACATGCTGGACTCCTGCTGATTTCTGTTTGTGCAGAACTGCAAGGGAAGCTAACTTTGAGCATATATCCTGGCATAATTTATTCAGGGTCCAGTCCTGGTGCCCAGCCAGAGTTGAAATAATAATAAACTGGCCTTCGCACCTTCATCCTTCTTTCTCTCATCTTGAGGCAGAGATTTTTCCTGTCTGCTGAAGGAGGTGCACTCTGAGTAGTGTGGGCATGGATAAAGGTTCTGTGGACCTCTGGTGCTCCTCCAGGCACATCTTCAAGCTGCCACAGAGCACAGAGCTTGGAGTCAAGAGATGAGTATTTTCTTCTCCCTAAGTTGCCATGTCATGAGAGTGGCTGCAGTATTTTGAGGAAAAGTTGAGCATTTTCCCAATGCATTTACTGCACCTTTAATTTGCACCTTCAAAACAATGTAGGTTTTCTTGAAGTTCATCAATGGAAGAGTCTGTTCCCCTTGTTGAGGCCTCTGTTTTCCATGCAGCCAATGGTTGGCTTTGTGTGGACTCTCAGCCCTCAGGGGAGCAGGCGTGTGATGGGTCTGTCTGGCTTAAGGAATGATGGTTTTGCCTGTAGGTGATCCAAGAGTAGCTGTGCACGTTATCACTCTCTTGGAATCTAGAGGGCTTCACCACCTGACCCCATCCCCAGCTGTGGATATGCATCTCCAAGCTGCTTACTGCTTACTGCTTGAACTATGAGTTTTCCTTTTAGAAAATGTGTATTTCTGTCTCCTAGAAATAGTAATAATCTTGAAAATTCATAGAAACCTGTTTTCGTAAGAATTTAAAGATCCTATTTCTGTCCATGTTGAACAGCAGTATACTTGAACCTAAATCTTTCCTGGCTTCTTGACAATACGCTTTTAAGGAGCAATTCTTCCTTGCAGAAGGCAGTTGTTCCAAGGACCTTGGAGATTTGTAATGCTAGAAGGAGCCAAGGTGAGGATGGATTAGTAGGTAGAGTGCAGGTGCACGTTAAATGCAATTTATCACATGGATGCCACCCTCAGGTATGTGGGTGGATGGGTTGAGAGATGCCTACCTAAAGCTTTAACTTGCTCAGTGAACACTTAATTCAGAGGATTTTCAGTTTTCACTGCTTCTAACAGCATTCTGCAGTCGTAGTTTCACAAGATTAGCTATTCTTGAATAGGTTTTCCATTGTGTTAGGTGTAGGCCCATTGCTCTGCAGAACCACTGAAGCATGGATGCCTTTTTTTCCATCTAGTTGTTTCAACAACATGCCTATTGTGACCACTGAGAGATTATCACTGCCTGGTAGGTAGTATTGTCTCTTCTTGTGGGGGATTTCATCTCTAGGTTTCCTGCACACGTTTATGGGGAAGACTTCTGTTGTGAAAATCCTTGTGTGTCTCCACCATCTCTTTTTCCAGCAGCACCGGACACTTATATTCTGATTTTACGTGTATAGTAGCGTGGCACTATTGAGATATCAGTGGATTTATTTGATGAAATGCTTAAGACCAAGTTATCTGATTTTGTAACTTGCATTTGGCTTGTACTGTCTCCCAAGAATATCTATCTGCGTTTTCGTCAGAGACTTCAGAGGCAGTATCTTTTCAGATATGAAAAGTAACAGCAATAAACTACATTAGCAAATCCTCCTACAAGCTTCTTCTGTTTCCTCAAACTTCATGCTTAATAGTTGCTGGTAAATATTCTCTCTTTTCATCAAAGTAGCTTGTAAAGATCAGTGATTTTAAAGAATTCATGCTAAAACTGTACAGATTTGCTTAGTTATAGCTGCTAATTGACTGCAATATGAGAATAAAAAGAGAATGTATAAATCTGAAAACGCTGCAAAAAGTTGATAGGAAGGTGACTGTGATTTTGAAATGACGCTGTGTCTTTTTTGGTCATGGGTGGGTGAGACCAGATTCATTTAATGCCAGTAGCAAAGCGTCATTGTCTTCAACTGGTCTGAGATTTTGCTGAGATGGGTGTGGTGAGAGACATTTGACATTTTCACTTTGATACCTGAAACCACCACCAAAAAAAAAAAAAAAAAAAAAAAAAAAAACTTTGGTTTTTTTTTTTTTT
>VYXC01011974.1:660954-676515 GCA_013397175.1 Platysteira castanea | reverse complement strand
AAATCCTAAAACCAACACAAAAAAAAAAAAAAAAAAAAAAAAGTAAAATACTGTGGTTTCTTTTTCTGTTACCGTGTAGACTGTACCTCTTTTTTTCCCAAAGTTCAGCTCGTCCCTCACAGCTGAGCTGAAAAATCAAATACCAAATCTGATACACTCGCATTCCATGTGGAAAAGAAAGCCTGGATTTGGAGTCAGTCCTACCTCTGAATAAATAGAGCTTGCTTTTTCAAACAAACCTATGCTGATTAATAATGCACCGCTGTACTGTGCCAAAGTAAATTTTGCATATGGGTAGTGAAAAAATACATGAAACTTGATAATCTGCAGTGAGTTTTAATTTTGGTTGATGTGAACTTGAAATTTAGGGGCTCAGAACTGAAACAGTGAAGAAGTTTAATCCGCAGCTGTTTCTAGGAACTGCTGCATTTTGCACAAGTTTCTTCTGTAGGTTTGTGAGGTTTTTTGGTTCTTCCAAGAAAAGAAAAAGTCCAGAGCTTTGATTCCTCTTTTTTTTTTATCTCCCTGAGCAAAATCCCTTAAGTATAAAAAGGAGAAAGCAAAGAAGTGTAACAATCCATAAGCCACTAATGCATGTTGTTTATAACATGTAGTTAAAGTGTCTTTCTCCTGGTACTGGCACTTCTTAAGCCAGATGCAAAGCCTGAGCAAGCAAGTGGATGCAAGTCTGGTCTTGAGCATTGTGGAGAGACTAACTGGTGATGGTCTCTGTTGGGAATTTATGCTTCTACTGAATTCCTGAGCTTTGAGCATGGCGTTATCACTGGCTTTGTGCAGTCCGCATTTTGTTTCTTTGGATTGAGGTGTGCATCCACAGTGAGACTGCAATGGAAAGAGTGAGTTAGTTCAGAAGAGTAAGGTAATGTGGTGAGAGCATGGTGGTAGTAGTAAGAAAAATGTGTACTTTGAAGTGGATGTAAAGATTTAAAAATGAATACGTTCGCAGTTTGTGATTTTTCATGGTTGGCCTGAATACAAGAACACTAATGCATTGTAAAGAGATAATTTCTTTAAATACTGACAGCACCATCTTCGGTGGAGGTGAGGAATCATATTTCAGTTTGTCAAGCTTGACCATGTTTTGTATTTATTCAGGAATTATTGCAGTGTAGCAAAAGGTGAAATTTTTGCTACGATGAGTAATCAGTTCATCTGTTGGCTGGTGGATCAAGCTATGCAGAGAAGCAGTTAAGACATCACTCTCCTCTTAGCTGTTTGCATTAGTTTTGCATCCAGCTGCTTTGCCTCAGCTAGTGCCCAGTTCTGTTGTGCTCGACTCAGTAAATCTTGGCTAATAAACAGCCATTTGTTAATGCGATGACGTACAAAAATATGGCAGTATATATAGGGCTATGGCTTTTACATGCTAATGAGCTCTCTGTTCGTTATTGTATAATTCTTCCCCATTGCCTCTCTGTGATGGAAGTGCTCTGTTCACAGCTTCTGCCATGTGCAGTGTCCCCATGGAGACCGTGTGCAGCGTACACCTCCCTTTTTTATCTAATAAGTTCCTAGATGCTTGTAGAAGCTTCTCTGAAATATATTGTGAAAGATACTACTGAAATTAATACTTTGCAAGATTACTTATTATGAAGAAAATGGTGATGGATGATTTCAACTTTGTTAGAGCTGGGGGGAGGTGAGGGGCTAATTTATGATATTGTGAGCTTTAAAAGAATATATTCAAATAAATTTTTTTTTGCCTGTTGAGGATGCTGCCTGTCCTATTTATATGCCTTTTCTTACTGCCTAGAATTGCTTTCTTTTGTTTTGTTGCTGTACCTACATTATTGACTGGTGAGATATCCTAGTGCTAAGTTTGCAGTTTTTGTGAAAGCTGTTTGGTTCTGATTATATCCAGTTCAATCTGTTCTGTAACTTGGTCTCCTTTCCTATTTACTGTTGTATGCCTTTATTTATAAATATCTTTTTTGTGCTCTTTTTTTCATATGCCTGGCTCATAAAATCACAGCCAGAAGTACAAGCTTTATGACTATAAAACAAGTCATGCCTACCTTGTAGACTGTGTCATCTGCTGTGATGTTGTATTCTATGTATTATCAATTTTACTGTAAGAGGAAAATTAGAGCATGCATTTTCCACATGAAGAAATCAAATGTAATCTAAATGCAAACCACAGGTTTTATTGCACAGTAATATTTGATAGCACTGCTATTACTAATCCCAGCATGACAAGAAACACAGCATAGTTATGAAGTTCGCAGCACTCATTTTTTAATGGTCTTTTTTGGTTAGGAAAGCCACAAAGCAAGGGCAGATTGTTTGCAGTCGTAGTCTGACTTGCAGACATGTTAGTGGAATATTGTGCATTTTTACGAATCATTTCAGGTCTGACAGGAATACATATCCTTTCTAATTTCCATGAAAACATTATTGAGTAGCAAAAATAAAATGAGATAATTAACCATATCCAATAAATACCTTACTATCAGTGGTTTTGCTTCTGTAGGGTACTTTATGGGGAGTTCTAAATTTTTTTTTTTTGTATTTAGGGTTTTAGGATCTATAATCAAAGAAATAAAAGATGAATGATTTTGTTACAGTAGAGCACATCCGCCCCTCAGGTGGGGAGCACACTGCCACTGGTCTTGTAGGTTATTCAGAACTATTAAGATGACGGTGAATGAGCTTCTTTCAGTCAGTTTTGGTCAGCTTTGATAAACGTGTCACAACTGACTTTATAATACAGTGGTAACCCAGGAGTATTATGCAAGTGTGTAGTTTGGGAGTGTTGGATGTTAACTGACACAAGGCAGATGAGAATGTATTCTGCCTTCTTGAGATATGTTAGTTTTTCCATAAGAGCTACTAAGCACGGATTAACTGTGGGTGCAGTCCATAAAGGCCAAGCTGGACTCAGGTGTGATCAAATCAGTTGCAATTAAAAGTGCGTTTAGTATGCTTCCCTACATTTTCTGGTTTGTGCCTGAAGAACACTTGGTGTGTGTAGTTGCACTCGTGATGTGGAGTCTCCTTATCCCCTTTGTATGTGCTCTGCATAGTTACAGTCATCAAAGTGCACTTCAGCCCGGGATGGAAACACGGGTGCAAGTAGGACATGGAGTTGCAACTGCAGAGGGACTTTAAGGACTCTTACTGCCAGAACAGAAATTTGGCTAAAGCCTGGGGTATGATACCCATTGCAGATGATGAATAGTATTGAATATAAATCCTCAACAGCTGTTGCTAACTCATGTTGTCCTGAAATCAGAACACTCTAGATGGGTGTCTGGATTGATACTTAAAGTGAAGGATTCACATCATGGATATTGTTTCCGTTAGATAAAATTTTCGTACAGACCTTTCCTTTAGAAGCAGGGATCTAAACCAGGTGTACTGGACACATCAGACCAGGAGAAAGTCAGTGCTGCTACACAGGCAGGCACTTCCTAAGGGCTGGTCCCTGCTCCATGGGCATCCGTTCTACAGCTGCTCCTTCAGTATGCACACTGTAACCATAAATGGGAGACGACAGGGGAAGAGAGTTTAATGGGAGAAGTGAGGAACATGCCACCATTTTAAGTGTTTTCTTTTATATAAATAGGGAATTGCAGTACTCCAGATTCTGGGGGAAAATACATGCCCTGTGTTTGTGATTGGCCAGACTGTATGATGATAGTGGCTTTATGCTTTTCTGTATGTAGGAGATTTGTTAGCTGTACTGAGTTTATAGTGCCTTTCTATCTAGTTAGGGGTTTTTTTGCCTTTTCATTTAATCTGTTACTGTCTGGGCATCCAGTCTTGTTTCTGTTAAGGGATATTAGCAAGATACCTGGAAGGAACTGGCTTGCTTAAGTGATATATACTGTGACTTCAGATAAAATAAATCAAATTCAGAAGTAATATCACCAGTACTTATGAACATGCTCCTTTGATCATATCTGGTTGATTCAATGTTATTTACTTTTGGTGATAATGGTTTGTCTGCTTTATCTCCTCTCCTCTGTCAGTAGCTTTGACTCTGTCCATATTCATGTGTCTCAATTAACAATGCTTTTAGCTCATTGATTTTATTTTCCAGTTGGCTGAATTTATCTGTCCAACTTTGCATTTGTACAGTTTTCCCAAATCTTCCTTGCAAATGCTCATCCCTTTCTTCTTCTGAAGGAAGCTGAGAAATGTTTGTTACTTCTGGTGACAGTGTCCAGTTTAAGGAAAGACAGGTTTTTGAGAGAATTAAGTTCTATGTATTCCAGTAAAACTCTTTCCTCAGGTGATCTTTACTTTTAAGAAGGCCATGATTGTGTCTTGCTCTTCTGGATTCAGTTATAGCCAGCCTTTAGGTTGTACTGATCAAGATAAAGTAATGGACTGCACCTGAGTTTGTTTTGTTAGTTTGTAGTATTAGCTTTCTGTGTTAGGGCAGAGAAAACTAAAACACTGTGTTTGTGGGTGTGTGCATGCATGCATCCTTTGTGCTGGGTGTAAGTTAAACCAAGGATTTTAGATCTTCCCAACAGGACATCGTTATGGTGCTGGAAACCTGGAAATCTGAAATGCTGTGTATGAAGCTGCTGAAAATGTCACTGTGGATGTTATCAGGTAGTATCCAGTGACTCTTTCAGTCATGGGGTCCTTCTGAACATATCAGTTCCCCTAAATGTAGATTCATTTTGGAAAATCCAGCTGATTTTACAGCTTGATTTACATGCTTACATGCTTGTATTTGTTGACACCTTCTAAACTACATTCTCCTCATGTAGTCTTGCTGGTAGGTGGTTGTGGGACCAAGTCACTAGTTCCTAAAAAAGTAATGTACCATATACAGGTGTGCTATTTTAAAATGAGGTTTTTATGTATTTTATCTAGAGTTACAGTGGATGTTGTACAAGAACCTCAGAACATACTTTCACAGCCTACATCTCTTTCACAGACACCAGGTTCAACAGCATGTGCTTTCACTTTTTTTTAACTGTCTTTAATTCTCATCTTCTGCAAAGCCAGTTTTTGGTGGGATTTTTTTCTCCTTTTTTTTCCATGCCCTTTTCACACTTTTTTGTTTGTTTTGTTTTGGGGTTTGTTTGGTTTTTTTGTGGTGGTGTTTTTTTTTTTTTTTTTTTTTTTTTTTTTTTTTTTTTTTTTGTTTTTTTTTTTTTTTTTTTTTTTNGTTTTTTTTGTTTGTTTGGGTTTTTTTTCCCTTCTGTTATATAGTTCTTTCTATTCTGAGTCTCCTGTGTTAAGAAGAGAAGAGTGAATAAATGGGGCGGTAAATAATGTAATAATATCAATTTTTATTTCAATTCCTGATTAACATTTTGAAGGTAAGTTCAGCAGGCAGTGATTAGAATCAACTGAGGATGTCCAGAATACAAGAGAAAGCAGTACTTGATTACCGCAGTTTACAGTTTTACAGTTAAAAGATATGAAAAAACACAAATAGTCCCTTTGGGAAATGAAATATAATGGAAGTGTGGTTATTAAAAACTAGATATAATGTACACTAGTTATTACCTATTACGGTAAATCACCACGAGATGCAGGAAACATATCAGATAGATAAAACAGCCTTCTTGGAATATGTTGTCTTATTTTCCAGTGGATACTTTTTTTCTTCCTGGGCACTGAATTGATTTGGGGTGTGGAATTCATTTAGGAGCGTGTACATTGCCCTTTTCAGAATGGCTATTGAAATGAAGTTGTTATCTGTGCTGAGCTGTAAGTCATGTTCCCCCGTACCCCCAGGAAAGCCGCTTAGAGGGGCAATCGTGTACACCAGGTACTAATAGCTATTAGTTACTTAGAGTTAATGATGTTGCCAGCCTTGAGTATTTCACTTATCTTAAAATGGAAGTGCATGTTGATTTCCATTTCACAAATGGAAAAATTGAGTCAGATGGAGTTCAAATGACTTTCCTGAAGTCACTACCAAATCACTGTCAGATCTCAAGATACAATCCAGCTGCCTGCTCCCCTGTGCTCTATGTGGTTATGTACAACTCTGAAGTGCCTGAGTAAGTAATTTTGGTTCATTAGTGCCTTTATGCTTATTTGACAAAGATATGAGCAACTTTACAGCTTTTCAGGGTCATTCATGTGGCATCTGCTGTGCCCTCCCTGTCCATCATGCATGTCCAACACCACTTGATTGAGTTACTACCACCTGGATCAGTTGGGGTCTTGCAGTTCTGATATTCTTTCTCTTGTCATGTCCTAAGGATTGCCTGAAATAATTCTTAGAAATTAAAACTTTACATTTATTTTGTGGATTAGAGAGAGTGAGGTTGGCCTAAGGAGGACATCCAACTTCAGCCAGTGACTTTGTGTAAATCTGTTGTGATTCCCAGCATGCAGTGATGCTGACTGAGTCAGCTGTTATGCCAAGAATTTCTTTGATCTGCTAAATTAATATGGGTTAATTAGATTAATTAAACAGAAGATAACTAGAGATGAAGAAGGAGGTCAAGAAGAAAATTATTGGCAGTAGCCTTGTGTTGGGTTAGCCTTGGCTAACAGCCAGTTACCCACACAGCTGCTCACTCCTGCACTCTCCCACGAGATGGAGAGAAAATAGAAGGAAGGTGAGAAGATTTGTGGCTCAAGATAATGACATTTTAATCATGACAGCAAGAGCTGTACACGGAAGCAAAGCAAAAAAGAGTAATTCATTCACTACTTCAAATCAGCAGGCAGACATCCAGCTGCTTCCTGGGAAGCATGGCCTCAGTACACATGGCAGTTGCTTGGAAAGACAAACAACCATGACCATGAATGTTCCCCCTTTCTCCTCTATTTGTTGAGCATTCATTGCTGAGCACAACTTGTGGTCTGGAGCATCCCTTTGGTCAGTGCAGGCTGGCTGTCCCAGCTGTGTCCCCTCCCAGTCCCATGCCCGCTCCCGGCCTACACACCGGAGTGGGATGGTGCACGCCCGGGTGGCACAAGAGGAGGTCTTGCTGCTGTGCAAACCCTGCTCAGCGATAACAAAAACAGCAGTGGGTTATCAACTCTGTTCCAGCCAAAGATCCAAAGCATGGCACTGTATGGACTTCTATACCAGTGAGACCAATATAGCAACTAAACATTGACTTACAGCACTAAAGGGTTAAAAAAGTGTTTTACTTTGGCAGACTATTGAAAAAAAAGCCACAAAACCCAATCAATAGAAAAACCAAACCCCCCAAACCCCCTTTTATAAGGAGTGAACAGCAGCAGGCTAACAATAGCCATTCATAACACAAAATTGTTGCAGAGAGCGTTGGGTAAATTGGACGTGAACAGATTTCCCACAATGAATGGAATTCAGTCTGTGTGTCTTTGGGAGTGTGGTAAGGAAATGGCACCATCAAAGCCTCTCTGAAAAACCATATGCTGTAATGGCAAAATAACCACAGATAGCTGGAGAGACATTGGAATTACAGAATACGGGGGATTGTGTCAAAGGAGGATGTATTAATTTCTTAGAAGAGAAGCAAAGGTGAAATTGGTAGAGACATTTTAATTAGCTTATGTGCCAGTACGGTTTTTGTTTGTATTTTATTAATAACTTGATCCATGACAAGGTTATGGAAAAGTCTGTGTTTGGGCAGCTAGCAAGAGAAAGCAGTGGAAAAAAACCTATAACTTGTTTCCAGGCACTTACTTAATTAAAATACAAAACAGGCAATATGGTCTCTGGATTTATTTTTCCCATGTAGACTATAAGCAATAAGCTGAGATTGCGGAACAAAAAAAGGTACACTTGCACCTTTTTATCTGGACCTTTGAGCTGCTTCTTCTCTGAGATGGATGTAATCCAGTCCTAGTTTTAAGATATTAAGAGGCATATGTTTCTGGGAATACCTCCCTCAGGAAGCCCTTAAATCCTAATGGGAATAGTAAGCCTTGAAGTTTGTTGGTTTGCCTGTGGTTTTTCTCAAGTCCCACTGAGGTGAGATGGAGTCTTGGGGACCCTTTATGTGGTATACTCATCTCCTTCCTCACTAACACCTGAAAAAACCCTAGAGTTGTTTCCTGGTGCTTCTGAAATATTCTTTTCTGTGGGAGTCATGGTTTGTGACTCCCATTTCTGATTCTGTGAGTTTCCATCTGACTGACCCCATGGACTGTGGTGGTCTCATTGCACCCGGGTCACTCACTCTGGATGGTGCCTCAGTGCCTAGTGAGGCTTGCTTCCAGCCCTGTGTGAACCTCTCGTAGTTGGCATTTTCTGGCCACAAGGGTAAGAATGGAGCTGCATGAAGAATTGCATGGTCTGCAGTTGGGATTTCTGTCCCTTGAATCTTGATGCTTTTAGATGCAAGCGGAATATAGGTAGCCCTCTGATAAGAACTGGTCTGGAGGTGTGGAAAGCTAAAGGTTGGGAAGTGTATATACAGTTTTTTAATCTCAGTTTTTCTTAGGATTCCTTTCTTGAGGTTTTAGAAGCTGCAGTTGCAGGGATTACTTTACTTGGTGTTTACAACCTTGGCTCATACCAGCTTCATACCAGCTGGTTGGGACCAGAATGGGTTGGCAGCAGCAGGAGTGTATGCTCATCCCATGGATCAGCAGTGGCCATCCCCTCCTGTCTGAGACTCCAGACCCTGGCAGTCCCAATGTATCCATGTTTTAGAAGTAGTAAAACTAGTGATAGATGACATATGATGGTTTTAAAGGTTAATTTTGTAGTTAATGAAGTCAAATAAAGTTGGTTTTTCTGGATTTTTTTGCTAGCAGGTTTAAAATAAAGCTTAATAAGCAATTAAATTTAAAAATAAATACTATTTTTTGCCCATAATCATCTTTATCCTAACGAAATGTAAAAAAGGATTTCCGTCCTGCAAACAAAGCAGAAAACACTTTGGCTTTCCTCAGTTTATTGTGACCTGTATTTATAATAGGAGAGAGCTGAACAACTTCTAAAGTCTGACTAAATGCTGTTCTGAACAGGAAACCGCAAAAATGTATTTGTATAAAATCCAGTTCTTATGTGTACAGTTACTTAAAATGTATGGCAACTACAACCAGCCAATATAGAAACACATGGGACACTTGTGAGGGAATAGCTATGATGCAGGCTGAGGCTAAAGCGATGAATTCTTCGTGTCTGAGGACATAAACACTCTCACAAAGCAGAATGGCTGTGTATGTATGTGCACTCAGAGATAATTTTGGAAGTCTTTGTGCTGTATCTTGGCCGTAGTTAGTGTGGCCAGGTGGAATGGGTTCGCAGGGCTGCTCACACAGGAGGTGGCCATGAGAGATCTGCTTCTCAGCAGAGTTCCTCTGACTGGGTGGGTGCTTTAGAGGAGGGAAGCTCCAGTGTATCCTAGGGACCCTGCAGCTTGAGGGCTGCAGCTGGAGTGGGGCACAATTGCCACTGTTCCCAGGAGCAGCCCTGGGTCGGTGTGAGCCCTCAGCACCCTATGACTGCGCTGGTTTGGGTGGGCAGGAGGCCGGACGTGGAAGTGGGTGCTCTGCACAAACACCTCTGCTGCTTTACAAAGGGGTCATACTGTGGCTTACAGCCCTGTGGCAGCCACAGCCCACACCTCCAGCACTGCTCCTGGGCTCTCCTAAGCTGCACAGAGGATGCTGCCAACAAAAGTCTCGAAGCTGCCCAAGTTACAAGCAAAAGCGTGTGCTGAAGTAGTGTCTTTTATTCAGTCTGGCGTTGGTTGCTGCGGTGTTTCTGTGACTCTGCCTGTTCATTCTAATAACCATACGATAACAGTTGCAAAAAAAGTCACTATGAATAGAAGAGATCATGTTAAGCAGTCACAGAAGGGTGAATATCCTGAAAAGCTGTGAGTTGGAAGTCAGCTTGCTGTTTTCAGAAATCACTCCTCCTGAACTGTTGCCATGAACAGAGGAACACACACCAGTCTCTGTCTCTAACATTTATAGTGTATTTTTGTTTCCAAAATGTATTTTGTTCTCCATTAATGGGCTTTTGTATTCTCCCTGCTAATTAAATAGATGTAGTTCACTATCCTTTTGATCCTAAAATTAAGCTTGTAGTGGGGAATATGCTGCTTTTACTGTTCCTTTCTGGAAAGATCAAAATACTCTTCAGAAAACCTGCAGAGTTTATGAGCTGGGTTTTTCTGGGCTGGGTTTTTTTTGGCACTGTACTCTCTGTGCTGTATTATGCTTCTTTATTTGGAAATTTATGGGGAAAATAGTTTAATTGTTCATTAGAAGTTTAAAGACCTTGTATATGTTCATTTGGTAACTTTGATTTTTGGCAGTCACTGGAAGGATGAGGTGTTTACATGTTTAGTGAAGAGGCCCTTTATTCAAAATGCTAATTAGCCTTTGAAACCAAATAGGCGTAAAATCTTGCTAAATGTTTCAGATGAGCTTACCACGCCCCCAGACTCTCTCCTTCCTGCTGCTGGACTTTCCCTGTTGTCTTTCAACATCTCCTCCTGCTCTGGTCCTTGGAAACCTCCAGCAGCTGCAGCACCCTGGTGCTCAGCAGAAACCATGGGTAAACCCCCCCATCCCCTTTCTTTCACAGATAAACAGAGAGCCTGAGGTGTGCACTGAAGTGGAGGCACACTTTGCCACATAGTGGTGTGGCTTTTTTTTACCCTCCTGGGTTTTTTTTTTTTTTTTGCATGAAGAAAGAAGGTCTATAAGAAGACCTAACAATGGCCTTACTGTTCTGTCAGAAACTGCCTGGCTACATCTTGTTTTATTTGGCCCTGGCTGAATGGCAGTTTCATTTATGTTTTGGGTGTTTGGCAGATATTTCATCTTTGTCAAACTTCACTTTTAACATTTGTTTAGATTACTTGTCACAACACTTTCCTTATTTTTTTTTTCCAAACTCTTAAGATTTTAGTCAGCTTGACAGTGCTCAGAAGTGGTTTCTAATATTTTTGAACTTACTTCTTACATGTTGTCCCTTTTAGAGACTTACCAGTTAAGCTGGTTGATTTATAGTTTATTTTTTGCACTTTGATGATAGTGCAACACTGTTATTTTGAGCCTCTGACTCTCCTTGATGGTGGGGTAAGTGTCTCCTAAATCCTGTTAATAATAAAGAAAAACATTACAGTGACAGTTGTAAAATCCTGAATGCATCCATTTGCTTTGTATGTAAGAGACTGAGCAGCTGTGTTGAGATCAGGAGCATTGTTCCCCCTGCTCTGTCTGATAGGTGATGGTATTTGCTTTTTGTACCTGTGAGGAGCTGTGAGGGGCAGATCACCTGAGAGTATGAGCTGGTCCCTGGATACAAATGTGGTTCCCTTTTTCGTCTGCCCATGCGATGGCATCTTTTCACTGAATTTGTTTGGAAGGCCTGCAGTAAGAGATGAGAGGGATACAAGTGAGGGACTTCCCAGCTCTCCATCAGTGGCTCTTTCTGTGCATTTAATTCCTCTTTCAGCCCAAATCTCAAGCAGTGACCAGACTCTTAGCATTTCTGCTGTGTTCTTTGACTAGAGATAGGTGGAACTGAATGGGAGAATGTAATTTTAAATGAGACTGGGAAACCTTATAGTGTGATACTCACACTGTGTGTGAATTTTTGCTTATTAATGTTTGTTTATTTCCATTTTTATTTAAATGAAGGTTTAAAAACTTGCTCAAAAATGAAAATTACGAAAAATAACCCCATGTAGCCTTTCCTTGTTCAGGTATTCTGTCAGAACTGATTTCAGAGGGCTGATTTGCTTATGCTAGTGTTATTCACAGCAATAACTTCCGGAGGATTGTCACCGTCCAGATCTGTGTGAACTGATGCAATTTTATGCAAAGTTTTTAAATTTAGAAGTTAGGTTTCTGAGCTGCAGATGCTTTGGTTTGGCAAAAGGCAGCCTACTGAAAGTAATGTGATAGCTGAAATAATTTAGTCTAATTATGGTCTAGTCGTTTCCATGCTTGAGCTGACTTGCAGATGAAGACATGTGGACACGGACAATGTGAATGTATTAGGAAAAATTGCAAATGTTCAACCTTCTCCAGAAATCCTGGAGACAGCCAGCAGACTTCAGCCATCATGGACAAATCCCAAGTGACCCTAAAGCCAACCAGAGGTCAATGGATGGGGCCTGCTGCCAGAGAGCCAAAGTGTCCCTGCTCATCTGGAGCTTCCCCATGAGCTGTTTGCCGTGGCCCAGTTGAGAGCATGGTGAGCAGACTGGTAATGGATTGGTGTTTACAGAGTTTAAGTGTTTACTTGCAGATGCAAATACAGGTTCTGGACAGCTTGGGTCCATATTACTCCCCTTCTGCCCTCGTTTGGAATCTGGCATTGTGTTTGCCTCAGGAGAGAATGGAGTCCTCTTGGTAGTGTTTAGCTGTCAGCTGCTATTATTAATTGATGTAATTGTTTCTTTACTAATATTTACCTAGGGTTTTAACATGGAAGTGACTATACAGATAATTGTAGTACAGTCTTAGTAGAAAGTCAATGCCTTAATTAGAAAAATGACTTGCTACTCTTGACTTATTCAAGAATTGATTCTTTTCCTGCCCTGAAAAGTGTTTGCTCTGAAATCTAAGGAAGTTGTTAACTAGAAGGGTGACATTTGAAGAAGGGTATACTAGCAATTAAGATGAACAAGTAAATTTGATGAAGGAACTAATATTTGTCCTGAAGGAAACCTGAAACATTTGGTGTGGGGGAAGGAATTTTGGAGGCATTTCTGCCTTCTCCAGGCTGCTTTCTTAAGAGTGCAGTACTGTGTTGAGAAAAGCAGACCAGAAGGGACTCTTGAAGAAGGTGAGTTAGATCCACTTAACTTTTCTTTTACTGTGGTATACTGGGTACTATAACTACGTAAAATCATCCAGGGAAAACGTGAGTTATTTAAAAGCAGAGCAGAATATTATTTTAAACAGCAAGCTGGTGATGTTAGACTCTGTGACTCTCAATTCTGCTACGGCCAACAATTTTGAGGATTAAAAACATATGGGCCATAGATAGAGAAGATATCCACAGTGCTTGGGGTATTATTTAGTGCTATTTGTATTATTCAGGCTAGCAAAAACAAACAAAAAGACGAGAAGAAAATCTCCTGTTACAGGGCATAAGCCATCCAGTAGATGATGTGAGTTGGAAAGAAATTTTATGGGAAAGTTTTTTCTGTAATTGCTCTCCTAGAGATTTCTTCATCCTTTCCCTAAAGCATCTGATTCTGGCTGCTGTCAAATAAGAGGTTACTGAACTAAATATACTATTAATCTGACCCAGTATAGCAATTCCTGTGTTCCTATGTTTAAAAGCAGGCTTTGTCTGCTGAGGGTTGTCTCTCTGGAATAAACCCTCCATTGGAGGCAAGGGAAAGGAAATTGTTCAGAAGCTTTTGCACTGTTGCTATGTAATTTTGCATGTTATTTTGAAAAACTCTGTCTTTTTTTTTGTCCCTCTCCCCTTTTATATGTATGTATGTTTTAAATTATAAAATTTAGCCTCCTCTTTGGTACATTTTCTGTTCAGTAGTACTCAGGACCATTGAGCAGCATAATTATTTGGAATTATGTGCTTTCAAAAATTGAGAGGCAAAGTCTTGGTTGGCTGGTACATGGGTAAATGATGGGTTCTATCCAGAAGGATGTGAGCTAGGTCCTTTCATTGCCACTGGCCAGACCTGTTAATGTTTCTGTTTCTTTTTTAAAAGTGGAGAACTTCTTAAATTAGCATATATTATTATTGTGGTTGTTATTAATCAGGATCTGTGATGTTCTAGCGAACCAAACTTTCTACCTTCACTCATTTTTGTTAAAGGTCTTTTTATTTTGCTTGAGCCAAAGAGGTTCAGTAAGCAACCAGCCTACCTCTGAAGTGAGGTATGTGAAGCAGAGTTGTAATGCCAAGGAACTGTGTGCCTTGGGTTTGTTGCGTAAATCTTAAATTGGATTTCCTTATTTTTCAAAGGCTTAAGAGTGGATGTGACAGTCAGGCTGTTTAACTGAGATCCTTTTAGCTCTTCAGATAAAACTGCTGCATGTAGATGCCTTTCAGTTCTCCTTATTGCTTTAAAAGGTGCCTTAGAGACATGAGGTACAACTGTGCTTTGTTTCACCCAGAAAAATGTGAACTTCATATAGGGAGAATGTGTTTCATTTCCTTACCATGTGTCAACAACTGGATCTTAAACCTGTATTTATCAGATGCAGAACTGGTTTTGGAGGATTATCACTAAATCAAGTGCTAGGGTGGAATTTATGTTCTCACTATAGCATTTCTCAAATGTCCGTTTTATTCTGCTTTTAGGCATTTAGCCTTCAATGCTTAGATCTGACATGCAGAGGCTATATTTTTACATTCCTCTTTGTACGAGAGAATAGATATTTCTTTCTGTTTCAAACCTCTTATACTCTCATAGTAAAGACAGTACACCTGATTCTTTTTTTATTATTGTTAGGGCCCATCATTACTGTTCAAACACATACAGGAAAAAGTTGTCATAGCTCACACATGGTAAAACTGTAGTCTAGGCAGATTACTGTGATTATAAAATGTGTTAGAAGGGAGGAGATCTTACAGTTTTCTTTAACAGCTGGACTCCCATTATTACTGTAGGAGTATATCTCCTGATTTCTGATGTGTATTATTAAAAAATCCCCACATGGTTTCGTCTGGCAAAAACAGGGGCAGAGTGGTTGCATGAGTATGAGACCTGGTCCATGTTGTAAATGCAGCTGTTTATACAAAATAATGTTCCACAGGGTGCTTTTTCTTGATGATCTTCAATATCTCTTCCATCTCTTGCTATATTAGAGCTCTGCGTCATTTTTCTTGGAATATTCTTTCACGTGTCATTCAGTCAGGTATGTTGCTTGTAATATATCCTTGAGTATCTAAGTATTCCACACAATTTAGTCACTCTTCATTTTAAATAATTATTTATATAGGCTGAGGTAGTTTTTTTCAGGCTGTTGTCGCTGTGGAACTCTGACAGTGCACACAAGCGTGGGATTCATGAAAGAGGGATCTTCACATTTGTCATCAAATGAAGCAACAGTGACTGTACCCAGCAAGGTCATTTTTCTTCCCACTTCTGGTTCCTTCCCCTCTCCCTCATAAACTTGGACATGCAGTGTGGAGCAACGTGATTCTCTTCATCTCTCAGCCCCTGTAGGGATGGACTCCGCATTGGGAATTGGAGAGCCATATGGATGGAATATCTTCAAGAACTGTGGCTTATGTAAAGGAAGTGGCAGCCTTTACAGATGTCACTTATTTCGAGAGATTATTTCCATTAGCTGGCATCTTTATTGCATTCTCTTGCTTATGTGTCGTTTTGAGGAAACGAATTGTTTTTTTCTGCTTACTGTGGATTTGCTTTAGCATATGGTGCTCTGCGAGACCCTGTATGATGGACAACTGTCTGACTCCCATAGAGAGACATACTCCCATTGGCACAGACACCATTAGCTGGAGAGAGGATGCAGTTGGAATAATACTGAGGGATGTGCTTGAATCAACACGTACGTTCCAGCCATCTCTGAGTGGACTACTCCACTTAGTGATTTTTTGGACTGATTATAATCAAAAAAGACAAGAGTGGATTTTGAATGGCTTTATCTCAGTAACTGAGATCCTGTTTTGGTTTTGTTAGAGGTTTTTTTGTGGGTTTTTTT
>VYXC01011974.1:549126-655452 GCA_013397175.1 Platysteira castanea | reverse complement strand
CCAACCCCCTGCCCCCTTCCCCCCCACCAAAAGAAACCACCCAGAAACCCAACCACCCCACACCTCAGTTACAAACAGCCCTTTAAAACAGCAGACAACAGGAGAAGATGAAAAATTGCCTGATGCAGTGGCAGGATCTTAAATATGGTTAGTATAGAACGGAATTAACATCTCTGTAGAATAACAGACATGTGAAGCATGGATTTCCAATCCTTCACACCTCTTGGTTGTGTTAGCACAGATAAATTAATAACTCCCCTGAACCTTTGCGGAACGAATAACCATAGTGCCTTTCAGCTTTTGAAATGTAAGCTCTGTGTGTTTTTAATGTTAGATGTTATACATGAAGGTTGGCTGAAATAGGTTATTCTGCTTATGGAGTATTGTTCCCATATGAGGATTCAAGCTATGTACTCACAGCTGCTGCTCTCCAACATGGACTCTCAGTTCTACTAAAATCAATAGTTGGCACAGCAGGGTACTGTTGTATGGTGTGTAAATAAATGGGTGTCATTGTGTCTCACTTTTTTTTTCCCCTTTTCCCCTTTCAGATTTAGATTTGCTCTTTTTCAGGCATATATCAGCGTGTGTTTGCAATGCAGGCAATTCGAAGCATAGCTGCTTAGGGAGAAAGAAGCTTTTCCCCCCTCCTTTTTTATATTTCCCAATAGGATTTTCAAATAAACAACAATTGCATTAATTATATTAATTACCTCTTAACAATGTCAGGGTAAAAAACCCCCAAATAAAACAGAAACCCATTTTGCAAGTGTCAGCTTTATGACAAAAAGGAATTCACAGTCCCCCAGCAGACAGCTATCTTGCATACCAAGATGCAGGAAAAGTAAGTCATAGTAAGAGTGTCTTAATTCTGTTACAAGAATTTATCTTCCCTCTTTCCATAAGTCTTGCACCTATAGTTGAAAATATATGAAGATTGTGATTATGGGATGTAAGAGCTGCAGATCTGCTTTTCAATAAACTGACTTTGAAGTTCTGTTTCATGCATTTTCTTTTTTATTCATGCATCTGGTCATATAGAGTGGTTTACTTTTTTTGGCTGCAGACTTGGCAGATACAAAATGCAGATGTTGTTCTTCTGACTTAAGCTGCTATTTTAAGCTTTTTGGCCAGCGGTTGGAAATTTTAGGTTCAGTTGTTTATTTGCTTATCATCAAAGTGGTTTTTGTCATATAATTCATATGCAAGTATTAGCTTTCTGTGTTTACTTTCTGAGTTTGAGATTAAGAGTATGGTCTTTTTTTTCCCCTTTACTTTTTTTTGAACCAGCATGCTCTTTTGATTAATAATACAGTAGAATATGTTATGCTTCAGAGAGCTTTTATTTGCAAAAAAAAAAAAAACAAAACCAAAAACTCAACCAAAAAACAGCCCAGCCCTCACATTCTGCTGCAGTGCTTTCCCTTTAAGAAAACCATATCTCTCTCCAGATGCCTGCATCTCTTTGATACAAAAGGGTACACTAAGTTCCATCTATAAACAGAATCCACTAATTAAGAGTAATTGCTTCGGAGATTGGTACAGACTATTCAGCATCAGATGCATGTTCCTCTCAGATATCCATTAGCCTCTAATAAGATAATGCAGATGTGCCAGTCTGTTTCCTGTTTCCTTCTATTGTACCTTTATTGCCGTATATGGACCAATGGGATGGGCTGAACAATAAGTGGATGTCCTTTTGCTCCCAGAGCCCTTCTCAAAGGAATGTTTGTTATTAGATTGCTTTTTCTGTTTAGTTTCACATCACTATGCTAATAAAGGAAACATAACACTCCAAAGGCTTTTTTTTTTTTTTTTTTACTTCTGCCACGGTAACTAGTTTATTGTTTAATTAAATCTTGTTGGATAGCCATGAAAACAAAAATGGAACATCTCACAGTCAGTGAGAACTGGTGCAGAACGGAGTACAGCTCTTTATGAAATAAAAGTTTCCATGCATTTTTAAGAGTTTAAAGGCAGTGTGGTTATCGTGTTACTGGATCTGACTGATTTACACTTGAGTCGTGCTAAATCTGCTGAATTATTCAGTACTGCTGAATGCAACACCATCAGCCAGCATAATAGAAAGCATATGCATAATCAGGGATTTCAATACAAACCATACATTAAATACAGTGAGGGTTCTCAAAACTTGACTTGTTTTAAAAACAGCATTAGAATATGTCTTGAAGCCACCTAATAAATAAGAACTCCATCAGCTCTGTCCCTTGGGAAAAACATGTAATGTATTGTTGAAAGGTTTTATATGCAAAATTTCTCTGAAATTGTTTGTGTGGCTCTGAGAGGAGCAACTTGCCTCTCCTGTCTTACTATCCAGGCTGCCCTCCCTGTCCAGAGGTTCCTGTTTTAGCCTAAGATTTAAGGGAGGGGCGGGGAGTTTGGCATTGGCAGGAAAATGGGAAATGAACTTAGAAGAGACTTCCTCTGTGACCCTGGAAACTTCGGGGACAGCAGTGCTGCAGACTGAGGGCTTGGAGAAGCAAATTCCCAAGCGCCCGGCTCTCTGCAGAACTTGTCCTCATGTTGGGGTGCCTCTCCTGCATTCCTGGTTTCGTCCCTCAGTTGTAAAGGAAGAGCAACAGCAGCTTGCTCTGGCAGAAGGGTGTAGGGATGGCAGATTTAGCGTAGAAGTTTTCTGGATGCTACATCATGAATATCTTAAAATGACTGCTGAATTTCAAACATTACCGTAGGTAGGGCAGAACTCCCCACTGACCTTTTCAGAAGTGAGGGAAGAAAAAAAAAAGCAAAAATCCTGCTTTACTTGCAATGCTGACAACTTAATTCCCTGCTATGGATAGTGAGAGGGGAGGAAGAGGAATGTGGAATTGGGGTGTTGTTGGGAAAAGGGAGGACAGAGTTGTAACCTTCCTACTGACACAGAACAATTGGCCAAGCCTCCTGCCTTGGCTTCTTGCCTGTCCAGCTGTTGATGTGCATCAAAGTCACCTGTAACAGCAAAGGGATTTTAGGAATTCAAATAAATCTTATACAAGTGAAAAATTCAGAAGAATGAGTTATGTTACAGTAATACCAAGTATTTTTACCAAATGGAAGCTGAACAGCCATATAATGAATGAGGCTCAATGCATTTAATATATTTTAGGAGAACTGACAGATGTCTGAAGAGCAAAGCTGTTTTCTGTAGTCGAGCCTGTGCAAAATGCATAGGAAATTAAGAGACAATAAGGAAAGTTGTGTTACTGTTTATCCAGTAAAATTTGGAGCTTATATGTGAAAATTTGTAGTTTTAAATTTCTGCTCAGCTGTGCAAACACTGAGAAGAAATGTGGAAGAGACATACACCTGCTGCATTAACTGCACCTGATAAATATTCTGCTCTGCACTAGAGCTACTGTAGCCTTCTTCCCCTGTGGCCATCTGCTTTATCACTAAAGTCAAGTCAATAAAAGGCCTGTAAAAACCAAAAAGGAGGAGGCATATGTTCTCTCAAAGAAGAGTCATTGGCCGCTGTTCAATGCAGAGTAGTGCACAGTGTGATCATCTCTTGGTGAACCTTCAAAGGAGCTTTTCTGTATGATCCTTTTCCATACTGCTTGTACTAAGGGCCTTGTACTCATGAACAGTCACTAAGGAGAAGTCTATGGAAGAGGATTTTCATCGTATGCTGAGGAGATCCTCTGAAGTGTCTTAGTGACAGCCATTTTCTGAAAATTTTGCCTTCTGCCTCCAGGGCAGAAATCTGTGCTCTTGCATCACATGAATGGGTGGTCATCCACCATCAAGGTGACTCTGCAGTCAGTTTGGCTTGCTCTTTCTTGGTTAGTCCTCAGCTGTGGTAGCTGGCTCTTCCTGTCCCATTCAGGGTAAGCTTGTTAGCTCCCTCCTCAAGGAAGGAGCTAACGGTATAGGCCAGAGTGGTTGGTATCTTCAAGGCGCATATGGCATGGAAAGGATGGGACTTGCTTCTGGACAAGTGTCATGGTCCAGGGAGTGCATATTCCTTCAGCTATGTGGGTATTTACTTCAGCTTCAGTGGGGTGTTTACCATAGCAAGTGACAACAAAGGAAAATCTCCTTCACAAAGCTGACAGCCGTACAGTGTTTTGAGCTATGGTACAGGTTTAGTTAGGCAAAAGAGATGTTTTCACCTTGGAATCACATGCAGCCTAGACATCTGTGGCTGATGTCCAGTGCTAGGTCCTCATCAGTGAGTTCAGGGACGTGAACGTGCCCGTCTGGTGATACAAGAGCAAAATGTGTCATGGGAGTTGTGCCACTGAGCTAGTGTGAATGGGAGCACCTGATTGTTGGGTTTCCTGTTCTGCAGCAGTTTCTACTTTGAGATGTCCTCTGCTGTGCAGGGATGAAGGTGATGGGTCTGTAATCTCTGTTAGCAGAGCTGGTGACTTGAAGTCCCTTGGTAACCAGAGAACACGAGTGGCATTTGCTCCTTTATATAAAGCTGGAGTTGCTGATATGTAGATATCTGCCTACAATTTGCTCCTTGACCATCACATAGATGTTCAGCTGTTTGAACAACCTGGTGCTCACAAGGGACACTACTTGGAGTCAAATGATACACTGTTTAGAGTATCATGCCTATAGAACATAAATTTCTGAAGAACCCTGAAGAGGAACAAGTTCTGAAGAGTTATCTCCAGCACAGCTATCTGCAGGAAATTTCTGGCCATGAGTGGTGAAAGGAAGGTGATTTTTGAGTAAGGCAAGAAAAACTTCCTTTCATGTAGTAATTTAAGTTTATAATTACATCTCACATAAAATTATAAGCATGCAAAACTATAGGATTATAACCTACTTTTGGCACTGTAAATATATGTATTTGTATACTGAAGAACTGTAACACTGCTGTGTTCTGTCATCACCGGCTCCATCACAGATCATGTTCCTTCAGTAATGAAGAAGTGACAAAAGAGTTCTCCTGAGTGTCTTTTTTCTCCTCTGTCCTGAAGGAGTTGCTTTTTTTCTGAATGCTTTTCACTTAAATATGCAAATATATCCGATGTGCTTCTGGGAATGTTTTTAAGTTATGATGAGCTCTGCATTTTTCTGGCTAATAGGAATATAATTGAAGGTATTAGATAGTTTTGTAAGATGAATTTTGTTTCCAAAGCCCTACATCATTTAAGAATAGATGACCTTGTTCTGTGTTTAATTTAATGCACACATTTTTAAGGCTGGGATTCATCAGCATCCCTCTCCTGTTCCTTTTTTTGCAAACACTTAGAAGTGTGGTATTTTTGCCAGCTTTTGTGGAATTGCTTTCTAAAACTTCGTGTGTTCCTTTGATACTTGACTTTCCTTGTCTCTTACGCTTTGTAAAGCCTTAGCTAGGTAAAACAGGCAACAGCGATGGCTCATCTCATTCTGTGCTGTTAGTGAGTTGATGTATTTTAGCTGCTGGGGCTCCCTTCAAAGATCTGCCTGGTTTTACTGGTCTCCAGGCATGTGGGCCTTGAGCTCAGTTTGGCCAGCAGCTGTGCCTTAGCTTGCTCTGTCCCCTTCTTATAGCCTCATCTCTGCAGACCTTGGCCTCCATTAGCATTGAAGGCATTTTGTGCATAATTTACATTTATCAAATACTTACAAGCTACGTTTCAGTTATCCCCAAGCAGGCTGCACTCAGCAGAAGCTGCTGTCTGAAAACATGCACAGCTGGTAACCTTTGCTAGTATTCCACACAGAGCAGAAACACTCCACTGCTCTCTGACAGGCAAACATATGCATCTGATTTGGGTTTTTTCTTTTTTCTCCTTGCTCATTTGAATTCTTACCGACAACTGGTGCACTGAGTAGCAGTAGTGATAGTCAGTGTTGCGTTGTCACAGTTTTCCTCCTCTGGCATCAGTTTTGCTTTGTGACCTTGACACATCATTTCACTGCTCCTTTATTTTCCCACCCAAAAATCCTCTTGCCTTTGGTTTCAGGCTATAATTTCAGAGAATTACAGATAAAAGTGCTGTGTAGCGGTGGATGTGGTTACTGATCACTGACTGTGGGAGATGCAAGAGTGTAGTATACTGTCTCAGGAAACAAAGCTTTAGGCAGCCATGGACTGCCTTGCTTTTGGGTGGCTGAGTTTGCTCTGTGGCTCCTACTGTCTTCCTTTTACAGCATGTGTTGGAGGAGATGAGTAAACTCTTTGTGCAGGGTGATGCTCAGGAGTCAGCTGCAGCACTCACCAGCTTTTGCTTGGAGCACTGCGTGAGTACCTACAGGAGCAGTATTTGCAATACAGAGTGGTTGCAGCCTTCCCAATACAGTATCTGTCAAGACACCAGTAGCACTTACTGGTGTGGCACCAGCAGGATGATTCAGAGACCTCCAGCCATTTGCTGTATGGAGACTTGAACTGCTATGACGGGAGCAAATTTCATGGGTGAGAATATCACAAAACGTGTCCTGTTCTCAGCCTGTGGCTTTTGGTACAGAGCCTGAAAAAACGAGGACCCCTTGAAAAGTGGCAGCCATTTGGATGAGACACTGAGGAAAGTGTGTGTAGCTCTGGATGACTTTGAAGATGGTGGTCACGAGAGCAAGCAAGTTCCCTAGCACAGCACAGGAGCAGTGTATTGCAGTGTATTGAGTCATGTCATTCACTCACCCAGATTATGAAATAATGGGTGCTTGTTTGTTTGGGCAGTTCCCCCTATCCCACAAAAAAACGAAAAGAAAAAAAAGAGAGAATAATCAGTAAGGTGTCTCCTAAGTGATAATAAGATAAACTAACTATTCCATGTGAGAACAGTCATTGTTAAACCAATTAATGCTTTAACAACCCAACCCAAGATCGCCCTCAGACACATGCCTCAGTGCCCTGCCTGAGCTGGGACAATGAGGGAAGTTGAGAGCCTCCTCAGTGCCATTTGTTCTGTAGCTTTTAGGGGAACACTGAAAGCTTTTATATACATGGAAATTTTTTAGAAGTTGATTTTTTTTTCTCCCCCAGCATCAATATTTCAGGTAATTATTGATACGTTGGTTTTAAATTTGGCAGTTTTCACAACAAGACTACATCGCACCAGAAATAGCTTTTGGTGTAGCAGCTTGTAGGAAATCAACTTAATGGGTGTTCTGCTATTAGCTTTGGTAATAGGGTGAGAGTTTTACCCCTAGGTAAATATCAAGCAGATCTCATGGGATACTGATAAGTAAATTGTAACTTAACAAAAGTAACAATGGTAAAAAGGTTTTTCTATGTGCATATTTTAAAAATATGTATATTATAATCAATATATTGTTTTCTTCCCCCAGACTTTGTCAGTACGCATCTGTAGAGAGCAACTGTGCTCCCAGAGAAACATTTGCCTAAGCAACTGAACTGCACCCTGATACCAGAGTAAGAAGGCTTTCTATCCACAGTCTGCAGAGCAAGAATGTCCTAGAAGAGAGAACAGGAGGAAGCCGCAATGAAATATAGGATGGACCTGATCTAGTGAATTACCTTTTCATCATCACTCAATCCAGCTCAAGCCGTGCTTTCAGGCTTGACAGCCTTGTCATTCACAATTTGAGGTATCTAATTGTCTGGCCTGGAGTGATGCAACATAATATTTGTCCACTGTGAGGTGTTAACATGACAACCAGTAGCCGCACATGTCCAGTACCGGCCGTGAATGGACATATGACTCACTACCCAGCAGCACCATATCCCTTACTTTTTCCTCCAGTCATTGGTGGACTGTCACTTCCTTCCCTCCATGGACTCCAGAGTCACCCACCAACCAGTGGATGCAGCACCCCATCACCTGCAAGTAAGTGCTTGGTATTAATACCTTTTATTGACCAGGTCTGCTCTAATAGAGACTGATCATGTTCATTCTGAAATTATATCAAGATTAATTGCAGTTGTTCATCTATGGTGTATTTTACTTGGGCAAGGAGCATGCATTTGTTTTGAAATACCATTTTCACTTCCTCTTGTTTTTATAAGAATAAACAGGCAACTGTATGGCATACCAAAGCTATGGAAACCAAGAGTGACAAAACCTGTTATGCATTTTGGTATATCCTGTGTTATTATATTAGCTGCAGAATCCAATAGTTGCTTTTAAAGAAAAATTGACCTTTTTGTATTCATGAATGGTGACGATTCCTCAGTATAGAATTCTCTTAAGTTGCACAGTTATTAATATTGTTTTAGTTTTCTTCCATAAGTAACTGCTTTCTTCACGTGCAGCTTCTGAAGAGCAGCCCAGTAGACAGCTGGTAGCTGTGAGCTGCCTGTGGCTGCAGAATGAACCCTTGAGTCTGTGGTTGAGTTTCTGTTGTGGTTTAACCCCAGACAGCAACCAACTATTGCACAGCTGCTCGCTCACATCCCCTTTCTCCCACAGTGGGATGAGGTGGAGTATCAGGGGAGAAAAAAGGTAAAACCCATGGTTTGAGATAAGAACAAGTTAATAACTGAAATAAAATATAATAGTAATTGTGATGGAAAGGGAGGTAACAAAAAAGAGAGAGCCAGGTAAAACCCAGGAGAGACAAGAGATGCTCACTACAGTTGCTCACCACCTGCTGTCAGGTGCCCAGCCAGTCCTTGAGCAGCCGCTGGCAGTTCCCGGCCAACTCCCCCCACTTTATATAGTGGGGATGGCATTTTACCTCATGGAATATCCCTTGGGCCAGTTCGGGTCAGGTGTCCTGGCTGTGCTCCCTCCCAGCTCCTTGTGCACCTCCTCACTTTCAGAGCATGGAAAACTGAAAAGCCCTTGACTTAGAGTAAACACTACTTAACACAGGGATGCTTTAGTTGTTGCTATCAACATTATTCTCATACTCAAAACCACAGCACTCTACCTGCTGCTAGGAAGAAAATTAACTCTCCCAGCTGAAACCAGGACAGTTCTACATGCAGCACTGCTGGGTGTATTAGCTGGGCAAGGCTTTTTCATGGCCTTATGACAAGCATGCTTTCTGCTTGGTCTTAGTTTTGTATATGTTTAAGTGGCTCCAAACAAAGCTGTCCCAGGTATAAACCTTTTAAGTAGGATCACTTAGACAAGATACATCTCTGGAGATCTTTGCAGTGGGTGACTGTATTTATCACTCAGGAAACCCAGATGTATACAGCTTTGCAAATCAGTTTGTTGTTGAAGGTCCTTGTCTAAGTACATTACTGCGACTGTTGGATATGAGAAGTCTTGACTAAACAGCATGTGTGTGGAACAATGCACTTTCTACTAAAGGAAAAGGAGACTTGTTATAGCAGTGTCCCCAATAAATCTTTCAACAGAAATCTCACAAAGTTTCAGCTCCAAACTTAAATAGGAAATCAGTGAAGACAACATTTCTGAAGAGTAAAGTTGTATGTTTTGTGCTACTTGATACTAATTCTGACTTCACATCTCACATACACATACTGGAATGCTGGGCGGTCTTGAAGTAAATTGATGGGGTGTTCTTTTGGTTTGGTTTTTTTTTTCCATTTTGTGGACAGTTTTCATCCAGTCACACATGCAAAGAAGTATAATTGGGTCAGGTTTTTATTTGCCCTGTTCTATTGCAGGGTGTTTATCTTTACTGGAGATAAAAAACAAAACAGCCGGAAGGTCTACAAGTAACTTCAATTTTCTAATCCTCGGTCAGAAATTATCCTGGTTGATTATCAGGTTACCATCCTGAATTTATCCTGCACTGCTTCACGAATACTCGCCTGTTGAAGAAATAGTTTTATTAGTAAATGGGAACGTTTTCTGAGGCATACGTTGGTAAATATCAAAATTATATGATCAGCAATGCAGAGTTTTTCTTTTCTATGAATTATTCCTGTGGAATTAAGACTGTGTTGCTGATGCAATATTAATGATTAATAAACCAGTCAGTGCTCAGCCTCTCAGAATAAGTAGTGCTTAGTATGGATTTCTGTCAATGTGCAAAATAAGTGGCTACTTCTGAATCTTGGGGTTTATGTCTTTATGCCCTGGTCCCAGCATTTTCAGGTCAGTATTTCTGTTGAGGTGCTTTGCAGCACTGGCCCTCTGTGTCTGAGCACAAGAGCCTGGCAGCTGTTGTGCATAGCTCAGGGCAATGGTGTTTGCAAATGCCAGCTAAAATTGGCAAGATAGGAAGGAGGATGACTTGAATGAGGATTTCTTTTAAGACACTGTCCACTGCAGGATGACTCTTCTGGTTTGTACTGCTTTGTTTTCATACCTGTAGTGTCAACACTCTGTAGACTTCTGATTCTGGAGCTTTCTATTGCTGGATTTATAGAGACAAAGTCTTGGAAGTTTCTATTGCTGGATTTATAGAGACAAAGTCTTGGAAGCACGCAGGTTGAGCTTTGGGTTGTACTTCAGGGTTCTGTTCTTTGTTGTAGATTTTGTTTGTTTATTTGTTTGTTCTCCCAGTGAGGCAACCCATAGGCCAAAAGCAGTGTGATTGATGGTCTCTATTAAAGTTAGAATTTATACTGTGTGATGGAATAATATAGAATGCTCTTGCAAAGACCTGAAAAAATTAAACTTTGGCCAAACCCGTGCCCTTTACATGCTTAAAGCTATTGTACTATTTATCTTCCAGATTCTTTTCATTCATGGAAAATCCAATAGAAATGATTTTACCTAACAGAAACGCTACAAAGATCTCTTTAATCTTTTTAAAACAACACCATTCTACAGCTTTTGTTCAAAGTTAGCACCATTTGAGCTTTTGCATTAGAACCTTGTTTTATTTTGTTCTATCTTGGTTTTAGACTTTTAATGATGGCAGAATAACCTTATATCAAGTTGCATTAAGTTATCTTAATCTACAGTTGGGGTAGGTATCTCCAGTCCCATTAAATAGACAGCAGTACATCTTAGACACATGAATTGTGTGAGCACAAGGGGCTTACCATAAATGCTCAGGATGGAGTGATTTAGTTTCATTGATGTTAATAATGCTGTTGCCTCTGTGACCTGTGACTTAGCTTCTGTTTTTATACTGAGATACATAGTGCAAAATACTTAATAATTGGAGGTCTGGTCGCAGTGCTAGAGAGGTCAGAAGATGAAAAAAACCCCACTTTTATGGGTATGTGAATGATGCATTAGCACCGAACGAGACCACGGTCAAGAGGATCGTTACTTTTGTGGAGTCCGATTGATTTACCTGCAGCTGTATTACCCCGTGGAGCACGGAGCAGTCATCTTCACTCCTGAGATCAGGTGGCGTGAAGGCTTCCCTGGCCACATTAATGAATGAGGAATTTCTTCCACACAGCAGAGATGGTTTCAGGAGATTACTGCTTAGCTCATTTAGAAATGGTGAGAGAAGGCAAAACTGGGGGCATTCTTGTGCTTTTTGGGTCATGCCCCAGCCTGTCGTAGACGAGAGAGTTCAGTTCTTTGCCAGACTGGGAGCAGCTATGCAAAATGGGCGAAAGTCCTGCAGAGACATATTTGCAATAGGAAAATAAGGAAACACTTGTGAAATATTTGGGGAAGGAATAAGTAAACATGGGCAGATATTGTTACTTGACATTTTATTAAAGTAAAAACACCTTAGGATCAGGTGAGCAGCAGTCACACAGGCAATTCTGGTATCTGAGTGACATTGCTCTCCATCAGCCCTGGAAGAAGGGCCAGGACCCATCTGGCCATCATGAGACCTAATTCTGCTGCCAGAGATCAGTGAGGCAACTGTCACAATGTGAGGATACCAGCTTTACAAGAGTTTACCTTCTTTATGAAACACCTGTTGTGACTGTAACGGCACATTTTAATTTATAGAAAAAGATTAGTTATAAAAATTGGTCTTAGAAAACCCCCAAACTACAAGAAACACCCCTAACAAAGTGAATCACCACCTGAAATTTGAGAAGGAAGGTATGTAAAAGCCTCACAGATCACTGCAGTATATCCAGGGAGTTGAAAACTGGTGAGGAAAGTGCTGCCTTTATGTTATGGCTGGTGGAACTGCAAGGCACACAGCAATGTTGCAGTTTCACAAGCAAACCTCAGCATGGGGAAGATGAAGCCCTGCTGCTTGTTTGTAGAGTATCTTTGCAAGGCTGGTTCCTGTAACATTACTTCAGCAGAATGAGTTTTACAGAATTAGTTTAACATGGGTAGAGACCACTACATAACAAAGCCAGTTGGTGGGAGCTGGAGGAAGACGTTTAATCTGAGCTAATGCTGTGATGAAAGGAATCCCTGAGTGTATCCTAGATTAAATTAAAAAAGGGTCTGGACAATAACCACAGTGGGAGCCACTAAATAATAAAACACTTTGTTTGGCAGTTGTTCACTTTCTGCTTGGATTGAGCATCTGCTTGAACGAGGTGATATGTGTAGCCCATGGCATTTACCAGGAGCCACCCCATATTCTGCCTCTGACCCCTGCCCCACATTTTGGTCCTCAGGGTGCCAGCATGAGCCTTTGAATCCTTGATGTCCTCCCTTCCATTTATTGCAAGGGAGGAATAAGAGTAGCTTGGTAAGGAGACAGGGAAGAGCGGTCAGTCCGATCCAAGAATGTCCTGGAATTTATATAAACTTAGTGAGGTTGCTTCATCCAGATAGCTTGGAAAAAAGTAATCTGAGTGTGTTATTCAGAGGACTGTTGGGATGCCATGGAGAAAATTCCATATTAAGGTCACTTATTGTATTTTAGCCAAGCTTTTCCATTCTTTTCTGTCTAGGGTGTTTTAAAAGTGTATTGTAAAGAATAAAGGACTTTATGTTCTGCTTTATGTAAGTCTTCAAAATATGAGAAAATGTATGGAAAATAAGATCATCTGAGGAACTGGAAGAGGTAGACAGAGAAGTACCTACAACATTATTTCTGGGTTGTGCTGTGTAAATACTAATTATTTTATTTAGTAGTCAGTGTTACATATCAGGCATTTCAGACATGCTCAGGACAGGCAGATTGTTGTTTTGGGCATTGTTTTCTGCTGGAATTGTTTTTCCTTCCATTAATACAGTTATTTACTACTTGAACTTAATCTTAAAGATTTCTTGCTTTTTTTTCCCCCCCTCCTTGAGAAATGGATTTTTCATTGGTATTAAAAAAGTACAGTTAAATCCAGTGTAACTGGTATAGTACTGAAGGATATTTTTGCCAGCCCCACCCGTTGCAGGAATTCATTTACTTTTCCAGTCCTGTTGTTAATCATTATATTGACACAGAAAGTCCTCCCAAAAGCACTCTTTGGCAGATTGCATTAAATATGAATAGCAGATATTCATTACGATGTGTTGCCCCCAAGAGAACTCTAAACTATCTGCACTACTCATGAGCAGGCAAATACACTAATTCTCTAGCTATTCAAATTATTTTCAAATAGTTTAGTGTGTCTCTAATAAAAACAAGAATGTCTCTGTTTCCCTTAATTACTCAGAAGGTCAAGGACTCCCACATCTCACTTTACTTCACAAAATGGGGAATATTCCTGTTGGAGATAGGAGTATGGTTAGTACATGACGGATTTTCTTCCACTGGCATAGTTACTGAGGCAAGTGCTGTCTGTAATGGACTGGAAAAAAAAACCCCTCATCACTCTTTGGCTCTCTGGAATTGTCTAAAATAGTATTACAATATTTATATTGAATTAGGAAAAAATACATGAATCAACCTTGTTTGATTATGTAGTTCAAGTTTTTTTTCATACCTTCTAATCCTAGTGTAGCTGTCTCCCTTTTTCCAGTCTTGTCTCCCTGGGAAAGCTTGCTGTGTGGTCATTTACATGTATCTGCAATTATCAGATGACTTTCAGTGCACCTACTCAGTGCATGTGTTGTCCATCTTTATTGGAAAGGCAGAACATGTGTTTGCATTCAGAAAGAGGGGGATAAACAGAACATGGATCTCAGATTTCTTCACCGCAGCCAATGTTGCCTCATGCTGGCAAGTCTGAGGAGCAATGTCCAGATGATACTCTGCAGATACCATTTGTGACCCTGGAAACCACCATTTCTTTTCAGTTCTTCCTTTTTGTCATGTTGTGGATTTTTTTCCTGGTGGAGCTCTTTGTGCAGCTTGAAACTATCCATGCTTTGATTATTAAAACTATGTTACATTGTCATTTTCAGATTCTAGTGAATCTGAAACTACCAAAAATTTAAACTTGCTTTTTCATGTTAGAGCTTCTTTTTCAGTATTGCCACTTTCAAATAAATCAGGAGCTCCTCTCTGCTTGGTGCAGCTGGTGACTGCTGCCACACCACTGCCCTGCCAGTGTGAGTCCTCAGCATCCTGTGGATGCAGTCCACTTCAGATTTTTGTGGGCAGCATGCTCATCTGTGAGAAATCAGTCTGGGTGTGTATGGACAGGAATTTGTTTCCTGGGAGGAAGCCAAATTTAGAAATTTTCTGCTCTGACAGGGAAAGCATGTGGTGCAATACTGGCATGTGCTCCATAATGGCTCTGTGCATCCCTCCTAGACACGCCATAGTCTGAAGGAGCCTGGCGTTTAGAAGCCAAATAGGAGCCATCAGAGAATTGCTCCTTCCCTCCTTATGGGCCCCAAAGCAAGGAAATTCCCAAAAAAATGCCTTCTTACCTAAGGCTGGAAATATGTTTCCATTCAGTATTGCAAATGACCTTTTCCTCTGCTCTGGTTTAACAAAAATAACACCCAGTAGCTCCCAGTATTGGGAACGTCAGGAATGAAGAGTGAAGGGCTTGTTCTAGTCCCCCATTGTTGGCTCGTTTGGGGTGACTCCTCTGTTGCCCCTCCACGCGGCGATGGTGTTTGGTGTTGGTTCATCCATTGCATATGAAGCACCCACTACATGTTCAAAATAAATGTAATGCCAGGCTTTGGTTTTGGCAAGGTGGCAGCACCTAAAGTTACTTCAGTGTCTGATGTGTTTCCAATCCAAATCAATAGGTGCAGTCTTCTGAAATTGCTAATAGTGTGATAGTTTATGATACTAAAAGTGAACATAAGCATTTGATTTGCCAGCTTTCTGTCTGAAGGGGTATGTTTAGCAGATAATTATGTCATTCTGACTATGTGGAGAGTTTCCATTCGGTCATGTTGCCATGTTTAAAAGGCAGGACACTGTGTGGATTGGGGGGGATTTTGTAAATATCTTTTTGTGTGTGTGTGTGAGCTAAAATGGGCTTTTTATTTTGCCTCTGTGCTGGCCTTGGTAAGGCTTTCCTCCTTTAGTCTACTTGAGTTATTGGTTTGTGTTTACTATGGTTTTAGCAATATGTGGTGTTTAATTGGGAAGTCTTATTTCAGATTCAGACAGGAACAGATTTTCTTCAGGAGAGATCAATTTATGGTTTTCCTCTGGTAGAATATCTTCCCTTTTTGCCTATTTAGGGAATATGGGGAACAAATTGTGTTATGTGGACTTTTCAGCTGTGTCAATGACAACATGTTTCCCATTTAAAATGATAAATACCCACCCTATCTGATGAGCCCCGAAAGGGCAGGGAATCCTTTTTCCCTTCCTTTGTCCTTCAGCACTCCGTTTCCTTTCTTACTGCCCAGAATAGGCCTACATCAGTAATATTCATAAATGATTTACAAAAGTAATTCCTGTGTAATAGCTTGGGACGTCAAGATTTTATGATGCTGCCAGATGTGCTATCAAACAAAATTATCTGGTTCAAAAAACTTGTGATAAATCTAGTCAGGGAAAATTCCCCAGGGCAGACTCACCCTCTACAAAAGTATCTATATCTCATAAAATTGTTAGATTTGCCTTTACCACATGTTTGAAATCAGACTGAAAGCAACAGTTTTATTCATGTCAAAACTTAGGTTTGGTATAAACTAACAAACAGGAAGGACTGGCCTTAAGCAACAGAAAACTCTTTTCCTTTCAAAACAACACGCGCACTCAGAGGAAATGTCAGAGTAAATATCAGAAAAATTCGGAAAACCAGAACCTGCATCCCTAAGATACTCAACTGTTTTGTCTAGATAGTGCATTTTTAGAAAATAGTCATACCCTAAATATAGTGGGTCTCACCAGGGTTGGGCTGCTGAGCTCTGGATTACTGTATCTGAGTACCCTGAAGTTGTGCAGTGAGCAACATGCCCAGCATCTTCCCTGTGTGTGTGTTTGATTCTTCACAGTCTGAGTCAGGGAAAATGTGTTGGTAGCAAGGTAAGTGTTTTGGCCAGGAGTTCGAGTTTTGAGGGAGGGGAAGTGCCGGAGAGGCACTGCAGTCCCTGTGTGACCATGCCTCCACACTGGGGAGGGCTGGACAAAGGCAATGCACCCTTGGCTTAGCTCTGCAGTTTTATGCTCATCTTTACTTCTCAGGAAAGCCCCCAAGGATGTTTAGGTGTCTCCAAAAACAAACTTCACAGGCGTAAGTACTTCAGTTATGCCAGAGGATCAAAAGGTTTTTAAGCATGATTTTCATCCCATAATTCAAGGTATTTGGGAGAGGGGCTGAAAGTCACTACTGACTATTCAGAGCTTTTGGGGCAGAAATGCTGAGTTCAGGTGATGAAGAGTTTGGTTCAGCATTTCTTGGGAGACTAGAGCAGAAGAGGAGAGGTGAGTCTGGAGGCTTGTGGTGTGCCATGTTTCTGGGGAATGCGCTTCTGCTTTTGGAGTACTCTGAGATATCCGTGGGCTCGGTGTGCTGCTAGACAACACACTTGCTTACAGCTTCAGTTAAGATGAAAATCAGGTAATTCATGCACTTAATAGGTGTGGGCCTCCAGGTAGAGTTTTGTCTTTGCTATTTTTCAGTGCTGAAGGCCAGTAAAACTTGATTTAACCTCAGCATTAGCTTTCCTGAACTTCATATGTTTCAATCTGAGACTTGCACTAAGGCTTTAACATTTTTAAAGAAATGTGAACTGCAAGAAATTACGATGGGCAGAGAAAACCCCAGGAATACTGTGAAAAACTCAGAAAAATACTTACCTCATCCTTTTAGGCTGGGTTTCCTAATCCTTTCTAGGGGTGGATTCAGACCCCAGCATGACTGCACAGCTCCTGCCAGCGCTGTAAAGACTCTGCCTGGTCACAACTGGAGATAATTTTTTCCTGTATGTGTGCAAAAATTATGTAGTTGATTCTTAGAAATTAAGGCCTTGATCTCTCAACTAGATTAGTAAGAGCAGATAGAATTCACTCTGTAAACTTAAGACCTAAGATGCTTTTCAAAAGCTGGCTTTTATGGAAGATGTATTTTGATATTTGCGGTAACATGGGGAATAATTTCTGAGATAACATGGGCGGGCAAAATGTGTGCTTGTGCACTTCTCATTTCTCAAAGTTAAAAGTTTTCAGGTGTGTTTCAAGGCTTCATAACAACATACCTAACTAGAACCTTTTACAACCCGTGATGTTTTTTCCAGTCAATTTTTTAAAATACCTAAAAGTTAGTTTCAATGAAGGAAATGCCAAAAGTCCTTTAAATACAGCTGTAATAGCATCACTTTTTCCTCTCTGTATTTAAAAATAAGAAGAAAGACATTCTTTACCACTACTGAATACTCCAGGGAAGAAAGGTGGTGTCCTATGGCTGCTCTATGCAGCCTGCAGCTGTTACCAGTGGTTCTGCCCAAAAACCTCTGGGCTTTAACAGCCTCTGCAACTGTATTTGAGGGAGAAAAAACTTGGCTCCCTTTTAGGATTGAAAGCATCCAAGCCAAAAGCCAGAGTGCTGTCCTCACAATCAGGTCCCTGTCAGTGGAAAATACAACGCAATTTCCTGTGCTCTCTGATTTCAGTTGGGCACTGCGGCCACCGTGGAACGCAGCATCGGACAGGGGCAGTACCTACCCTTCTACAGCAGAGCCAAAGGAAATCCCCATTCTTTCTATCCTTATTTCCTTCTTATCCTCATTCCTTCCAGCCCCTGAGTGATACTTGTTCAAGGGTAACGATCCTGTAGAGGGATGCACAGACGTTCGTCTAGAGCCCTGAAACGAGGCCACGTTGTAAATCTGCAGTCTTTGGAAGAATCCATGTGCATACCAGCACTACCTAAAAGCTATCAGCAAAGGCATTTGGTGGGAAGTGGAACTGTATCATGTAAAGAAATCTGTTTATTATATATTACTTTCGCATAGCAATTCCAGGATCAAGAGTTCTGTTATTTGAGAAATTAAATCCTGCGAGAATCGTTAAAAGTACAGAAATAGTGATGTCATTACAAAATTAACTGGCTATAAACCCACAGGGTGACATGTCGATTCATAAAGGGAATAGCAAAACATAATGCAGGGCACATCTGCTGCTCCGATTCCTGCAGAACTATCGGCCTATTGGTATCTGCAGACCACTTGAAATTGAACATCTGTTAGAAGCACTCAAAAAAGCAGCAGGAGAACCTGTACACCTTGCAAAACACTTTGCTGTCAGTAACATCATAGTTTCAATAGTGTATTCTTAAAAAATTTGTTACAAGTCCCCTTCAAGTCCTAGATCTTCCTGGCATTGTTTCTTAAATAGCGACAGCATGAGTAATAGAAAAAAATAACGTGGACTTTTCTAAAGACTTTCCTAACATTTTTATTACTTTTTATTTATTTGCCATTGCAACATGCAGACTGCTATAGAGACTTCAAACAAAGACGGATATGATCTCTGTTCCAAGTAGCTTGGAATCAAGAAAAGGAAGATATATGAAGAGTAAGAGAAAAGGACATGACTTCTGAGCCAAGTGAAGGAGGTGAAGAAAGGCTTGCATCCTAGAAAGGGAAAGCTGAGTTTGGGGCTTTAAAAAAAATGCTTGGATGCTTAGAAACAAGACAGCCTGTGGAGACTGACCTGCCTCTTGTGAAGACCAGCAATAAGATACTGCAGTGCATTACACAAAACCTATGTGCGTGGTTGAGAGTCGATTAAGTATTGAAATTTAACTGCATCTAACTCTTTACCTAACTCTTTATCTAACTGCATTTAGCTCTTACCCAGTCAGGATGACAGTGTGTTTCTCCAAGCTGCATGGTATGGCAGAGTCCAACTAATTTGCAATTTTCTTCTGTTTAACGAAACCAGAAATATATTTAAGCCAGAGAGAGAAAGATTTCACTATTGATTAGCAGTGGTTGGTGTTGCAAAGTGACCTGACAGACATTTGGAATGCATCAGCTGCCTCATGGTGCAGCAGCCAAATATCTTGAAGCACAGTTTGCTCTCTTTCACTTTTATTACTTGCAGAAGAAGTGAACTCTGCCACGGTGTTATTGGAAGGGATGTTTGCCATTTTAATATGTAATTACTCACACAAACTCGATGAAAACATGTTGCAATAGCTTGATTTTTAAATAGGTAATGGTATTTACTTGTGAAAAATGAGAATTGTTATAAATTATTTGGGAAAGTGAATTAAAGCATATAGCACAAGTCACAGAAAATGCCCAGTTTTATTCCATGAGTACCAAAGTATTGTTTCGGATATATTCCCCATTTCACTTCTTTTAATAACCAAAGGATTTTTTACCTTATTGTCCAAGAGGAAGCTGGAACCTTCCACAGCCAAAGTGAAGCCTAATTGAGGCAGTCCAACACTAGTGGAATGATATGGAGAGTCACTGACGTGGGCAGTTCAAATGGGGTTTCTGCCAAAATTTTGTCATGATTCTGAACCACTCTGCATGAGTGCCAGGGGTTTCTAATAGTGCTGAGAATTTCATACAAAATGGACAGCCCAGAATTAAAAAAACCTAATCAAGTGGGCAAAGGAAGAGCATTAACACTAAACCCAGAGTGAGATAAGTGCATTTTTTTTCTCCTGAGATATTGTTTGGTAATCTATTTTTTAATCAGTTCTGTGCCCGTGAAACTTCTTTGGCTGCCCAGAAGACTCCACAGTTATAGTTCCAGTAAGAAAGCAATGAAGTGATAAGGAACATGGGGCCCTGTTTGGTAAACTTTGTCTCTTTTGTGGGGGAAAATAAAAAAGTAAAAACGTTTCAGAGGGTGTTAATAAAATTGTTGAAGATGCTCTCCTACAGCTGCAAGGACACTCTGGAGCTGGTGCTGCTCCTTTCTCATCAGAGGTACTGAGTACATTTTGGATCTTGCAGATTTCTTCTCTTTGGAGGAAAAGAGTAATTTTGGAGTCAGATCTGTTGTCCAAGGCTAGCAAAGTGGATCTTTATCACAAAAGGAATCCAATGCCTAAGGTCCCTTTCCTTACCTGAGCTTCAAGTCACAGTCCATCTACCCATCACCCAGGAGCTCTCCCTTTAATCTGTTTCTTTACTTCCTTGTCCCTGCAAGTTGTCTAATTGTATCTAGTTTTATTTAATTGATTTATGTGGTGTTTGTGTGCTTCTGTGCTTTTAATTCCTTACATTTAATTACAGAAAATATTTCTGCTCCCTCCTTCCTTGCTGAAGGAATTGCTTTGTGTTTATCCTCAAAGTGGAAGGGTCTCATCTTCAGTGAGATGTTGTGTTTGCAGTGAGAGGAATTCAGAAGTGTTTTTTTAGAAGGTTAGGCTGGTTCTTGGCATCCAAGAAAAGGGGAACCACAGTCCGTGACAGGGCTCATGCCTGGATGATGACACAGGAGCTAGCTCCTGGGATATGTTGTGAAACAACTTGTGAAAACGTGGGAGCCAGTGAACAAATTCAATTTGTAAGTTTCTCTGAGATGACTCCAGCCAAGGGGTGCTCTTCTCCTGTGTCCGTCAAGCACTGGTCATCCCACAAGGGTAATGAAGAAGGCGTTGGAGCCATGCTACTGAGTCACATCACCTTCGAGCTTCCCATCGCAAGGTTGATGGTAAGCGTGTGTGACGATTTGCAAAAAATGCTGATCCTTTTCAATTGGCTATCGGTCCGGAAAGTTGGGAACCATTGACCTAACGTATGTCTCTAAGGTCAGGGAGACCTATTTCCAAGGATTTGTGCCCAGGATCAGACATCAGCCTGCTAGGAGGAGCATGAAGAAAGGTTGCTGTCACAATGAAGTATCACTTCTTAGGATGGACTACTTTTCCCTTATTTTTTCCCCAGAATGCTTATAGGGCCTGACCTGATTTCAGAATATCTTGTGTTTTACAAGACAAGACACAACAATACTTCGGATCAAAATTGTCTACTAGAAGAGATGTCACAAGGTGAAAGTGGCTCCACTGAGTTTCAGATCCAACAAGGGGCCAATTTCTTTGTGAGCCTGTGAATCACTTTAAACAAAATTGCTCTCCAAGTTGTTGGGAATCACGTGTTCATCTCTGTAGTCATGTATGCCTATGCTGGAAGTGAATAAAATCCTGCTGCCTTGCAGGGTGGCCCTCTGCGTGAACATCACTGACAAGATTGGGTCTGTCCATCTCAATGTTCACTGTAGGTCTTTGCAAAATGACCTTGGTCTGGACGCCTGTGCCAGTATTTTTGTGTTCAGGAGGTGCATTGTTCAGCTATTTTAGAAAATGTTAGTCTCAGTCAGCCCATGTAGTTTCTTTCCTAGTGAAAGGTTATTATTTTCTGTGCAGTGTTTGTGTTGCAGCAGAAGGTCTGGGACGACTGGGGGAAAAGGTTGAGGGAGGGCAGCCAGGGCTGCTAGAAGGATTGCTGGTGTTTCTTGAGGGACAGAGGGAACAGCCCTCACCCGTGGCAGACATTTGTTATAGATTCCCTCTAAGATCAGGAAATGAGTACAGTCATCGCTTTGTAATTAACTGTGAGGGGAAAATCTCGGGAGATGGCTAAAACAGATTTGTCCACTTAGAGAAGGAGCGCCGTGACTTAACAGGTGTATGGTGCCTGTACTGCACTACTTAGGAGTTCTTCAGGCTCGGCTGCAAACAAAATATTATCCGACTATAATAACATTGTGAACCCAAAGACCTTAACTGGTTTCATTATCAAGTGAGTGCCTGAGGGGAAATACACAGATGGAAAGGCATTCCTTTCCTTTGGTATAATGCTCTCGTGCCAGAGAATTTATGGCCAGGACATGGCTGGCCCTTGCATGGGCGACTGGTGGGGGAAATACATTCTGGTCTTTTTTTTTTTTTTTTTTTTTTTTTTTGGTTGTTATCTTGTAGCCTGTTTAAGAGGTGAGTTTTCATTGCCATCCCCAAGCTTGGGGACAGCATGCTGCAAACTATAAGGTGGGGTTTGTGCTGGCCCCTTCTCTCTGCTGTGGACTTTGTTCTCTCCCTGGGAAACAGGGAGGGAACAGTCCTGCTTGGAAAACACACAGCAGTACCCTGACAGGTGGATTCAGGCTGCTGTAGGTCAGAGTGATGCTCAGCTGGCATTATCTTCTTAGAATTCAATTTATTGCAGGATGTACTGGAGGGCTGATCAGAAGTGGTCCCTTAAAAGTGAGGGGTGTGTAAGGGGGGTTGTTTTGTTTGGTTTTTGTTTGGGTGTTTTGGGGTGTTGAGTATGTTTTCTTTTGGGGTTTTGGGGTTTTTTTTACTTTTTCTGGTGCAGACAGATCTTGGAAAGATCAGCTCTTTGTTGTGTATTTCAGAACTCTGCTCTACTGGCGAGGGACAGCATCTACAAGGCAGAACCCTATAGCTCAGACAATCTGAAAGGCTACACATGAGGGGGTAAAAAAAGGGAAAGGAAGAGATATGAACTCATCATTTAGCTAGTTGAGGTGTCTATACTCTTTTCCAGTTCATGAGTTACCCTGTGGTTTCTCAATTATAGATGTCAGAAGAAAGGTATGAAAGCAACGTTTTTTAAATCTGTGACCACAGAGGCTGATGTTCCCTGGAGAGGAGTCTGGTCTGTCCATTTTGGAGAACCTGAAGATACAGAGCACATTAGTTGGTTGTCTAAAATACTGTTGTGTTTTTCAGAACTAAACAAGTACAAAAAGATGGAAATTACATGCAGGATCCGTGTTATATTTGTGTGTGTGCGTGCACATTTAGACTTATTCAAGAACCCCAAAGGTATTGAAGCAAAAACTAAATAAGTAATGAAGTTGTGGTTCAATTGTAAATGTTAATGTTTCTGTGAGAGACTGAAGAAGTTCTTTTATTATTCAAATTGGCTTGTCCCTTCCTTGTTTATTTACCAGTTTGCCCTCTTTTTGAACATTATATATGATTTCACGGTGAAGAGTTCACAAATCTAAAAATGTTGCCTTCTTGTCAGTGACACTGATCATACTGCAAAGGTCTTTTTAGAATTTCATACAGATCAAATAGCTCTGTTTGTTAAAAAAGGTCAGAAAAAAAGGTCACCAGAATCTTTCATTGTTGGCAAAACTACATATTTTTTTCTTAGTCTGGGTCATAAAAATAGCTGCACAGAACTGCTTTTACTGAATTTATTGATTAAAAACAAGCAACCACCCCCTTTCCCAGCCTTCCTCCTCCTTCTAACAGACATCTGGCATGGAAAATGTAAGCTAGGTATTTTTATCAAGGCTATAAGCACCCAGAGTCTGCTATGATGGCTACTGCAGGGAAGCATAAGAATAAGGTGCTTCAGCAGCTCTGCTTACAGCCACTTCTTCGTTTGAAGAAGATGTTTTGCACAGGTGTTAAAATGCGATGCCAAAGTACATCTTGATATTAGCATAGTGTACATTGAAGCCTGTAATTAACTGCACCCACCTGTATGCTGGCATTTTTCTGACTTTGCCATCTTTTAAGATGTGTGTATCTGAGGATCTAATCCATCTAAGCTTCTGGACACCCTGAACTACAAATGAAGTCAGAGAGCTGCAGGCGCACAGCTCCTGGCAGGATTATGCACCCAGTGAGCTATTGCTCTCATTATGTTGCACTGCAATATATCATCAGTGTGAAACATCATCCTAATGATGCATTAGTGTAATACATCATCAGGGGAGTCCCACCAGTAATGTATTACTCCAAGTATGGTGCTACTCAGTAAGAAAATCATCTCACAGTCCTTGTGTTGTTTCAGAACAGCATGAACGGAGGCAAAATATGTTGCTTGAGATTGATGCAGCTTCCCAGTTTCATAACTATGTTAATGGTGAGGGTACCTTCTGTGTGCTCTGAGTTTGTGACTGTGTTTTCAAAGAGGTGTGTTTGGGCCGTCTTTGGTTGCACTGCTCTTTGGAAGGAGCAGGAATTGATTCTTTAGATGGATGGCTGGAGGGCTTCAATAGGAAGCTGTAAATCTGCTGTCTGAGTGCCTGTTACATAGTTCCTGAGAATGGGTAGAGGGTTTATGAAAATGTGGTGCCAAAATTTGCAATTTTAAGGATTTTTCTAGTGTCACCCTGATACATCTTCCTGTGTCAGTCACATGGACTAAGATAACTACATTTAAAAAGCACATCTTGCAGAAATGAAACCCCTCCATTTCACGTGTCAAGACACTGATCTTCTGTGGCCTCCAAGATCCTATAGCAAAACAATCCTTTCCAGGGAGTTGTCTCAAGGGCAAGATTTACTTCAGGGGGAGAGGCAATCAGGTGGTTTTTCTTTATGCTTTTGAATCACAGCTGTGATGCTCTGAGGTGCTCCATGGGACTCCAGCAGTCCCAGGGACTGCCAGATGGAGGAACATAGTTGCCAGTGGTCCACCTAATTTAATACAAGGACTGCACTACTCCAAATGAAAAATCTGTAATAGGATTGAAAGGAATATTAACGACAGAATAGTTCTGGAAGGTGCTTTTATACACGGCCAATGTATTCTAGAATAATTTTTGGATGCATCAAATTACCTGGTGCAAGACAAGGAAACCTAAATGAATTCTGAACTTCAGTGTGCTTTTGAAGCTCCATTGCATATTTTTGATGCTGAAATGCTGCACACAAGTTGTTTTTTTTTTTAAAAAACTTCCTAGTCACAGAAAAACTTCATCAAAATCAAGGGATGGTTCTAGAATAGATTGAGCAAAAGTTGGTTTTCCTTTGCTTTGCTTCTCTTTCTTCTATTACCATATAACTGATCTGAGGAGCATGATTGTGGCCTTCTTGCGATTTGTCAGTCGCCTCTTTTTTTTTTTCCTGTCATGCTCCCATAAATTCTTTACTTCTGCTTCTCTCTGCATACCCATGTCAGTAAGATACTATGACAATATGACTGTTTTTGCAGGAGCACCTACTGAGCACCTACTTTCTGTTACTGTAGGAAAATGGAGGTTTTTTTTAATGCTGTGCCTTGTTTCATTCATTCACGATGTTGCTGTCCCGGTCCAAAGTATGCACATATTGGTATAACATAAGGAGAACTTTGCTGGTGTCATTCTTTTACTGGTTAAGTGTTCTGTGGGCTTATTTAGGCAGCAAAAACAGTATTCCAAGCCAAAAGAACTTATGTTGTAACTTTCTTGAAGCCTTATTTGGGCAAAGTATGAATGGCCTTAAAAGACAGTAACTAGTTTATTTCTTGAAGTGGTGCTAGGTTAAGATCATCATCACAAATCACACCGTCCTCAACATCAGGGTCTCCCTCACTGCTGTAAGGATTGCAAACCTGTTCTTTTCAAGCTTCTGCTTGAGACTGGTTTAGGATCCCAGAGTCCCAGTTCTCTGTCCAGGAGTATGTTGAGGCTGCCAGTGCAGCACAACTCTTTTGTGCTAATGCAGAAGCAGTGGAAGGAATAAACCTTTGCCTGTACATCAGGCATGAGCAGAAGAGTTGAAGTCTGGAGACTTTCTTCTCAGAGTCAGCACCATGTCTGTCTGATAATTGCCTTTGGTTTTAAATAAAAACGAAGATCAGTCTTGTTGGCTGCATTAAATAAAGAAAATCCAATAAAAGCAAAAACTATCCATCGAAAAGCAGGAGTTGAAAGGCAGAGATCATTTAATGAGTTGATCTTTATGGTTTTTAAGGCTTTGAGGTTAAAATGACTTCTTCGTTTCCCTGCTGTTGTTTGAAGTCAGGTTTTCTTTCCCAGCCTGCCTGAATTCAGCCCCAACAGTAAAAAGTTTTCATCAACAAAAATTGAAAACATGATAAATTTAATTTTCTGCTTTGGCTGCTGCTTACAGTTTGTTTTTTGCCTTAAAACTACTCAGCTCATGTCTTGGAGCCTTCTTGTTAGAGAAACACTGTCCTTCTCTCTGTATACAGAGAGTGTAATGAATCAAGATTTGCTGTAAATAATGTTTGCAGAGTGAAGTGTTTCTGGCAAATTCCCTCAGCTTATTGCATAGTCGTATATGGCAGGTTATTGTGTTAATAGATTATTAAACTTTTCATGTGCCCTTTAACCTTCTCTGAACTTTGTTCTTGTCTTTTAGAAGGAATTAACTAAATCCAAATTAGTGGTGGGCAGTCAATCAACAGTCAGATGGGGTTTTTGACCTCACTGGTATGTCCTGTTGCATCGCGCTGTGCTTTGTTCTTCCATCAGGCTGCACCGTGACTCAGGCATAAACACGACACGTCAGAAATGTAACGTGATGTGACATGGCCAACAAAAATATCAGTTAAGGGTTCTGTGGATAGTTTCAGTTCATTCAGTTCATGGGTTATTCGTTGTCCATTCATGTGTCGATAAAGGCTTCAGTAGTTTTCAACTTGCTGGCTCTTATATGAAAAGGAAAACAAACAAAATAAAAGCACCAAGGCAAGGAAAGGATAGCAAAGACCCTCATCCTTCAGCCAGGTTCCCCTGTGTTCAGTGCCCAGGCTTTGCGCTGTGGTTCCAGCTGGTGATATTTGGAACCTGTAAGTTAATTAGAAGGAGAAATTTCTGCAGCTAGCAATGTAGATATTCTGGGGAAAAAAAACATTGCCCCGGGGGAGGAATGATATTTGAGCAGATTTATAGTGCTCTGAGTGTGCATATGAATGAGATGATGGCCGTCAATGTGGCTTGCTGCTGTGGGGAACTGTCAGCTCTGCCCGGGTGGAAGGCAATCCGTGGAGGGGAGCAGTGAGAATGATGAGAAAATAATGATAAAAATTAAATTGGTTTCAAAATGGAATTAAAAATTTCTTAAAGTATATAAAAGCAGACTCTCTTTTTCCTCCGGAAGGGAAGGGAATAAGGTAAACACCCCACCTAGACAAGAATCACCAATTATGTCTGCTAAATATGGCGGTGGGGAGGAGATCACCATGCGACCAAGCCCCATGTCCCCCCTGCATATCGATGAAAATCATCCAGACCAGAATTTGAAACATCTGGTTTATTCTGCTCTGACAAAATGTATTGCTGGTTTTGGTGCATGTGGAAAGGTCATGGTGGTACAGGGCAGTGAGAGGGAGGGATTTGCTGAGGACCACAGACCACAGGCAGGCCAAGCCAAGGGATGTGTCCCACCCTGGACCACGTTTTAATAATAAGTCTGATATGCTCTGCTGAAGCATCATTCCTTGCTGTGAGGGTGCTGTAGGTGACTGACACCCATGTGGGGCTGTGGTGCTGTCTCCCACCTTGCTGTGTGGGCTGGAGCACACTGGTGGCCAGCATCCCGAGAGGGGCGATGGATGGGTAGGGCAGGTTCATTAATTACCGTTCTTTGACAGAAGAATTGCATTTTCTGTGTAGATGCTGAGAGAATGTTAAGTGGGTCGGCCAGCAGTTTTAAGAATTGCTTTTGAATCACTCCTTTCACTTTTATCTTTCTCAGCTTGAATAAATCTCTAGAGGTTGCTAATTACAGCTTGTTTTCTGTAGCACTGGAGTGGCACGCAGCACATTTTTAACCTCGCCTTCCACAGAGGTTTGGCTTCCCTTGGCGTGCATGTGGAGGAACAGTTGTGTGTTGCTAAACTCTGTCATTCAGAGGCCCTTCTGTTTTTAAATATTTCTCAGTGCAGCCTGCTGTCATTTACAGTGAGCCTTTATTGAGATCATTAAACGGAAAGTTTAAGATTAATTCCCTTTCAGGGCAAGAGGAGGAGGATAAATAACCAGTCCTGCTCAGTGTTCGTTCTTAATGACTCCAGCACAGTGTGAAAGCGTAAACAGTTTTGACAAAAGGTGTAATTGATTGTTTGGGTTTGACTGATCACTCAAAAATGTAGCGTATCCTCATTCAGAAGGTCCTCTGTAAGGTAATGAATGTGATACTGTTAGAAAACAGGGTCTTGTGCTAAGCAAGGGCGCAGTTTCGTGCTGAGGCTCTGCTCGTGGCCAGGCTGGTGGCTGCTGGCAGTGCTGGTGCTGCTCCAGCCTCCTGCACCGTGGTGGCTGCGGCCTCCTTCTCTTGGGTGCCCCTCTCATCCTTGGGGAGCCAGTTCAGAGAACCAAACTGCTACCAGATGTGAGGAAGATTAAAAGTGAAACGTTTTCTGCCAGTTTAGATCCCTAAATTGCCGTATCAATGGCCCAGGTCAGATGAACACCGAGGCTGGCATGAAGGGATTGGGGTCTCGCAGCTGTGAGCTCAGGGAGGAGGAAGGTGGGATGTATTGTTCAGTGGTAAATGGCCAGTAGGTGTGCAGGCTGAATTCCAGAGTATGATGGTGGGACACACTAACAGCGAAGGTAATGGTGGTGAGGTTATCCGTAGGCTTCCTGCATTCTCCAGCTGCCACCTCTAGTTTATTGGGAATGAAGATGAGAGCTTTAAAGACCACCTACTGTTTGCATCCTCTATGCCCTGTGGGCGTATTCATTCTGTTCGCATCATGTCTAGATCTAACCTTGTCTTTTTCTGTCCCCTTTTCTTGTGTTAAGTTTTTCTAAATGCTTCTCTTTCATCCCTTAATGTGCTAGTCTTTATGCTGATTTCTGTGCCTCCATGATTTCCCTGTCAGAAGTGTGGGTGATAAACGGATCAGCAGTATGTTAGAGATGAAATAACTTGTTTTTACATATCTGGGGAAGAGTGCTGCATATCCACGAAGGGACGTGCAGCAATGAAAAGTGAGAAAATACAGGAGGGATGCATGGAGTACCAGTGAATGGAAACGCCTGAGAATGCAAGTATTAAATTCCTGCCGTAAGAAAACATTCTGGGTGCATACAATAAACAGAGGGCTCGTATAATGCTCAAGACCTTAGGATGTCTCTAGGAATATAGGACTGTTTGAAAAGCTGAAACTGGGCCAGTCCATTCATATTATTGCTTTGTAAAGCCAGTTCTGACTCTCTTGGGCTTAACTAATCCTTTCCTCCCTCATCTCACAAAACCAGAAGTAGAACACCTGCAAGGGACCACAAAGAAAAATTGAAGTTATCTGAGCAAGTCAGTGGTACCCATTAATGTTTAGGTGATAGACTGAAAAGGATATCTATCCTCTTGGATATCTTCTGGAGCTATCTTGTTTTTGCATGACTAACTAACGTTTTGTATTATTTTTGCTATGTATTTTGTTTCTCAGAATATTTGTGAAATGAAGGGAGGAACACTACTACTGTGGTAGTTGAGGGTAGTAGGTGATTAGACGTGGGTTTGAGCACCATCATGAAAGATGGCCAAAGTCCTTGTGGTTAAATCAGGTGTGAAAAACCCACTGGGTAACCAAAACCTGACTGTGTCTGTGGCTAGGTGGTAACTCTTCTGACTCTCTGGATCCTACCTGCCTAGGGAGTGCTGATGTCACTGCTTTGGAAGGCAAAATAAATTGCAGGGTTTTCATCAAAATGATTGCTCAGTGATACAAATAAATTTTCTGGAAAAGCAAGTTGAGGGTAGAAACTGCTCTGAGCTTCCTCACCAGTCAGTGCACGCACATACATAGTTCTTGTCTTCATTATAGATAGGGATGGAATTCTATGGCTGAAGAGTATGTTTATGCCTTAGGCAGAGGATTGTTGAATAGCTGGGAAAGAAAGCTTTCCCGCTTATCGGAGGGACACCGTCAATGCCCCGCTGTTTGTAGCATCAGCACTTATGCCTGCTTAGCTGCTTTGTATCTTAGTGCACGTTGCTTTGTACTTCCCAGTGCTGCTGCCTCCTCCTCTTCATTCCTTCTGTCTTTCAGGTTCTGGGCCATGGAGTGTAGCTGGATAATAAGGCTGATATTAGAGGAGAAGGGGTGAGAAGTACAGTTTATCTATTTGTGTTTCCTTTTCCTTCATTGTGACTTCATCCACTCAAGTTTTTATTGCTGTGCACATCTGGGATTCTTTCTACAGATGATGCAAGGTGTTTCCAATTCCTCCTTCTCCTTGACAAATTGAGAGCTAGACTTGGGTCTCAGGCTTTTGGGGTTTTTTTTTGTTCATTTGGTAGGCTGTATGTGTGTGTTTCTGTTTTTGTTTCTTGTTTTCAGAATATGGCAAAGTGCCCAGAGGACAGATCATTGTGCTTGCCCTTTTCTGAGTAATTTTCAGCTGGTCAACCTCCTTTTGGAAAAAGTGGGTGCCAGAAGTTTTCATGTGCCATACATGCTTCATTAGCATCATTTACGGTCTCAAGTATCGACTTCCTTCTCCATGTTCCATATGTGAGAGATGGTTTTCTCTGTGACTGGTTTGTGTGGTAATTATACATTTGACTGGTCAGCCATGGTGGTCATAAATGCCTTTAGGTCACAGCTTTTCAAGTGCATCCTGTGCCCTTTGTGGGTAACCTATATTTTTTGTTTGTACATATGTGAACTTGAAATGAGATGATACTGGGAGGCTGGTTATTTGAGGCTGAGCCTTCTTTATCAATTATTGTGCTTCACTCTCTGGAACTGATCTGATGTTCACTTACTTAGTACTGTTTTTCCAAAAACCTTTCTTGGGGGTATTGTTAATATTACTCACTTTCTCCCCCAGTTACTGATGGAATTTGAACAACACTGGATTGAGACCAAATCCATGTAAAATTGCCATAGAAATATCTTTAATTGCTGATAGCTTCCTGTCTACAATTACTTTTTAGGATAGATCAGCCAGCTTTTTAATCTATTTTCTTCTCTATTGATTATGTCCACTGATAATTTTTAATTGGAATGTCATGTAAAACTAATTCCAATGCCTGACAGTAGTTTTAAGTGTGTTATTTCCCCAGCAGTACTTCCAACCATAAGTGTAATGATACCAAGCTTATGCAATAAGACAGCTTTTCCATAATACTTTGTTGATTTTCATTAATTATGTTACGAACCCTTAATTCTTTCCTGATTGCATTTATAACATCTTTTATGTTATTTTGCCTGAAATCAATACCAGGTTAGCTGATCTATAAATACCTAGCTCATCCTGGCTGCCCTCTGAAAATACTGGCAGAAAATCAGCTTTTTCATCTGGCTGCCACATCTCTCCCCTAGCCTGGGAGACACGATGGGATTGTGGACAAACTCCTACCATGTCCTGCTGCGCTGCCCCCGTGAATGCAGTTTTAGCATGGGTCCTGGTTCATGTGCACCCCACAGGCTGGCTACAAGAAGTATATAAATCAGCAGGAAGCTACGGAAAGGAAAATGATCATATGAAAATAAAAAAAAATATTTTACTCTGTTTCTACTCTCTGTATGTCTGTGAAGTGGTGGTACCAGTGCGCATGACAATAATGATCATATGCTCATGATTGGCATGGTGCTCTCAGTCTTATAAACCTGAAGGCGTCTCAAGAAATGCGTCTTGGTGCATGTGAAGCACTAAAAGGTGTAAGATTGAGGAAAGTATAGAGAACAACAGGTAAAAGTCAGGTGGCCTTGCCCACTGGCTCCTCAGTCACTGGGGAGCTCCTTGCTCTGAGGAGCAGATAGCAAAAATGGTACGAGGTGGCACAGTAATGATCACACTTGCACATGGATAAACACAGAGTGATTTCCATGATGGAAGAGGAAAGATCTGGGAATAGAGATGAGAAAAATCTGTGGGCTTTGATGCCAGTACATTTCTGTATTTGGCTTGAGGAAAACTAATGCAGAATTTGACACATTCTTTTAAGTTGATTGGAAATTTGTCTTCTTCCTTATTTTGAGAGCAGTTCTGAACTGGCCCATAATTGTCAAAGTGAAAAAAGGAAATCCTGTCTTCTCTGCTATTATGGCTTAAAGCACTTTTTCAATTAAATTATCATTAGGGTTACATCATGAAAGGTATCAACATAATCCGTTTAAGTATATCTTATAAAGCTCTTTACTACCAAGAAAAATCTCCTGTCTTTCAGGTACCAAAGTTATGGGAATTAATCAATCATGGACTCCAGGGGAAAATTCAGCCTTGATGTAACTCAGTAGTAGGCATTCATTTATTTCATGCCTCGGCGTGTATCTTTGTGTGCGCGAGGATTTTATATTTGTATTATCACAGGACTTTTGTGCAGCTCTTGCATCAGGCTATTACAGCAAGCACAATAACCACTCTGTACACCAGCATTCCCTGCTATTTTGGTTTCTATTTGATGTCGTGTTTTCACTTTACCTGGGGAGTATTTTTGCCTGGAGGAAATGACTGAGAAAAGAGGCATATTTGAAAAGCCAGGAATCAAAGAAGCGATAAAAAATATTTCTGAGCACAGTGAATAATTAGAAATTAACTCACTGTGTCATAGCTGGAGAGTATTTATTGCATGTCATTGAAAATTTTCTCTGAGATAATACTAATTTTTTTTGAGACATTTTTGGGGCAATCAATCCTACCATATCTTGTCTGGTTGCCTCAAATACATATGTTTTTATTTTCAGAAAACTTCAGTGTGGCGAGGCATACAATTGTCTCCGTGTTACAGCTGGGTAACTGAGGCATGGAGAAGCTTATATTTAAAAAACATTGCCATTCAAGTTGTGTTTGGAAGTCATTCCTGCTTGTGTGGGATTTCTTACTGGGAGAGAAGTTGGGAGCTTCATAGGGGTCTGCCAACAATTTTGAGATTTAAAGTCTTGTGAAGGAATACACTTTCTCCTCCTTTTTTTCCCCCTTCTTTTTGCTTTCTTTTTCTCTTCTTGCTCCACCCTCCCAGTTGATAATTGCTCCACCTGCCAGTTGATAAGCTAGTACTCCTGTGGGGGAGGAAACATTGCCAAGCACTACTGCATGACACAGGACACTTCTCCAGCAGCTCACCCAGAATTTCCCAGTGAGGTTGGGGTGGGATCTGTTGCCGTTGTCATTCTATGCTGTTCCAGACATCATAAACATGTCTAATTTGCAAAGATTTGAATATGTGAATAGAAGGCAGTTTCAGAGTATTGCTATTTATGTATTTGTTCCTGCAAAGGTTATCCATCACCAGTGAAGGGATTTTTGATAGACCTTATCTTTATGTAGGGTAGAAGTACAGTACGTTTTGGTACTTCCTGTATCATTTTTCAGAGGCAAACTGCGAATGAAAGCCAAAACAAATCAAAACCTCTATGATTTCCTGATGTAAAATAACATTTCCAATTTTAGAAGACAAATGTTTAATCAGTCTGCATCATGCAATCATGGAAGAGGAAAGCTAGCATTTTTATCTTAGAAAATATGTAGTGCTGGTCGTGACCTAGAGCTAGGACAAGGATGCTTGTCCTACAGAAAAAAAACCTAAACAAAAACCTAAAACCCAACAGATTTTTAGTTGATAGAGCACCATACCTCTGTGTTGTGTTGGAGCAGATTTTGCCTTAAAACAAGTGGTATTTTGAGTAAGTGTTCAAAACCACTAATTTGTAACTGTAAGGATTTTCAATTTAAACGTCTGCCAAGTGATGGCATGTAGACTGGCTTTTAGAAGTAGGAGATTTGCTTTAATGTTATCAAGAATCTGCATCCCCCATGAGTTTCAAGTTGCTGTTATGGCATGATCCATGTTTGGAACAAACTGCAGCTCCCTATTTTAGCATTTGTGTGATCTCTTGGCATCTCTTCCTTCACTGTCCCAAACATTGTAGTGCTTTCTGTCCAGCCATCCAGGTCTTTCTCAGCAGTGTCTCTTGAACTTGTATTTTAACCATTCTTTATATAAATGAAGTCAAACCCTTGTGGTTTGCATATTTACCTGGGGAATTAAAAGGCAAGGGTGTTTGTGTACGCAGGTGCCAGTGAGCATCCTCAGTGCTGCATGCATGGAATTCTGCCATGGCTCCCGTCAAAGCTGCTGATGGAGACGAGCAGGATGCCGTCAGCGGTCGGCGTGCTCCTTGTTCAAAATTCAGCTGTGTATTTATCTCTCAGAAACACTCAGGTCTTTTGTGAAACCGTGTAAGCTTAATTTCGAGCCTATAGCTGATCGTTTTCTCTGTTTGATGTGAGCGAGTCTCTTGAGGTGGCTGGCGTCCTGGAGTGAAGAGATGGAAGTGAGAGATCTGCTAAATCTGCTGTTGCTTAGCGTCTCTGCCTTTGATACTGTCTCTAGAGACTGCACTGATCTCTTCTTTTCAGTCAAGAGTCTACATCCTCGCTGGGGTTTTGATGGGAGATTCCTTTAAGGCATTTTGTACTGACAAGGTTATTTTTTCCATGCACATGCAGTAGAATTTCACAGAAACCTTCAAAGAAAGGGGGTTTTTTTCCGCTTTTGAACTGAGTTCACAGTTGCTTAGGTTCTTTGTAAAATTACCAAGAAATAAATTATATGAGCAGCTTAATTAACAGTAAGTTAAGATGAAAGATGCCTGTAGTTTTTCTTACAGTTACACCATTTTTTTCATAGATATCTGTGGATGTTGAAAAGTAGCAGCTAGTAGAGCTGCCTGGGTTTTTTTTTTGCTGAACACAACCCCTAGTGAGCACTAGCATTAGGCATTTGATTTGTACATTAAAAGAAGAATTTGTGTGTTGCACAGAATTGCTGTCTTTGCAGACTTCTGCCTTTGCCTATGGATGAGTCATAGGTGTTGAAAATTCCCATAAAGCTTTTTTTTTTTTTTTTGGCCCAACAATTTTAGAATTATACTTCGTTGCAAGCCTGGGAGAATGCTGTTTTGAGGGATTTTTCCTCCTTTTTGCTAGAAAGGTTTTCTTTCTTAAAAAAAAAAATAAAGACAAGACAAATTGAAGATGTGAGAAATCTTTATTGACTGTTTTTCAGCTAGTCTCCTAAAAAGAAAGGCTTGCAGCATCTTGGTCATGTGTAGGTAATTTTGCTTGTCTTTTAAGGAAAATCTCGGTGGTTTTGCCTGAAGTGAAACTGGTTCATGATTTCACTGAAAGATTATTCTGCGATTTTGTTTGAGACCCAGTGGAGTTGTTCTGAAGAACAACTTTTGTGATTTTCCCTTGTAAAATACTCTATTAGAGATTTTAACAACAACAAAAATATACTGAAGAGATTAATCTTTTTTGTTCTGAATTTCCTTAATTTTAGAGTTGTTCTCCGTGCTGTACCTGTATGTACCACATGGCCAAGCAGGGCTGCTGATTCAGCTGTAGGCACAAAGGAGAAATGCATAATCCAGCGATAAGTTTGCTCCGTGTTGATGAATTGCATTTCAGGGTCTGCAGCTATGGATAACTGCATGACAGCCAGATCTACCCACAACAAAGCCAGGTCTTCTGACTTTTCCACAGGGAAATGCTGAGAAGTTTGAGTGGGAACAGCTAGAAGAATAGGCTGCAGCAATACAACCCCTCCATCCTTGTTATGGGAATTATCTCTGAAGTGTGGTGCACTGATTTTCATTTGCTGTAGTTATTAAATATTCAAAACAGGGGATTAGGGATATCATGGAAGTGCAGACAGATCCCTCTAATGATAGTATGACTGTCAGGAGCATGCCAGTATGTGTCAGAGAGAAATTGCAATCCAGGCTATTTAGATCTGTGATAAGATCGTATTCTAGTGCCATTATAAAGTCTTGTGTTAATTGAGCAAATCTCTTTTGAAGTTGTTTCATTTCCCTCATTACGTGTCAGAGCAAATAATGGCTATTCTAATGTGCTAATTAAATTTATTTATTGATCTACCTTTTATTTGGAGAAGACAATCCAAACAAGATGCTGCAGTATGTTTTGTGGAGGCCCGTGGCAAAGCATGCCCACAGTTTGGTACGTCCATGGCCACGGAGAAGTTGCTCCGCCTGGGGTTTCATTTCAGAATAGCTCAGAGTAGTAATGCAGACGAGTACATTAATCTCCTTAACTATTCAAAAATGAAAGACTGGGTACAATAACTTAATATTTATTGCTCTTTCAACATGCCTGTTCCATAAGATTTGCCATTAAAATTAAAATATAGGCACTGTAATGGCTGGTTTAAGAGAGTCTATGGCTTTGCTGTTCGGTGCTGGAACATTTCTCACTGTCATTTCCAGCAGGTTTCCTGCCACGCTGGTGTCCTCCACCAGTGGGGTGGCAGAGGGTCTGCACCGAGGTGATGCCAGTGGTTACTTAGAAGGACCCAAGAGGTCGGGTTTGGCAGCAGGCAGGCAGGGAAGGTGTGGTGTTGGTGAGCCACTGACAGCTGGGAAAGGCAGCAGGCACAGTTCATTCTTGCTGTACAGTAGCTCCTCTGAAACAAAAGGGAGCAGTTGTTTCAGTGCGTAAATACATTCCTGCGTTCTCCCCCCCACCTTTTTTTTTTTTGGTCTTTACAGTATACAACTGCCATTTATTTTTGGGATCTTGTAGGGGAAGAAGCCACTGCATGAAGCCACTGCTTTGTGCAGCAGTGAAACCAGAATTAGGTGTGTAGGCATTTTAATAGCTACCCATCCCTCCAGAATGCTTTTGTGTGTAATAAAGTTTTACTAGGAGGAGGACAATAATGACTATTCATTGCGTAGCATAACTTCATTTTCATGTTTATTACAGATTTAGCCCTAATCTTTCATTACATACTTAAGCAAAATTATCCTTCAGATTCTTGGAAACAAACCAAGAAAATAAAGGTAGACCCTGTAGTAGATGTCTGCCCATGCTATGCTGTAATGTAACTCTCCTGACTATTGATTGATTTATTTCACTACACATGAATGTGCCAAATCCTATCAAGCCACACTGCTTGAAACACCATATGAACACACAGCCTCTGCTTTTAGAGTTCAACATTTAATCAGAGGAGACGGACAAACAGGAAGAGCGGAGGTAATGGAGAAGGGAAGCATGGGGATTAGTTTTCCTGCCCAGGGTAACATGTGGAATTTGTGGCAGAGCTGGAAACCAAACCTGGGCGTTCCAAGCTCTGGTCTGAGGCTGCCAAATCCATCGAGGATGTGGCATCTCCTATATCTCAGGTGGGATGGAACCCCATGAGGGCTCCAGTCAGGTGCTCTGCTGGAAGGAGGGCCAGCTCTAAGATTAGCCCAGCCCTCCCAGCTTTTTCCAGTCCGGATCTGACTGGGGGGAGGTTTGCACAGCCTCTGTCCAGAGAGCTGCCTGGTTTCTTGCTGAAAGTATCCTCCCTGTGTTCAGCCAGAGGCATCTCTTCTTGCCACCTTCCCCTCCTCTAATCCTGCAGTGAAAGGGTGATAAAACATAGCAATTATTTCATAGGCTAACAGTGGATGGCCAAAATCAGACCTGTGGTCTGGGGACCAAAAATACCTTCACCAGGTATTTGGAAAACAGAACATACAAAACTGGATTTCAAAGAGGGAAGGCTCTTCCCAATTTCTTTTTTGAGTTAATGGTTGTAGTAGGAGTGCACTTTCCCCCGCCAGGCCATTGTTTTCTTATGTTTCCTCTGAAGTACCATTTCTTTACCAAATTTACAAAAACTTGGCTAGTGTTGTGTAACAGGGTATTGAGCTGTTGGTGGTTATGTTATGTTGGCATTAAGTAAGTATTCATATAACTGATGTTTATATATAGATCTCTCTATCATTCTGCCTCTTGAGCTGGCCTTTTATTTGAAATGTCTTTGAAATTCAATTTATATTTCATTACAACACATGTATAAATCCAGGATTAAGGGTGAAGAGTTTCATTGTTGTCTTGGCCTTTTTTTTTATTCATTTAATGGGATTTATGGGAAGTCAGCACTGTTAGGAATTTTGTCTCTGATGTTTCCCTTCTTTTGGTATAATAATAAGTTGTCTATCAGATAAAAAGCTTTAATATTATTTTTTTTTTAGCTGTCTGTTTGAAGGTATGTGCCCAGAGGGGTTGGGTTATGCGAAGGTTGTGTGTCATTCCTGTTTTCTGTGCAGTGAAGTTTTTCTGAGCTGGGAGAAAAGCTGGCATTTAACCCTCAGACCACGGGTCCCCTTGGCATTTGGGCAAGCCCGTGCCAGACTCAGGTGCCAAGAGTGGTGCCTCCCCACCAGTCAAACGCTGCCAGGGCTGCATGTTGATCATCACTGAGCACAGCAGAATTTAAAAACCTACCAGATGTAGCCAAGGCAGCGAAAGCGAAGGTAACAAGGTGACACGCAGCCTGGCCTCATATTTGTTTCACCTGTGAAACTGTTCTCCATTTAAATTTAGCTGTGAATAATCTGGCAAGGATGTTGGAAAAGAAAGAGAGCAGCTGACAACTTCTCCATTACCTGAAATCAAATATTTCACCTCTCCATCACACTCTTGCTCTGGGAACAGGAGGTGACGGTCCCTGAGCCTCTCCACAAGCAGAGCTGCTGGAAGTGCTGCAATGGCTGACTCAGCCCATGGGATCAATGGTGCTTTCCAAACCCTGCTGGGGTTTGGGCTGAGTCAGTAAAGCTGTGTGGGTTAGACGTAGTGCAAAGTCCTGCGTATGAGATGGGCCTGACCCAAGGTCTCGCTTCCACACGTATTTGTATCTCCCTCTGGCCTGAGAAAAGGCCAAACTAGTGCGGGTTCAGGATGTCTTAGCTGTACAGGAGCTGAATGGATCACAGCCATGGGCTTTTGTCTTCCCTCACCCTTCTGTCCCAGACCTGAGCACAAAGACTGTTCTACTCCCTGTCTTTTTTCCTCCTTGCTTGTCACTGCTACATTCCCATTGAGGAACACTGTCCCCTCCCTCCTGCCTTGCCCCACTGCACCAGAGCCCTCCTTGGTCCCTTTGCAGGCAATGCATGACCAAGAAAGGCACAGAGGAATGCTGTGGGCTCCTCAGTTCCCCACCGTGCTTGGTCCTTGCCTCCTTCTTTGGCATTGCTGGGTGAGAGCAGAGAGCTGTGCGAGCTTGGGCGTTGCGCAGCTGCTCAGCTGCAGGTGCTGCCTGGATGCAGCATCTCACCCGTGCACCCAGGGTAATTCCCTCCCCACCCGGACTGGAGTCAGCAGAGAGGTCTGTGGATGTGAGTTGAATTTTGCAGTGTTTTGTTTCATTTTCGCCTGCTCACAGTGAAGTCCAGTGAAAACTTTGTGATCAAACACCTGTTGTCAAGCACCTGCTTCCTTTGTGAAATAGTAAACAAACAACTTAAACCATGAATAGGCATGGATGGAACTGGCCAACAAGATAATAGGGCAATTCAAGCCAGATCTTTCTCAAATGAATGAGCAGGAGCCTCCTCTAAACCTGGGTCTCTTGCATGTACCACCATTTGTCTCCCCTGTGATTAGGAATGCATTGAATGAATCGGGTAGTGCTGTGTTTAATGTGTTCATTGCCAGCCTGCCATTTGTTGACACAGCGTTGGCATGATGAGCAGCTGCAGGTCAAATTCATTGCCAGGCTCCCCTAAGTCTGCAGCTGCTAAAAATAAACATTTTGCGCAGGTGGAGGCTTTGGCTGGGCTTGTGTTTTGGCTTAACTTGCAAAGTTTGGGATCTTTTCTGAGGTATGCAAATCGCATTAGAAATATTTGGCAAGACAAGTCAGTGCCTGAACATAAAGGAATTCCACTGGAGGATCTGAAGCAGCTCTGATGGGTCTTTTGGCACAGCATCAACTGCCTGAACGTGACAGTATCTTCCATATTGCTGTGTTTTCCAAGGTTTTGGTCATCCTAATGAGGTGTTGGCTCCCTCTAAGAAAAGTTTGTCGAGATTGAACTTGGTTACTCTCACTGATTGATTGGTGATCAGTCTGTTGGGATATCTACCCTGTATACTCGTGGCCGTGGTGTTGGACTGCGTGGCTATTGCAGTGATATTGATACCAGAAGAGCCAGTCGACAGCAGATGTTTCACTGGATTGGGAAAATGAGGCAGCTGGAGGCAGAAGTTGGCGGTAGAAGGACCATTGAGTCCATCTCCAGGGAGCAGAAGGTTCAAGTCAAAATAGTGTTGCAGATCAGAAGAGAATCCAGGTTTTAGAGACCACTGCTGCAGTCCTTGTAAAATAAGCACTCAGCTTCCTTGTGCTGGAAAGAAAAAGATGCTTTTGAAAGTTTGCAAATGGAATTGCCATTACACATTTAAGCGAGGTTTAAAGAACAGTACTTGTGTGTAATATACCCATGCAAGAGAGTCCATCTGAATTCGGTGGACTGGATCTCACTTGCTGTTATCTGATGATCCATCATCATCTTGAGATGCTGGGACCAGAAACAGAAAGATGAAAAATGGTTGCCTTTTTCCCCACTGCTCTCCATCCCTGAGCTACAACTCCTTATCCAGAAACACTTTTGTATATTGCGGTCCTGAGTCCCTCGGGAATTGTTCCGGGCCTCTGTGCTTATACTGCACTTTCGTATATTTCAGAGAGAGTCGGAGCAGGTTCACACAATTTCAATAAAACTGTCTTGGGTCAATAGCTGAGATAAACCTCTTGCTTTCAGCAATGGCAGCCAGTGTAGATAAGGGGTGATTGAAAAAGTTCCTGAGATTTCATATATTTTCAAATAAATAAATAAATAAATGAAATTTAGCATCCTTCTAGCACTGGGAATCCAACATGTTTGATTAAAAAAAAAAAAAGAAATCCCATTTTATCTTGTCACTATAAAATGAAATTAAGAAGCCTTTAAAAACCTTTAAAACTGACTTCTAGATGTGTTGATTTGATTCACGTGTATTTATGAAATGGGACATTCAGTGTGAGATTTAATAGCTGGTTAAGAAGAAGAAAAAAATTATTGTTATAAATGCTTGTTATTTTATTTCCTTCTGCTGTGGCTTTTTTCAGGGAGCTTTCTTGCTTTGCTACCTGACTGCACACTGAATTTCATTGTTCAGTAATCCAGTCCAGCTGTTCCAGCTGTTAAATATTCAAGCAAATACTGGGTGTTTTTCTTAACAATTCATTTGTATTTAGTTACCTTCTTCCAGTGCAGATTAGCTACTGAATAACCAGAATTTGGAATAAGAGCTTGTAATTTTAGATGCTTCCATATGTACTTGGCTTAACCTATTATTTTTCCTCAAAGATTGTACTCGTAGGTACTTTATATTAATATCTTTCTAAAGTCTTAACTTCTAGATACTTTTTAGGTTTTAATATACATGAGGACATTCAACTAGTTTCTAATTGACACCACTCACTTTCTGTTTTTCTATTGTTTGAACAGATTTTGCTAAAACAGTATAGCTTATTAACTTAGGGAACTGTTGAAATACTGGTGGATTTTAATTTTGTCTAGGAAATCATGTGAATAGTGTGTTTAAAGCCTGAGGATTGAAATTGCTTAGTTTTTTGGGGTTTTTTTAAGTTTTATTTCATGCTCTGCTGAAGCTGTAAAAGGTTTGCTGTTTGTTTGTTTTCCTCTCTGGTTAGTAATCCGAAATATTTTACTGAGCAATTGTGATTTTTCTGTAAGAGTTTTGAAGAGGTACTTTTCTAGAGTAGAGTTATAGGAGTGCTGTGTTGTTGCATGGTGTCTTCTTTCCATGGCTATTTCTGTGTCTTTGAGTGATAGTATTTCCTTGGCTAGCACTAGATGCTGCTTCACTTCCAGCCAAACCAGGCAGCCTGGAGAGCCCTGTGGGACTGTGCAGCAGCAGTGCTTCTCTGTGTATGCTCACTCTAAAAACTCTGAGCAGGTTCTAACTGCATTGTATTTGCTACTGTGTAAATAATACGTGCAAACCTGGTCCTTCAGACAGCGTGGTGGCATTACGATGACTGCAAATTGCAAAGGGTTGATTTGCTGAAACAGTTCAGTTTTGGTTGAAGCAAAATTACCTGATAATTTTGGTCATATTTAGAGAACACTTCTATGTGGAGAAAGAAAAAAAACCTGGTTTGTCTGAGCTAAGAAAGCTATTTTTCCTCTGCAGATTGAAATTGAATATTAGGAGGGAAGGCTACACCTCTCAAGAAGGAGATATTTTTCACAGATTTGTTGAAGATTTAGTAGGAAAGGCACCAAAGCTTGCCATTTTCTCCTGTGTTTCCCATTACTTCAGGATTGCAGTAGTAACCAGGGATGTCATAAGCCTAAGTTTAAATGGAAGATTTTTAGCAGATGGTTTCTGGCAGAGGGCTCTAGACATAAGGTATTTTCATTTGTGTTTAACTCCTACTGAAGTAGTATTAAATTTTTCACATATTCATTGCCTGAAAAGCATAGGAATTAGTATAGGGCCTGTGAAGAAGTCTCTGCTTATTGACCGAGAGATGGGATATTTGACTTACCAACAGAAATTAGGAGACNAGTTTTTTTTTTTTTTTTTTTTTTTTTTTTTTTTTTAACTAATATATTTTTGAGTTGGTTTGGTTGTTTGGTGGTTTTTTTGTAAATTTCTTGGTTTTTTACACTTGGCTGCTAAAAGCAGTCCTTGAAAAGGGCCTTTCTTTTGATGATCTATGTGTATGTTCATCTTCGCATTTGAACTAAACTGTTTGAGATGAAACTTTATTTTCTGGATGTAACTGTGCCTTTAGATGTTCTCTCTAACACTGTGCATTCGGGAATCTGTGGTCTGTAGTGAGTGCAGAAGACAAGTCCCTGCTGAGGAAAGGCAACAGGACTGTAGCCCCTAAGAACATCCACTTTAATGGGGTACATGGCAGCAAAACAATGGGAATGCCAATTGGCTCCAACGATGTGCAGGAAGAGAAGGCTTTGACCCCAGCCCTGTCAGAGGTTGGTGTCCCCATCCTCCTTACGGTCCCCGGGAATAGGAGATCAGAGTTTGTACCACTGCCTTGTACGCCTGCCCTCGTTGCCAGTACCAGCTATTTTTCCCAGCAGATGGGTTGCAAGCGGAATCCTGTGCCTTTTGCTCAGCACACCTTTGGCTGGTGGTGTGGAGTGGGGAGGGCAGCACTTGAGCAGATCTGCCTGTGCTGCTGGATACAGAAATTAATAGAAATACCTACCTTGGGGCTTTGCTTAACAGCACTGTCATAGTTTGCTCAACAAAAGAGTTGCTTTTTGTTTGCTTCCACAGTAGTTTGGGTTAAGGGAAGAAAGGACTTAAAGACAGTTGTATTTTTTCAGGGCTGTTTTCAATCAGAGATCATGCAAAATATCCATCAGTGAGATTTATGTTATTTGTATAGTAAGGCAATGGAATTATCGTCAGTCTTGAGACTTGTCTTGCATCAATAGGGGAGGAAACCATTTGCTTGGTACAGTTCCTAGTGTAATTACCTAAATAATAGACTTCATACAGCCAGAAGAAAGAAAGAGCAAATAGTTTCTGCACTGCCTGTGACAGGGTAGTGTAGGAAACATATTGCAGTGACTGTAAGAAAGGCTGTGCCGGCTCAGACCCAGGGTCCGTCTGGCCCAGCAATCTGTCTCCTGCCCTGACCGTAAGCAGACACTTAGGAAAGAACAGGAAAAAGAGGAATAGATCTGTCTGTGATCTGAATTTAAGTCCTGGAATATTACCACTGACATTAAACATAGGGTGGATTTCAGATGCTCAGAGAAGTTCCTCTTGAAACTGAAAGGGATGGGATGCAGATGGGGAAGTGTCTTCTCTGTGTTCACTTTCCTCAAGATCTTTCCAAGGTGGTTTGCTCAAAGAGTTGCAATAGGATTTATTTTCTTTGTAACCAGGACTGGCCACTGATGCTTAGCAAAATGTTTTCGCAGCACTGTTGACAGTTGTGCTGGAAACCCTGATGTAAAGTGCTCCCTGCTTTCAGAAGCCATTTTGTTTGCTGTGCTGATTAAATTTACTTGGAGCAGGTTTAATTAAGGTGGTGTTGAAGACCGTCACCCGAGCCAGGGACTCGTGTGTGTTGGGGTGCCTCCATGCTAATAGCAACAGTTTAGCGGAATTAAAAAGGGAGGGCTTCACCTGGTTTCTTATTTGGCTCACTTGTTGAGGGAGGATTACTAGGGCCTCAATATTTATGTACCAATTTGTGTTATTGGTACCCACTCTGGCAGATTTCAGAGCATTTTGATTTACTTCCTAACAGGCATGACTTGCTTATTTAATGTAGGTATATAAATGGAAGGGAAGACTGTTAGGTAAATAGAACAACAATTAAAAAAAAGATTGCTTGGTACCTTTTGTATCATAATAGAAGAGAATATGCTAGAAAAGTTTCCAATGCAGATGGGCTGTTTCCAGATGTGAATAAATGTTTCTGCATTCCAGAGAAGTAGAGCTGTGGGTTGACCCCTGGCTCTGTGAATGGGCTGAATCAGCACCACATATCCCCAAAGCCTGAGCTTTCTGAATATCATCCAACCCGACAATACTACTGGGTAAGCTTCCACCTTCCCTTTTGCCCAGTTTAATCTTCATGAATTACCTGAAAAATAGGATAATTTAAAATAGCAAAATATTTTTTCCTGAGTAAAGTCTGGAAGGCTGTTTTTATCTGTACTGTTAAATCCATTAAGGTTGTTAGAGCTGCGACAGCTGGAAAGCAGAATATAGCCTTACGTGTGCTCTCAAATGGCAAAGGCATTTGGAAATTTAGGCATTTGATTTCCTCCATGCTTGAAGGTGTCAGCCAGCCATGTATTTTTAGGTCAGGTGTGCATATGCAGCCACGATGGATCGCTGTGGGCAGAAAGTGCATCTCCAGAAGGACTTGTTAGAGGTAAAAATGGAAATGAGCTGCAGGTTATGCTCCAGATCTTTTTGATCTGTTTGCATGCTGTATGTAAAAGAGGAGGAGGACAAGTATTACCTGGCAGATGACAAGGGTGGCTGGGGGATCCCATACCCTACAGCCTGGTTCCCAGTCCCTAGTGGTTGCAGCTGCTGGTGCTGCAGCACTTCTCCAGTGAGCCAGACCAGGTCCCACGTCCTGTGGAGAACAGCCCCTGGTTTTGCTGGCTGGATGAGTGGAGTCAGTGGGTGCCTCAGGCCAGGACATAGTAAGCAGGGCAGTGTATAGTGAGGCTGAGGTCTGGGGAGTGGAAAAAGAAGAGCATCTCACCTTGTTCCCCAAACTGCACCCTTAAAGAACTTTTTTTTTTTCAAAATGCTCAACACGTTCAGAGTAAGCAGGTTCCTTGTGTGTGTACCTTTGGGTGACTGTGGGTGACAAACCTGGGGTGAGCTGTGATTTTCCCGTGGAACCATACCTGCTATACAAGCAGTTGCTGCAAGGACTTTGCTGAAGTTTATAGTGCGCATATGTAGTTGCTAATTCAATAATGCAGGAGGTATGTGCTCAGCTTTAAGCAGTTAGTGCTTGAACTCGTGTCGAAACAGAACGGCAGAAGAATGCCAAGTTACTGGCCAGTTACCATGCAAACAAAAACATGTTATGAAATATGACATCTCGTTGGAACGGAGGCATGCTGTGTTGGGAGCGTTGCTGGAAATTTGGAGAGGTATAGATATAATTTCTTTGTTCGTGCCTGTGTTGCATGGAAACAACCTGGAACCACACCGTCACAAAACTGTGTAAAGTTGACAATCCCAGTACAGAAGCTTTGGTGCCCAAACAAGTGAGGATGCAAAAAGCTAAGTCAGAAATCAAAACTGTAGCTCTTGACTTTACAAGACGGCTGTAGTGAATGTTAGAAATAAGTGCTCTCTTGTGGGCCAGGTGTCAAGTTTGGAAAGTACAAGTTCTGTTCCATTTTTAAAGGACTTTTTGTAGGATCTGAAGTCATCCAGCCTGGAATATAGGTTATTGTTTCTCCATATACCTCACTTTCCTTTAAGTTAGTATGGAGATTTCACTTACATGTTCTGCTTGAGGCTAATGTAATCATACTGTTTGAAATCAACCAACCACAGGCAAAATGGAACTGCAAAATGGTACCATATTCTGTTTCACTGGCCCATCATCTGATGCAAGTTGAATTCTGCCAGGAGCAGTAGATTTGTACTTGGTAATCTCTGTTTTTTCACTAGTAAAAACATTTTATTATGAAAAGGCAGAGATCCAGCTGCTCCTAAGAGATTCTCCTTCTCCAACAAGCTGAGCTTCCTTCGGCATGAAACCTCGTTGTCCTCTCCTACCTTTTTTCTTTCTGATGACCCACTCTCCTTGTCATTGCGAGGAAATGACCCTTCGTCTCATGCAGCTCACATTCCTGAATTCACTGCCTGACTGATTAGCCAAGGACATGCACAGCCAAAGTACTGGGTGTGAAGCTCTGTTGCCAGACAACTTGCTCAAAAACACTTCAGAGGAAAGAGGAGAGGGGTAAGAAACCCACTTGCCAGTGTAAGGACAAAGCTTATTTACTATTAAAACTTCTCCAGTCAGCAGAAGCAATACTAGCTGCAAAGCTGCATTTGCATTTATAGTACAAATATGAAAAATGAACTCTACCATGAGCATGTCCTTAAAGAGATTATAAATCCACTCCCTTGACTGGTATGCAGTGCAGTGTTTTGATTGTTATATCTAGATATGTTGCACTTGAAAGTGCAGCGGATGGTGTGCTTGGAAAGACACTGATACAAGGATTTTGCAGTCAAAGTAATTTTACAGTGGAAAACATTGTAATGAGAGCAACCCTGCCAGTACGGGACTGCTGTGTTGTTTTATTGGATATCTGTAAAGTTTGGCATGTGGTGGGTTAATAATTAGATACTCTTTGTGTATAGTTCAAGTGAAGGCCACCAGCTATGACTTCACTTTGGCTGGGGTTTCCCTGTAATCCATTTAGCAAATTAAAGAGATTACTTTGATTGGTGCCATTATCTCCTATTCTCTTGCGGTTGAACCACTTAACCTGTGCTTAATTGAAAGAGATAGAGAGGGTACAGTAACAAATACAATCAAATGAAAGGGGCAATAGGATCTGTAGGCCAAACAAATGATCAGCACTAGGCTAACAATAGCAGATTAGAGGTGAGATCAATTAATTAGAAGCTATTGTAGGCGTTGGGTGGCTGCCAAGCTTTCTAATAGCCTAAGCCATCATGCCGTTCTGTTTAGGAGGATTTTAATGACTGGGAGTTGATGCGGTTATTTCAATAATTACCTATTTTAATAATTACTTCATTGGAATATAAAATGTATTGTTCTGCAGGCTCTGTGGGAAAGACAGTTTTGTTCACAGCGCACCTGGATCCAGGGGTGGGTATGTACCAGTGCCAATCGTGCCCTGCAACATCCCAGGGCTGGCGCTGCCAGCACAAAGGTCACCGACCGCCTTGGGATCCCCAACCTCATACCGAGAGGTGCAGGCCACCTGCCTGGGTGTATTTCCAAAAGTGCTGCCTGCAGGCCTTTGGCCGGTGGGGGCTTTGAGCAACAGCTTGTGAGTTTTTGTTGTCTGCAGTGCTGTAGGGGTGCCCAGGTGTGTTTCCATTTCTGCTCAGCAGCCAAGGCTCCAGGTCATGGGTCTGGGCAGCCCTGGTGGGCCCAGACTGCACCCATTTCTGAATCAGTCAGAGCAGATAGGATAGGAGCAGATAGATAGGAGTAGGTAGCGGCTAGTAGAGAGCAAGACATAAACATTGCCTATCTGTTGGGAGATGAGGAGGTGTTTCCTCCACTGGTGCAGGAGCATTAGATGCATCCTGCTGGAAAGCCTCAGATGCTCTGGTTTGACCTTCAGCCCAGCTCCATGCCTGGTATATGCTAAAGTGAGCAAGGTTGTAAAGAACAAGCTTTGATCTCCTCAAATATTATTATTTGTTGGTACTCGTTGTCCATACTGGTGTTGAGCAGTTGGTAGGTAGCGTGCTTTTCATGTGCAGTAGCAAATAATTTTTTTAAATTAACTTCCTAGGAGTCACTGAATTAGGTTTCAAAGGCAGTTGAGACTGTAAGTTTGAAAAGTTTTCTAGGAGCAAGGAAATTTCTGTAAAATCTTCAAAAAGGCTTTACTGTTAAATACTTTTATATATGCATATATATGATGAATATGGTGGCAGGTAGATTTACACATAGCCATGTGTGTGGTACTAAATTTTTATTCTGTTTTTTTGCCACGTGCTGAAGAAGGCAAATGTTGCCTCTGGAGGTGTGGAATATCCCAAGGAAGTAATATTTAGATCTGCAGAGCAGAATTTACCTGAAAGTTAATGTTTAAATACAAGCCTATTTTCTTCCATTGGAGGGGTTTGAGGGAGTGGAAAGGGAATTGGAAAGGGAGAACATTTTCCTAGACATTGAAATGATTTAGGTCCAAAATTTCAGCAAACTTTTTTTGTGACTTTTTCAGGCTGGTGATTTTATCTGGATGGGAATTGTGCCGAGAAACTTAAATAAACATGCAATTTTACTGTAGCTTTAATTCTTGTTGTTGATGTTTCTGCAAAATGGTTCTGCAAACTGCGTTCTTGTTTTGAGTGTGTGCATGAACAGGATTTGCTCTGAACTGGGATGTCAGATTCCCAAGGGATTACCATTCAAGGAAAACATGTAATAGAAAAATAGCAACTACTGCTCTGAATTTGGACAACACTGAGTGGCAGACGTACATAGAGATAAAGAAGAGATCATGGACTCCAGGAAGCAGGAGTCCTGGTTGTATCATTGCTCCGTGATCATGACGAAAATTAGAGAGTGTGGTATTTTGGTAGTGCTTGGTGAGGCTGCACGTTTGGGTTTGTGGGTAAGTGTTCAAAACATCTTGGGATTTCCCAAACTATGCAATCCTTCTGGAATGCTGTGTCATTAATCTGCAGATGTGTGAGAGGATATCATGGAAATAGCCATCCTGTGCCCTTTTCCATCTCTGATCTTTATTCAGCAACATGTAAGATGCATGTGCATATGACAAAGCAAAATAGTTACTTGGTGTAGTTGAATTTACTATAACTTCAGGACAGATCAGTTTTATTCAAAGAGTGAATGAATTCACTCTATTTAATCCAAACTGCTTGCTCCCTCCTTCTAAGGGAGGAAGGTAGTCAGCAAAGAACTTGGTATCCCTGGATGGCCTTGGTTCAGCAGAGACACAGGAATGGCTGATGCACAAAACAGATGCACTGAAGTTGACAATTGAATAAGCAGTCAAACCCATTATCAGCTCTCTGTGGTACTGAAGTTTTCTTTGACACTTGGCACTGGCCATATTAATTTTTGCGGTACAAGACTGCTCAGGTTTAAATGCATATCTTTTTCATAACTAGCATCTGTATTTCTGAAATAACACATGCTGCATAAATGATTAATTTTGGAGAATAGCATCTAAACCCTTAACTTGGATGAGGCAATTTCTTTTAAATGAGTAGGTTGAACAGGCATCAGAACTAAATATCCTCTTACTCCAAGGAATACTAACCCCTCAGGGCAGGATTCAGGTCATTAGCAGGTCAGTTTAGGAAAGCATATACTGTTGCTGCCTCCATCCGTCCTGGCCTGAAGATAAACATAAGACTCCAGTTTCCATTGTTACCAGACCAGGAACCTTCACAGGCCATAGCAGCAGCTTAACAATTGTGAAAATTCATTTGTGAGTTTAGAAGCCTGGAGGTTTTATCAGTGATAGAAAACATAGTGGGTTTGGTGGGTTTACAAAGGAATGCATTAATCGAATCCTTTGTGCCCCATCAGAATTTTATATGTAAATATCTACTTACATACTCCTGGAGAAGTGTATGTATGAAGAACAAATGATGTACAGTGGACTGGTACGTTTAAGATTTATCAGCATGCATTTAAGATGGCTGCAGTCTAAGGTTACACACTAAAAGGACAAATAATCTGGCCATACCAACTGTGTGCCAGTAAACTTGTTACACAACACTATCCCACATTCATTTATATGCCATATGGGTTATAGAAAAGCTATTTAAGAATCTTTTGGAGGGCTTTAAGTTTTATTGTGACTTCTTTTCCAAGATCCTACCCCTGCAAAGTGAGGAGGTATGCTTATTAAACAGCAAAACACCTTTAGAAATGACCTAAGAACTTTTCTCTTAAAAGGGTTGATGTTACAACTTTCACGATTTGACTGGTGGGCACATGAAACCTTTGGTACTTGCTGGTGGAGCTGAAGGTAGCTGTTAAACTTTCACAACAGCAAAGAAGCTGGATTCCCAGAGTTGTCCATTTCTTCATAGAGCAGGGAGAAGAGATGGCCTCTTTCCCTACCTTCACTGCTTTTCATGGAATTACAGTACACAGCTGTAGAAAGGACTTTTAACTGCATTGAAACTGAAAAGGACTGAAAATTACCAGGCAAAAGGAAGGGGATGTGTTCAATAAATTAATTTGCTATATGATGCAGCACCTTTCCACATGGACACTACCATCCTTTTGTGTTTGCTTGTATACACATGGTAGTATGTATGTATATTGAAGACCAAAATCTGGAATGCTGTGTCCCATAGAATGACAGAAAGTAGAAAATGTAGGTTTTTTTATATGGTTAGGGGATCGGCACTGTTTAGAACCTCTGTGATATTGGACATACCCTCAGGGATTTAGAGATTCCAGGTCTAAAACTGGTATTCTCTTAGCTGGGGTGTCAGACCTGGTGTGATGCCATGTGCTCTCAGCAGGTCTTCCAGATGTGGGTGTGCATGCACATGCATGGGGATGTTGTCTAGAATGTGATTTTAACAGTAATATTTCTTTCTGATTTTTTTTTCCTCCCTACTGACCTCTCCAGTCAAAAGATGTACACCGGAGAGACACAAATTGAAATTTTTGTTAAAAACTCAAATCTGTTAGTAATCTGGGTTGAAATCCTGCCCTGTGGACATCAGTGACAAAAATCCTATTACTTAAGCAGGGACTGGATTTCAGTCTTTGTGCTTTTTATGTTTATAAGATTTGTGGAAAAGCCAAGTTCAACACTAAAAACACATGCAAGGTATAAAAAACAAAATGCCGACATGCAGACTTTCAATAAAACAGGGTCTAATAAGTTACTGTCCAATCTGGATGACAGATATTCTGTAATACTCTTCTAGCAGTCAAATCTGCCTTCATCATGGTTTGGAGTTAAAGCAGGAGATGGTCAAAATATTGCCAGTGATTTTAAGGAATAAAATAAATTACAGGAAGTTAAAGAAATGTGTCAAGATGGAGGCCTGAGACAGGGTTCAGCAGCAGAGTGTAATGGATTTGATGGCTCCTGCTTTCCTTAGGAGGAGTCACTGTGTAAAGTATTTGGAGATAATCTGAGTAGAAGGGCCACAGCCAAAGCCCTGCATTTCTTTTTCCGAGTCTCTGATGCAGAACATTCTTAGTTCCTTCACTGCCCCTTGAATTCAAATCCTGGCTTTGTTAGTCCAAATAAAATATAAATCCAGGATATACTTCAGTCCCATCTGTATGGGCTGGGTGAAGTACAACAGGTGGAATCCATTTGCTGAATAATTACTAGGATGCAAACAACGAAGAGTTTTACAAGGAAGTCATCTCTCTTCATCACAGCTATGGTGTTAAGGCTGTATTTGTTCCTGATAATCAGCAAAATTTCAAAAGAGCAGTAATGAAATAACTCGGAGCCCTCTCCCCAAAAGCCATATGTTCAAACAACGAAAGACTTGCTGTCCTTTCAGGAAAAATTAAAACAAATCCTTTGAAGATTACCGCAATTATCCTCCCCTCCCCCTTTTAACCATAAGCAAGCTTTTGCAGCTTTCTGCTCTGACGGGGGGTTAGAAAGGGAAGTTCATTTCTGGAGAGGCTGAATTCTGGGTGCCTGACGTCAGAGCTCCTCCTGCACATGCCTCCGTCCTGCCCTCTTGAACTTGGTGGCAAAGCTCCTTTTCATTAACTTCATCTGTACAAGGTCAGACTAACCTCAACCCCCAAGTCATCTGCCTCTGGAGAGACATCTGTACTGGCCTTAGCAAGAGGTAACCATTTATTCTCCTACACCTTTCAATGCCAGCTATGACGCTCACCTCTGTGTGTTGTTCAGTGTTGGATTAAGCTGCCTTTGCACATGGAAGTTACTCCACCTACATCCATCTCATGCCGTGCTCCTGCCTTCCCAGCCATTGGTGGCTCCAGGTGTTTGGTGCCCCCCCAATATCATCTTTGTTCTGCAGACACTAAATACACCTCAGGAACTAAAATCAGGCCTCCTTGGGAATGACTTCATGCAATAACTAAAAAAAAAAAAAAAGTGGTTTTGGTATTTTTCATTGGCCGTGAGCGCAGTTTGATTCAGCTTAGTGAACATGGTGGGTTTGTGCAAGGTAGAGAAGCAAAGCTGGTTGTTTCTCCTGGAGGGAGATGGGAGTTGCTGGTGAAGGAGCATGGGCTGTGAATATAGAGGTCATGGTAAGGGGAATTGTGGGACCGGCTCTTCCAAGGCACCCTTATCAGCTCGTACTAGTTCTGTAAAATGATGGGGAGCCATAATGCTTTAATTTCTTATTTTCCTTGTGTGTCTCTCTTTAAAAAATTTAAAAATATGATGGGAGTAATGTAGAAGATACTGATAAGTACGGAAGCTTTGAGGCACTGCCTTTAACAAAATTTGTTAATTTAATTAAATCACTGGTTTATAAACTACAGGTTCCTTTTTGATAAGAATGGCCAATGGAAGTTCCTTGTTGAATCAAGGAGTCACATAGAAATAATTGTTGTGAGGTTTTTTTCTCATGTTAAATACAGTAAAATAATATTTCTGTTTCCTATTTTATTTTTTAAAATACTTTTTTCAACTTTGTGTATTTGATATTGTTTCTGTCAATGCCAAGATGCAACTAAGGAAAGACCAGCATCCTAGATACTCATTTGATTTGGTTTTGTTTGGTTTTGACTTGAAGCATATACTGCCATGCAGATCTGCATTTTTTCCCCTGGGATTGCTGTTTGGAGCATTGCATAGGTTGATAATTTTCTCTTCCAGGACTCTAGTTTCCGCATAGCTACCTAATGTCAGAGTTTAGGCAGAAGACCTGGTCCTATCAAATAACATTTTAAAGCCCAGGTCTTGAACTGCCTGTGACCTATTGACATGCAAAAGTATTTCATGTGACTTCAACATGACATGTTGTTTCGAAGTAGCATGTTCTCTGGTTTTTTTGTGTTTCATGACAAGGGGATGATGATGATGATGATTGTTATTATTACTACTACTATTACTACTACTACCATTTTAGTTGAGACCTTCCTGCAGACATTGGCATCAGTTGTTATTGCAGAGCAAAGGTTCTTCCTTGTGAATGGGTTGTGTGTTTTGCAAAAAACCCCACAAATAAATGACAACCCTGCGATGTGCTGGAATCCTGCTCACACGTAATTACCTGCTGAATAAGAAGTGGATCAGTGACAAAACCCAACAGAGCTGAAGCAGCTTGCAGCAATAAGATTTTTCAGGGTGGAAAACATATGTGGTAAAGATTGTGTAATAACTCTACCATATTCCCGATAAATTCTTGAAAAGCCTTAAATCTGATCTTTAAGTTTGACAGATATGGTATATTTGTGTGGTGGTTTTTACCTACTGTAGCTCTGTGTCCTCTGAGTATAGCTAAGAAAAACCTGTGAGATTGTTAAATGGGAGCTTCACCTGCCAGTCTGTACTGCAAGATCTCTATAGCAACCAAACATAAATCAAGAAAATGGCCCCTTTTGTAAGTTGGTTAATAGGCACAACATGCTTCTTTAGAAAATCCAACTATTCTTTCAATAGACTTTGATTGAAAGTCAGCCTTTTCTACAGACACATTCACATTCACATCTAGTAGCAGCTTGTATGGCTGTCCAAGGTCTAATTTATTACCCTTTAAAGATTGGGCAAAGAAAAAATGGTTCTCGGAACAATGTTTACATTCAGAGGCATAAGCACAGTGCCACAAAAGAGCATCCTTTTGTTCTGAACCCAGAATATTAATCTTTAACCTACTACTTATTTCAACTCCTCCTGCTTTTATTTGGTTAGCCACATTCTTCCCTTGTAATTGAAATCTTAACGATTTAATACCTTATTTATTAGCGGCGCTGGGAGAACAGATTTCTCTGCTGTTGTTTTTCCTAAATCTTGATGTGTATTGATACATTCCTTAGACTTTTCCGCTAGTACTGTGAGCCGACTCTTCTCCTGAAGAGGTTTCCAGTGGCAAAGGCAGGCATTTTAGCTTCCAGTGTTTCTGACATAAAATTCTGGTGTGCTAAGCAGGGTGTAATCTTCTTCCTACTTTATTTAGGGAGTTATGCGCTGGGAGTATTTCTAACAGATATATTGTGTTCAGGCCCTCATAAATGCCAAAGGAAAACATGCAAGTGCAATACAGTGGAGGAGGAATTGGATGCCAAGGTGTTTTTATGTGAGATCTGGAGCTGACTCAATAACCAAATTGTAGATTTTCCTTCAAAGGAGAAGGAAAACTTTGCAATTCCCCCTTTCTTTCTGGCTGTGGGGGAAAAAATAAAAGTACATCTGGTTCAAATATATTGCAACAGGAATTAACCTGCTTACTTTCAACTAAGACAGGAAGCGTGGGAGAAGTGGTTTTTAAGGAGTGGATAAATTCATGCATTTAGCTTGGCATGGGCTATTGCATGTCCCTGAGCATGGGGGGCATCTTCCCTGGACGGAGGCAGAGAGAGGAATGGAACAGAGCACTTCAGGCACCTCATTCCTGGCCAAAGTGGGAGGGATCAAGTGGTGCCTCCTTATTCTGAAAGCAGACTGAAGAGAGTTTGGGAGGTGGGGCTGGGGGGAAGAAGTACTCTCCAAGAGCCAACTAGGGACTGTCTTCAGCAAAATTTTGAAAACCTCCCTTATAGTTCTCCTGAGAAACAAAAAGCTGTAAAAATATTCTTTGCCTCAGAAGTGTTCTAGTGGTCCACATATGGGTGGGTGCCAGGAGATCTGTGCACATGCATACAGATGTGTATGCACACGCACAGCACACATTAGTGTTTGCATGCCTCAAGTGGGATCACTGCTACCTGCTTTAGATGGAGGCACAACACATAATTTGAATCCTTATTTTACTTTTCTGTTAAAACGTTGCCAAAATGTACAAAGTTGTGTATGAAGCTGTTAGCCGGTTAGTGCCTTGTTCTATGCCACTTTGCCTTTTGGCATTAGTGTGAGATGTTACTTGGGGGGACTCTTTGGCAAATGGTGCCAGTAGGCACAATGTCGTCAATGTGCCAAGCGACAGAACACTTTTCACCCCTTTTGTTAATGCGCAAAAGGCTAGCTAATATATGTTACTGCATTGCATTTTAAAAAAATCACAGAATCACAGAATGGTTCGGGTTGGAAGGGATCACAGTGGGTCATCTGGTCTGACCTCCCTTCTCAAGCAAGGCTATCCCAGAGCACATGGCACAGGATTGTGTGTCCAGATGGTTCTTGAGTATCTCCCATGAGGGAGACTCCACAACCTCTCAGGGCAGCCTGTTCCAGTGCATGGTCACTCATACAGTAAAGAAGTTCTTCCTCATATTCAAGCGGGACTTCCTGTGCATCAGTTTCTTCCCATTGTCTCTTGTCCTATTGCTCGGCACAACTGAGAAGAGCCTGGCTCCGTCCTTTTGATGCCTTCCATGAAGATACTTGGAGAAATTGATAAGGTTCCTTCTCAGTTGTTTCATCTTGAGGCTGAAAAGGCCCAGCTCCCTCAGCCTTTCCCCATAAGAGCTCCAGTCCCCTGCTGATTTTTGTAGCCTTCTGTTGGACCTTCTCCAGGAGCTCTATGTCTTCTTTGTGCTAGGGAGCCCCTAACTGGACACAGCACTCCAGAGGAGGCCTCACAAGGGCTGAGTAGAGGGGCAGGATCATCTCCCTTGCTCTGCTGGCAGTGCTCTTTGTAATGTGCCCCAGGACACCATTGGCCTCCTTGGCCCCCAGGACACGCTGCTGGCTCATGGTCAGCTTTTTGTCCTCCAGGACCCCCAGGTCCATCTTCAGAGAGCTGCCTTCCAGCAGATCAGCGCCCAGCCTGTGCTGGTGCATGGGGTTATTCTCCCCCCAGGGCAGGACTCTGCATTTGCCATTGTTGAACTTTGGACCGTTCTTCTCTGCCCATCTCTCCAGTGGTACACAGTATGTGTCCTGGTGTAATTAACTGCATCAGTAATATTGTAACAAATGTTTGTTAGACAGCTGTCACCCCTCAGACTGCAGTTGGTGAAACGCTGCAACCTTCAGTCCCTTCTCCTTCCAGAAGCCTGTGGAAATAGATCAGCGCTGCTCACCTTACAACGCTGCGTCACGTTCATAGTGGGGAGATAGGTAGACTGCTTCAGAGTAGTAGGCATATGGAGGATGTTTCTTGGCACGTTGAGAGGGCTTTCAGTTCAGCTCTGCTTTCATTTCAGCTCTGGTAGCCTGCTTGGTACACATGGTGGTGGCGGAGGTGTCTGCTGTATACTTTAAAAACCCCTTAAAAACGCACAAAACTAACAAAGAACAAACACCCAAAGGAAACAAAACAAAAAAGCAAACAACAATAAAACCCCAACACATTTTTCAGAAGTGGCCCCAGTTTTCAGAACCTTGGCAGGTGTGTCTGCCTCCATACTCAGGATGAGAAATATTTTTGAAAAATTCTTGGGTTTACATATTAAACCCACCACCTCGCTCTACCTACGCGATCTCATGTGAGGACAGATATCATAGACCCGTGCACACTGGGGCAACAAGCTCCTGGCATGAAACTCCATTAAATCAGCAGTTGACACATTCTGCATTTGTTTCTGCATTTTGTTTTGCCCTGTGGAGAGTGTGTTACAGCAGTCCAATTCCAAGTTGACAAAAATACGGATAAACTGTGACAAGGTTTGCGTGGAAGGGAATAGGTCATGCCCTTTTCACCGGTCTTGAGCAGAGGGAAGTGCTCTTGGGCATGACCGCTCCATGGGTGCCCAGGAATAGTCTGCAACCTAATACACAGGTTTTAAATCTATTAGGAACTGACAAGTTGTTTTATTAGTGGCAACGACATAATTTTCCCCAGCTTTTCCAACTGCTTTCTTCTGTGCTGTTAACACTATCTTAGTCTCATCTAGGCACAGGGGCCGAGTCCCACATTAAGAAGATGATATGAAAAAGGAGGTTTGAAAGCAAAGTGTGACCATAAAGCATTGCAGTTTCTTTTGTACTTCTGAAGCTTCCACTGAAAGTAATATTTTGTACCTAATTTTTTTTAATGTTCCAGCCTAGTCCCACATGTGGGATTAATTAGACAAGACAAATGGCTATGAGGAAACTCATCTCTTTCTGGGAGGTTGTTTTCTGATGTTGTCATCCCATTATTTCCACTTTTCAGTTGCTTGTTTGAATGACTGATGGACTCAATTGCGTCTTATGTTTGATAGGCAAATACAGCACTCCACTTTGCAGTGTGTGTGTATGTGTGCGCCTATGATAAACATTCATTTTTAATTTACTCTGTTTACCTTGAGGGACTGCCAAGAAGTGATTCAGATATTCCAGTGCAAAGGGTTTTTCTATTGTGATACAGGACAAAGGAATGTTGAGCATATGCTCTTTCTTCAAAGAAAAAAGAATATTATTTATTTGTGCAGCTACAAGAGGGCTGGTTTTCCTATGTAAACAGTCGCTTGATTTTGTTTGTCACACAGTCTACTAAATCTTTTATTCCTGTGTTTAAAAGGAAAAGTTTGCTGTGCGGTGACAAAGAATTTCAGCGCACAGTTGCAGTGTTGCTGCCTTCCACGCGCTGTTGCATGGTGAATATTACAGGTTTCATCCATCTCAGGCTGCCAGCAGTTTGCTTTGGGGTAAACGCTTTCCTAAGGGACTAATTCACAAAAAAAGCTCGTTTTGCAGCCCTGTTTGGTCGTGCGAACAGCTGCGTTTTGTACACATCGCTGTTACTTCAGAAGGCAGTGCTGGCCCGATGGCTGCCGCTTGCATACGGGGACAGGCTTCCTGTCTAGCTGGTAATGTGGTTCACTGGACCTGCACCTGAGAAAGAAATGCAGATTAGAAACAGATCCATAGCAAAATTGGTGTGAATCCATATGGATGGATGGATGGGTGGGTGGATGGATGGATGGATGGATGGATGGATGGATGGATGGATGGATGGATGGACGGGGAGTGAGCTTAGAGAGAGTAGTCACCTGCCCTGCTGGTGACAGTATTCTGTGCTAACTTAATATGGAGTCTCTTTGGTGGCTCAGACCCAAGTTCTTCTTTCTGCCTTGGGATGATTCTGAACTTTCTCCTTCGAAATTTGGTTTAGAGTGGGTTACTCCATACAGTTTGATGGTTTGGGGTTGGGTTATTTAGTGACAGGGATTCAAGGGGCATGAGTTTGTGTGTCAGAAGAGCTTTTTCAGGGTGTTGCATTATGCCCTGGGATGCAGAGGGATGTTTTGCCCTCCAGTGACTGGTATCACTGAGGTCTGATGCCAGTATTTGCTGAGAAGAGAGCAGGTTGGCTGTTAAATCTGCTGCTTGTATGGCAGGGAGTGACAAAGACATTGCATTGACTGAAAAGCAGCAAAACTTCATAATAAAATCATCTGAATTAAGACTTGTCCGATGAAAGGACTTATTATCATACAGTGGCAATAAAAATAACACATAAACTGGAAAAGAAAATCAGCACCACAACCTGTCCCATTGAAGTTCCTGGTATTGCAGTGTTCATGGACTTTATTCTGAAGTTTGAATATGGGTTGATGATGATTTATGCTTATGTGGTACAGCACTGTCTTCACACTCCAGCCTGCTTTTTCTCCTTTTCCTATGATTTATCGTCCCAGGAGGTGACATAACAGATTAGGGATGGTTAGCCAGACTGCAGAAAGGATATCTCAGTGTATAGGATAATAGTTTTTTGAAAATAGATTAATTTCACCTTTATCTGGTTAAGCTCTATAAAACCTTTATTTGAATGGCACATAGAGTTTTTACGAACTGTCCCTGAGTGTCTATTAAAAAACATCATTATGATTTGTTCAGCATGATTAAGGAAGAAGGTTTCTCAGAAAATTTAAAAAAAAATCCTCTAAGGCCACAGCAGTCACAATTTAACATGCAACAAACAATGTGATGGATGAAATGGGGTGATGACACGTCTTTTCTTTTAGATTTATTGGAGCAAAATTCTCCATTCTTGTAGGCATTGGAACAGAAGCTGAAGAATACAGATAATTTTGAAGGGAATATTTTAAAATGTATGTAAGTTGAAGACATGGTAGTTATGTCCCAGCCTGAGAGAAATGAGACTGAACTGCAAAAATCCAGCAGTCCAGTTCTGCTCTCTTTTTGTCATATGCTGAGATTTTGTGAAGCTACAGTTCACAACTTTTGTGAAGCTGCAGTTCACAGCTGTGATTTTGTTTGGAGACAGACTGCAATTTAGAGTCATGTTTAGTAAATATTCCTTGGAGCATTTGCTTGGTAATAGTTGTCCTTAAGCTGGGAAGGAGACACCAGACAAATACAACAAGGTGCAATTTTGATTTCTTCATATAAACTAGCAGTAAGTAAAATAAAAAAATCCATGACTAAATTAATAAGGAAGCGATGACTTACACATTTTGGTTGTAAGATTCCTATAGGTTATTCATTCAACCAAATATCAGCACATCCATAACACAGATTTCAAGTCTATTTTGTATTCAGTAGGCAAGTAATCCATTGCCATTGCTATTATAGTTTCCTGGAGTTCAGGAAACCATAATTAATAACCATTAATCCCCTTTCTTTTTCTTATAATGTAGCAAATTATTGTAAATACGGTAAAATAGAAACCTTTTTGTAAATGCTGTATCTTGGAAAATACAAGAATTTTTTTTGAAGGTTGTGTATCTGTCTTGTTGATCCTTCTATTATAATGTGTTTCTGTAATCTTATGTTACTCTAATACTGGCTTTAAAAATACATGGGTATTTCTAGTGGTTGCATTGTTAGAACCATGGTCAGCTAAGGTAAAAACTGAGGTCAGATTTGTAGTTTTTTAATTGCTCCTGTCTGACACTATTTCCTTGGTGGTGGATGCAGAAAAGTTTAAAGCTTGATATCGTAAGTGTGTGAGCAAATCCCCAATGCAGTGTGTTTTCTGCTGAAAGTTATCAAAGCACCATTCTTTGGGCAAGACTAACTCCTCTGCTTGGAAGGAAAATGGTCTAGCTTTTGTTTGTTTGTACTTGTGTAGGAAATCGCTTTTTGTTCCAGTTCTAGGAGATACCAAGTAAAAAGCCCTTAGTTTGCTGTGTTGAAAAGTAAACTGTCAGAACCACAGATAGCTCAAAATATTAGCCATTTAAAAGGCTTGTGACAACAAATAGACTATAGTGATGAGCTGAGTGTAACAGCCACGTGCGGAGAATGGAAAAAGACAAAATAAAAAAGCTGAGAACTAGGCAGTGCGTATTCGCAGCAGGGAAGTTTCTCTGCGGGTATTTGCCGACTTGTGTGTGCACTTCTGCATGCCTGTGCAAGATGGTTTCAGCATCAGCTGCTTCACAGACCTGGTATTGGGACACCAGTTCTGAAGTACGGCTTTGTGGGCTCTACGCACCCATGCCTTTGTCCAGGGGAACAGAATACTGAGGCCTTAAAGAAGAGTATAATACATGTGCATGGCTGTGTGGCAGTGCCTTGTCAGGGGTCTGTGCATGAGCTGACTTGGACAAACCTCACACCTTCAGCAAGAATTTGCTCCCCTAACCCTGTCCCGCAGCTCTCCCTTCCTTCACCCACTGCTCTAGAATCTCCAGGGCTTGCAAAAGCTGTATCTTCCTTCTTTTCCCTCTGAAGTCCCTGCTGGGAGGAGGGACAGCCTTGGTGCATTGGGCAGAGGTGGGAGGAACACACATAGTCCTTTTTTTGATCCCACAGGCATTGGTAGGAAAACCGAACCCGCCAGGGAGCAGGAGATCCCAGTGGCCCTACAGCTGGTGGGCGGTTGGGGCTGCTTGAAGCCAGAGCTGGGCAGGAGCTTTGTACACAGTGCTACAAGTCTTGCTGCATGTGCAGCAGGCACAGGTAAAAGCTGAGTTCTGCTTGACTTTAAAACAATAAAAGATAATAATACGAAAGACGTGCAGATAACTCATGTCATTAGAAGTTAATTAGAGAAATGTGAGTAGTATTACCCCCACAGCTCTGAATGCAAAGTGATACTAAAGCAGCTGTTGCACTCAGAGGACACATAGATGAGGACTAAGAACTGCTTTGTTAGGGAGAAATAACAGTAAGTTCAATATAAATTGCTACCAAAAATAAATTTATTGCAAATGTTTATTTTGCTTGATTGCCTTTGATATGTGCATACTTTTTAGGGAATGGAGAAGGAGTTGTCTGCAAGGAATTAGGCAAGTGACATAGCGAGGGAATTAGCCTCTGTTAGATCCCAGCCCTAATGGCTCCAGCTCCCTCTTGGTAGAAGCCCTCGCCCCACATCTGGCTGCCAACTCTGTCTCCTGCTTTTCATTAGTGCTCCAGCCTAAGTTGCTAGAAAGAGCGAGTGTGTAATGCATCCTCTGCCTTTCCTTGGGATGGAGCACAGTTTAATCCAAACGTGAAAAACACTTATGGCCTGAAACTGCTTTTTCCTCCCTTTTTTTTTTCTTTTTTGAGCAATCTATCTTTCAAGAGGTGTGTCGTGCAAAGGGAAGACCGAAAGATGGGCGGCTAACAAGTGTGCAGGGAAAGTCAGAGCAAGTAGAGACGCGACGTACGAGGCGCTGCATTCGTTTTCCCCTGTTTTTGCAGCGCCTGGCTGGCCCTGCCCTGGGTGAGAGACGGATTTGTTGACTCTGCAGCATGGGAAAGAGCCGACAACAGATTTACTACAGAGATGACTTAGCAGCCCCCTCTAAGTGTTATGGAAAGAGTTTAAAATGTTTATATTGGCCCCTCCGATGTACAATAAATTGTTATCCGAAACAATTGAGAATAAAGAAGGGAAAAGTCATAATTGCCTCTCAGGAAATGCAGAGGCTGTTTCGGTGCGCAGGAGCGAGAGGGCGTTGGGTTTCATTGACTTGGTCTGGCTGGAAAGCAGCCTGCCCCACAGGAAGGCCGCGCATTCCTGTCCTCTCGGTGAACCTGCCTGAAAGGAATACAGGAGTTATTGGGTAATCAAGGCTTGTCAGCACCTTGGTTATGCAGCGTGGTTCAATCCGATAATGTGAATGGAACCTGTAATAGCGCTGATGAAAAGCACGCCAGTTTGAAAGGGGCCTTGAATGATTTTTTTGTTCATTTTCTGTTTACATGTAACGCGTTATTGATGTCGTTGCCTTCTAATGTGCCTGCTTGTTTCATAGAAAAACTGGGAATTATTCATTATTTTTAAAGAAGAGGGAGAGAGAAAGAGAGAGGGAGAGGAAGGAGAAGTGAAAGAAAGAACCCTGTTACGTGAAGAAAATTGCATTCGAATGCTGCGACTGAAACATATTGATTTTCTGGCACAGACTTTTTAGATTAAAAATGCCAATACTAAATCCTTTCATGACCTATAGTTCATATGAAGTTCACGTGTCATTTACTATTATTCTGGAAAAAGCAGAATCTTTAATGAAAACATAGTTTGAAGGAATGTCCTGCCATCCCAGCATTTGCATGCGATTGTAATAAGACTTGATTAAAAGCTAAACATGCTACTGAGGCGGAGGTTTAGGGTGTTTTTTGTAAATTGAAGTCCATATATCTTTTTTAATTGCTTGCTTGTCTTTGCCCTCATCTCAAGCTTTATATCTCATTTCTTTTCCTTTGTTTTTCTTTATTTTGCTCATTCTTTATGTTACGATAGGAGGCCAAAGAAACTCATTTTTCCCACTGCTAAGCACTAGGATCTTGCTTCAGATTTTATGGCATTCAGGGGATCAATGAGTCAAAATGCTATTTTGATCTGCAGTACAGCAAACATTTCTCGTATAAATTCCCAGAGATGACCCTGACTTCTCCAACTGTTTTTACCCCTTCTTAATAGAGACTTTAAAGGTACTGATGCCATGCTAGCGTCAGATTGGAAAATTTAAGGCCAAATCCCTGGCTCAGGTGATTTCAAACTGCTGGCTATTTCCTGCTGTTAACAGGGCTAAATTTCACTTACAATTTCTTTTGAGAGGCCTTCCTATTTGTGAGGGGAAGGCATTGCATTAGGAAGCTGCTGCGTATTTGCTGGCTTCAGCAAGAGTGGGTGAGGGACACGTTCATTTCACTGTGCTGGCCTGGCATTTTGGCTCATGCAGGCTGGTCCACATTATACCGAATGCTGGCTTCTGGCTGGGAATGTGCCTTCACAGAGGGGCTCTTTTGCATTTTATCCTAAAACCACACAACCCCGTATCACCCGTGGCTGTAGTCATTGGAATGAGCATGGGAGCACATATTTATTGATGATATGGCTTCGGCATCGTATGGGTCTGACTCAGGAAAGCAACTGAGCCCTTCCTTATTTAAAAAGGGGCAGAGGAAATCTGCGTGATAAACGTATTTACTTTTCCATAGGTTTGTTTGCCAGCGGTGCAGGCAGGAAGCGGCTGTTGGAATTCAGGCGGCCAGCTGCTTTGGTGGGGAGGCAGCAGGAAGGGTCTCGGCGCCCCAGGTGCTAGCAGGGGTGTCCTCTGGGAGAGCCGCCTCGCCCCAGCCTCAGGCACAGCCTTTGGAGAGAGGGCCCTGCTGGGGACAGGAAACTGGCCTGTTGGCTGTGGGTCATCCACTCCAGCAGGGAGACCTTCTCCCTGTGTAGGGAAGGGGCACCACCCAGTGCCCTGGGAGTGGGCAGGGCTCTTTGAGCGTCACAACTTCCAGGGCTGAATTTAGAGAGAACTTAATAAATACCTTAAGGGCCTCTGTCTCTGTTTTAAAATATAGAACATCTTATGCCTAGGGAAGATCAGTGTGTGGCTCTTCGTGAGCACTCTGTGTGACTAAACATGTATAAATGTCTTTATGCAGTTGAAAGATCTTTATGCGGTTGTGAGATCTTTCCTGGTACTGCCTGTGCCGTCCTGCCTCAGGGAGAGCATGGCTGCCTTGGCACGCGGGAGTCCTCTCCTGTTTGCAGTCAGCACTGTGCTGGAGATCCACGGCAGCAGTGGGACAGTGCCTGCCTGGCATGAGATGTGGCTGGCAGGACGTGGGACTAGCCTTTACTGGGTGGCACGCTCTGATGTAGCATGCCCTGGTGCCCACCAGGTCTCTGAGCTGTCCTGGCCCCAGTCTGCATGGGCAGCCCTCACCCCTGAGTATGGCCCACGCCTTGTCTGCCTTCACTCTAAGCATGCCATGCCACCTAGTTCTGTCACTGTTTCTTTCATCTCCCTCTTCCGTTTGTTCTCTTTGGGACAACCAAGAAGGAAGGAGAGCCCCACTTGATCTGTTTATGCTCTTTAAATATGCCCAGTAACAGAGCAAGGTTTTTCTTGGCAGGACTCCAGTGGCTGCCATAACTCCTGAGTGATCAGATGTCCTCGCCATGCACCACTTTCCATTTTGGCATTGTACTTTGGAAAATAGTTTCCCCTTTGGAGATGTCAGATAGAGGTAGCTTACTGGCTGTAGCACCAGTGGAGGAGCAGAGCACAGCCCAGGCAAAGTAAATCAGGCAGGAATTGAGGTTCATCTGCTACTGAGGCTCTGTCCTGCTTCAGACAAAACTTTACAGTGACTTGGTTAGATACACACCTCTTGTGTCTCCTTTCTGTTCCTGTATCACGTGTGGGTGAACGTGAGAGTCATAGGGAGCAAGGCAAGTCCAAAATGGGATGGGGGAGTAGCTGCCTTTCTCAGCTGCTTGTTACACAGCTCTGCTGGACACCTGTGGTGTAAGGTTATCACAGAGGTTTGAATTCTTCTCATGATATATACAGATTTTTGGTGCTTGTTTATAAAAAAGATAGTTATTTATTCAACAATTGATGTCATACCAAATATTTACTTTCTCTCCCAAAACACAAAGAGCTGGGTGCATTGTTCCCTTCTTGGTGGCACCACAGCAGCTCCCCTCAGTCAGAAACTCCGGAACAAAAACAAACAGGTCAGCTCACATTCGACAGGAATTAGGAGGAACATTTAAACCACAGTGGAGGTTTCTTGCATTCAGCACACCCTTCCCTACTGTGGCTCTTGTGCTATGAAATAAAATATGAACACAGGGTTTGAAAAGCAAGCTTCTGCCTTAACTTGTGAAGGATGTGCTTATTTGCCTGAATATATTTAGCAATTTGGAGCCAAAGCAAAATTTTATTTTGAATTTGTAGTGAATAATGTGTACATTTTCTCTTACTTACCTAAGTTATGGTATGGGTTCATGTAAGTCATGAATGGTGCTGGCATGGCAGCTAGAGACTGAAGTCTGTGTAGGTGCAGGGCAGGCAACAGAAGTGCATCTAGAGCAGCAGTGGTTTGCCTGTCAGCCTCCTTCTGGATCTGCACGATTGCTTCTATAAACTGCACAAGGAGCTACGCTCAATATCCAGTCTTAATATATGGCCTTCATGGCGGGGGAAGAAAGAAGAAGCTAAGAAAATGATGTAAGTAGGCCTCTAAAAAAATCTCAAGAACAACTAGAAAAGGGAGTTTCCAGTGTACCTATCAGCAGATCTAGCTAAGCCCCTTCAGAAATTATTTAAGAAATATAAGGTAATAGTAGTTATTTTGGAAAACTTACAGAAAATAATAGAGAACTAACAGTAATAGGTAAGAGCAGCTACTCTGGTAGCAGTGAGCATTTAGTTCTTAAATGTGATTTCTGTTCCTGGGAAGAAAAGAAAACAGGCAATAAACACAGAAAAATATCTCAAGAATAATGGAATTGATGCAGAAAGCAACATGGTTTTATAAATACAGAGCAGCATCTGTGAAATTTGGGCATGACATACATCTGTTCTTTGTGCAGGCGATGCCTGAGGGCCCTCAATCCTCCTCCTCCTCTTCTACACCAGTCCGGTGACAGACATCTTCAGGAATCCCAGTGGTCTGAAGTGTGGAACCTTCCTGTAAAAAAACAATCACTTTCTTTAGCATGTAGTTGTTTTCAATACTTGGCAGAGCACTAATTCTGAAAAATACTAAACCATGTTCACAAGCATTTGAGATTACTTCTTGGTCTGGGGCCAGAAAGTTACCAATGGCCCCTTTTGTGGGACTGTGCAGAGACACTGCGTCTGGAGGAGACAAATGGACTTTGGCCTTTGTTGTTGCTCAGCCTGAAGCTGAAAGGGCACCAGTAAGGTCTGGACATGTTGTGGAAAATTTACCAAAACTGTTAAAAATGGTTGGAGGGAGTCTGAAGAACAGACAGGGAATCCAAACAGGTTAATCAGAGAGCTAGAAAAGAAGAGCATTATTTAAAAAACCTAAGTAGGATGTAATATACCAGGAAAATATGGGAAATTTTCACATGATGGGAAGCTAACATAACCAGTAATAATGGAATAATAACATTTTAGTAGACACTGTTTTATAAGCATAACATCCCCTCCTCCATAGATAGGGTATGTTAAACTATCTGAAGTATAGAGAGGAGGTTCTGATTTTCCTCTGCTACTTGTTTATTCCAGGACAGTTATCATCCTCCCTAAATTTTATTTAAAGTTCACAGCAGTCTATGCAGCTAGTGCAGTTTTAGGTTAAGCATATTTTATCCATAATTGCTATATTTGGTTCTCAAGTTATTATTGTAGTTCCTTGGGGTACATTTAAATCCACCTTATTGTAATAGATTATGGAATATAGTGGCTAATGTGTCTAATGTAAAATAAATGACTGTAATGATTTATGATCCAGCACTTCAGTTTTATTGAACATAAGGATCATTGTACTAAAATGGATGGTGTATTGCTGGTTTAGCATAAAATACTGAATAACATATTCAAGGGAATGAATGGATTGGCCAGTTCATAATATTCTGCCCCTTCAGCTGAGAGGTCTTTAATAAGCAAGAGTGTCATTACACTTGAAAATGTATGTGTGGGTAATCCATTATCCAGAACAATGACAGTGATCGGATGAAGCTCTTATTAAAGAAGGGCCCTCCTTACAGGGAAATACAGAGCACTTCCCTGCCTGCAGGAAGCTGTGTCGTGTGTCTGTGTGTTTCTGGTTTTGTTAAAGTGGTTAAAGCAGTCTTTAGTTGTTGAATTTAAAATTTTCATGTTTGGAGTGGGGGTTATAAGGTGCTTTTAAAGATGGAAAGCAATGACAGTAGGCTCTGGTTTGCATGAGCTCATGCTGAGGTGCATGTTTGCTGGTCACACCTGTAAGTTACATTTTTCAGCTTTCCGTTTTTATCTTACATGAAGGCCAATACAAATTACACCTTTGCAGGCACCTTACTTCTGTTTACATCGAGGTTTGGTAGTATTGTCTCCTACTAAATGTCAAGAAGATTGATGAATGTCACAAAGGGCAATACCACTGGGAGTATTGCTGGGACAGCTTGCCTCTGTGCCACCAGCAATGCTTGCTTTTGGACAATCACAGCCAGCAATGTCCCAACTTAAACCCTTGACTTCCTGGGGTTTAACTTCAACTCTTTAACTCTTTGACCTCAAAAAGGAAGAAGTTTTTTATTAGTAAGAGGGAAAATTAATAGGAGTCATAACACAGACAGAATACTTGAAATTTTATCTGTCTATTAAAGCATGTCTTTAAAAATAAGGAAACAAAGCTACAATTATAAAAAATACAGAGAACAGAGACAGTGTTTTAAAATAAATATTCAAAGGTAACTGTTAGAGGAATGTAAATGATGGTGTACCTTATTTTCACATTTTCCTACAATCAGAATAGGATATCAGGTTGTGAAAGACTAGCTTCCAGGAATGTGCTTATAATAATTTGCAGTAAAAATCACATTTTGTTATGTAATGAAGAGAGGCAAAAATAATATATTTTGGGGATGTTATCCTGGAATAACTCCACATACATTTTCTTAACAGTGCTTCAATAAAGCTGAAAGACACAAACTATTAAAAAAGCATATTTGTGTTCATTATACCCATTGTAAAAATGAATAAAGAACTCCTCTTGATATAATTACAGCTTAAACTATTAAAATAAACATGATCAAAGTACAGTAGTTTTGTTACAGCACTTGCAGACAAGTCATGTCCCCATTTAAACAAGACCTCACCAGCATTTTGATTGGGAAGGAGTTTGTTGCTATTTTGTCATCTATTACTAGCTTTTCCTGTCAGTGAGCACATCCTTTGGCAGACACGCAAGGGGAGTTTTAAAATAATTCAAAATTATTTTGGCAAAAACCAAAGCACCTACAGTTGTAAAAACACATCTTCAAAATTTTTATGTATCCAAAAATGTTCATGCTGGCTTTGACATGTAATTGGATCCCGTTTTATAGTCGAGCCATTTCAAGTTTTTAATTTCTTATGTCTTAGTGTTTTAAGTAGATCAGTCATACCAGCACACTCAGAAAAACCTAAACTAGCTGCAGCTGTGCTTCTAATGGAGGCACAAATTGCAGTGATAGCTGTGGTGGGCTGATCTCCTGTTTTGGTGCAGGATGATTCCAAGGACCTGGCTTCTTCTAGGCTTAGTTATTCTATATTTATATATATAGTTTTGGTGGTAACAAAGTTAGTGATACTACTTTGCTGAAGTCTGCCATCAAAGTTTCCTTGCTGCCTTAAACTTCCAGATGGTAAGGTGTATGTTTTGAACAAGAAAAGTAGTTGGAGAGCATATTGGCTCTTTGTTGACTCCAAGCTCAAGTTTCTTCTCAGTATCATTGCAGTATGATAGCGTGTGAGGCTCTATTTTAGTGGCCTAGGTAGGCTTGAGCAGAGCTACCATGAGCTCCTAAGATTAAGCGTGTTGGAGCAGCATCCTGCTGCCTGCTCATGCGTGGTTGTGTTGCAGCTCACATCCCCGGTGGGGTGATGAAGCAGCCTCTTGCTCGCCTTGTGGCTTGCTACAACTGCTGTCACCACATGGGAACATCTGCAACATGGTGACTAAGGCCACATAAACTGGTGCAGGATGATGCCCAGAGCTGCTGCCGTGCTGGCTGTGCCCCTGTTCATTCCTGGGATGAGGCGTGTAAACATGAGTGAGGTGGCACTGCTGGGATGTGGCTGACTGAGGGACAGTAGGGCCCCAGCTCACCCCATTTCCCCCTGTATTTGAGCACAGGCCCATCCCACAGCGAGAGTGCAGATGAGTTTTATCACCTGTCCCTTCCTGCAACCCCCCTGCCCATCGCCAGGACCTATCGTGGAGAAGAATAACTCAGTCTCTGAAGCCGAGTTATGACTCTCCCTGTTTCTGAAAGCCCTTTGAGTCTTCCCTCTGCCATGGACATCTGGTTTTCACATCACAGTTACTTCAGCCCATAAGCTTCCACAAGAATTTTAAATAAAATATTGCTACTAACCAGATCCGTGGGGGAAAGCAGTGGCTTTGCTCACAAATAGGCACATTGTTGAGACTGGAGAAAAAGGGGGTTCTTTCATTCACGCTGGGTTACATCACTGAGCGCCAGCCAAATGGCGGAAAACAGCGAGAGCTGTTATAGGAACAAGTTTATGTGCTGCAAATGCAGGAAACATCATTGCTAATGGTGCACATCTGATGTGTATTCGGGCCTTGGCTGTAGCATTGCAGGAGTAGGAGATGGGCCAAGTGATGGCCTACGAGCTGTGGGCATCACATCGCAGGAAGGCGGTGGTGGCCCTCAGGCCTGGCAGGCAGGTCTTGTGGATTAAAAAGTCTTTCCTGCACCTCTGCAAAGGCATATGTGGATGTCTGGATTTATCTCACCCAGTTTTAGGCATCTCTAAAACTTATCTACTAACTCCTTACTGTAAGCCCCCTTGACAGGCACTGAACAAGCACTTCCAGAGTGACTGTCTAGACAGGATGATACTGAGGTATGCTTATAAATACCTACTTAATGTAGAAAGAGCCTTGATTGACTAACTGAGAACTAGACATCTAACTTCTAGATGCTGAAATTAGGCCAGATACCGCCTCTTCTTTTAGCTCTCCTTGTGCTTCTTTGTATGTATTTTACAAGTCTCAGTAAGTGTGTGCAGAATAAATTAAAAGGTCTGTAACTGCCTCTGCACGTATTTATGATTTTAAAATAGTAACAAGGTCCTGCCATAGGAAAATTTTGTTAAATCTCTGCATAGTGAAGATCAGTGACAGCCTAAGCACATATGTCTCCAGATACATATATATGCATATCTATCTATCTGTAAAAAACCCCATGTCTTTATATTTTTGTAAGAAAATTTTCCTGTTTGCATGATTTGCTTAATGCATTCTACATTTATTCTTCTGAATGAGAATAATGAAAAAAAATAGACATAAAGAAATAAAATAGACATTTTCTGATGCAAGAGAAACTTTAGCTCCCCAAGGTTTGTCAAAGGATAAGGATCATGCCCCTGTATCTGAACATGGATACAGTACTTAGATGTAGGATTTCTCATAACAGAAAGACTTTTATACTGTGTGGAATCAGCATAAAAAAAAAGAAAATATATTTAGTGACTTATTGTTTGCATTAAACACACAAGATCGTTTTGTGGTGTTTACATCCAGACTTTCTGAAACTGAGTAAGATTTATCCACGGATTTCCATGGTGTCTTACAGAAACTTTTTGTTGCAAAACATGCATTTGACTGTGTCTGATGATATAGAATATTCCTGCCAAGTGCTCAGTTTTTCTTCACATATTTGCATGGTTTATGTGTGTATGTGCAATGACAAGTGCAAGTTATGCACTCTTTATTATTTAAAACCATGTATATGTGTGTATATATATATATATACACATGTGCACACCTATCTGTGTGTACACAACATATAGAAGGATGAGGATTATTGTCTTATTTCCAGGTTAGTTTTGTTCCTCTGAACACGTAGAAACCATCTCTTTTTGCGACATAAAACGCTGTCACTGAGTGGGAACTGCACTGGCCATGTGCTGCTGAGAACTACCTTCCCTCTCTAATTTCTGTGGAAAGGGGTCACTCCTCTTCTGGTACCTTGTCCTGGTAGCACTCCTGCTCCAGCGCCCGTCGGCCGCAGAGGGACAGAGTGGCAGGGAGTGTTGTTGGTCTGAGCTCAGCTTGCCCATCCTGCTTTCCGCTATCAGTAGAGGTACTTGCTGGTACTTTAATTATTTAAATGACAACTTCACAATATCAGTAGGATTTTTTAAAGTTACACCAATTTCCCAGATTCTCCCACTCAGGATTTACTGCACTTTTTGCCTTTGCATTTGCAGAGGTTTCTTTTCAGACCAGTGCATTTCCCACCATGGTCAGACCAGGCAAGTAAAACCTGCATAATGCAGCATACATGGTTAAAAATCCCTCACAGGTTCAGAGGGTAGAGGACAGCTTCATGTCTCCATGGTGCTTTTCTCTTCTATGTGGCCTTATTTGAGGCTGGTGGGACGTTCAGATTGGTTTACAAATAGAAAGCCCAGCCGGGTCTTTTCCAGGCTGTGGAGCCCAGTGTGTAGATGGAGTTAAACAGTTTCACATTCCTGAAGAGAACAAGAATGTTTTCACAGTGGAATTTGCTCTGTGTGAATTACAGCAGTTTATTTTTTCAGGATGAACTCCTTGGACAGGTTTTTTTTTTTGTTTGCTTGTTTTTTTTAAAGAGGAGATGATAATGCTATGAAAATACCTACTGTAGTAACTAACGGTGTTGTTCTTAAGGCTTGATTGGGAAAATTCGGGTTAAAAAGTCCATGTGCTTTTGAGGAGGAACAGGAAGAAACATGTTGCAGTATTTTCTCCACATTTCTGTGTGCAGAGTAAGCTATGGTAAGCTCACACAGTTGTGCCGTGCATTGGTTGCTGCCAGATATTTCCCGTTGGTATTTCCTGGGGAGCGGGGAGCAATGATGCTGCAAGGGGCATATCTCTGACAAAACATGCCTGTTAGTGAGGCTCTGCCAGTGAAGAGATTCCGTGTCACTGAGGTTCCTGAAATGCTTTTTCCAAGCAGGGTTTATTTCGAGTTTAGAAATAGGACAAAAAGCACTGCATGAAGCTAAATATTAATTTTGTTGCTTTTCTGGAAAGAAGGCCAAGGAAACAGAGGGAGTTGTACTATTCTACCATGCAACATTAGCTGCATGCCACGTGACTCTGTGTGGAGGGAATTTTTATTATCTTTTAATTTGAGCTATAAGGGTAGTATTGAGTTTTGCCCTCAGACAAGTTCCCTGGGTTCCCTGTGTGTCTCAGCGGGAGGTTTGTGTGCTCATCCGTGGGCAGAAATCGCTTACAGCTTTGGAGTTTCCACACGCAGACATGCTCCTGTGAGGTCCCTCACTTGAGCCATGGGGACTGGCCTTATCTCACAGCATCTTTTGCAGAGGAATTAATCAGCCTCGTCTCTACCACAGGGTACACAGACAGATACTAAAAAGCAGCTGATAGGAAATAACCTTTTGTCCCAGGTAAAAGGTTCATGTAGTCACACCGAGGTGCTGTTTGGGCTAACACATTCTCAGAGATGGTATTAATCTGATATATACCACTGATGTCTTGGGGATGAGTGGTCACTCAGAAAGACCTCAATTCCCTTGGTGAAGGAAGCGGGAAACTTGTTAGTGGCACGAGCTCCAGTTCAGGTGGCTTGGACCACCTGCAGGAGGACTTTCTCCTTTCAGACATGGTTGCCAGACAACTGGGAGATGAGAAGAGTAGGACAGGACAAAGAAACAGCAGCAGTATGTGTTGGGCCAGGGACTACTCTGAACTTGTCAAAAGTGGTATGCTGTCCTCTGCCAGGGATGGCAAAGATGACAACAGCTCTGGCCCATAGAACCAGTTTTTGAACTCATCTAAGCAATACAGGCACTTTGTAGATGTTCTGTCTCCTTTTCTGCTCAGGGAGAAGTATAGGAGGGCTGTCTTGACCTTCTTCTGAAAGAAGAAAAATCTTTGAAGGAAATAAGCTTAAATAAACTCTAAAAAGAATTCAGGAAGTCTTTCTTTAGGGATTTGTGTATCATATGTGGCATTATCCCTTGTATTTCACTGCTGTGCTGCAGCTAAGGACTTCCTATGCTGTCTTTTTAACCAGACCAATATACTGCTTACATTGACAGAAAAATTGAGTTATATTCTGTATCATCATCTCTTTTACATTAAACCTAATATTTTATTCAAGGCAATGGCAAAAAAAGTGGAGTTGTAAGCTACCCCCTCTGTCTTTTTTTAGTTTTTTACATCCAGAATGTGACATGACCTATCCTAGATACACAAAAATAAAATTAATGAATTGCACAGGTTGTGTGAGACAAGCTTTGATGTACAGAGGCGGCATAAAATGAACATTGGATTTTGCTGTATTAGACATTAAAACACAGTCCTAATCAGAAACCTTAATCAAAAAGCTTATGGTGAATATTAGCTTCTATTTCAGAGTAGCAAATGCTTTACATTTCATCATAGAATCAAATGATCCATAGAAGCTATTTTTTATATGCTATATTTTCACTAGGTTAGGTTATTTTATATGCATAACTTGATAACAGCTTGTTTCATAAATGCACTGTCTAGAAGTAGTGGGGTTTTTTTAAGCAAAACCAAGAAGTGGGCTCAGTGCTTCCCACATGTTAAAACTGGAACAATTGAAATTTTATGCAGTAGAGGACTGGAAGTGTGTTGTGCAACAGGAGAACGAGTGTCAGCTCGAAGCAGACATGGAGAGGGGAGACTGAAAGAGCCCTGTGTGTTTAGTCTAGCAGAGTGCAGGCTGAGGAGTGACACGGTGTACACTGAGTACCCCAGAGGGGAAGGCTGCTACAGGGGAAGGTGATTAGTTACGCCTAGAGGACAGTGTTTGCACAAGAGTATTCTGGGAATGCACAGGTCTGGAAATGAATGCAGTTTGTAGAGGAAAGGAGGCTTTGCTGACCAGCAGAGCCGGGAGGTTCCAGAGCAGCCTCCCAAAATCAGCTGCAGGGACATAAGGTGATGTCCCTTGTGTTTTGTGAGTAGACTTCAGTAACACAGTTTTCTGGCAAAGATGCTGATCGAAGTCTATAATCTGGCATGTCCTCTACCTTCCTGCAAATCCATGAGTCCTTTGAAGATTCACTTGATTATGGCACATGCAAACGTGTTTTTTTCACTTAAGACCTAAAGTTCACTGAAAGAAGCAAAGTCATTGATATGTGCTATTTTTGAGGAATATGCTAGTCTTTCTTCCACAAATAGGAGGAGGAGGAGGTGCAGATGATAGGGGGAGGTGCCTTCTGCTCATTGCCACTAACAAGGCAGCGTAGGTGAGGGCGTCCATGTGTTATATCCACGTCTCTGTGCCAGTGACAGACGTTTCCTGTTGCTACCACATTTCTTCTGGCAGAGAGATTGTGCCCCTTCATGGCTTGGGATTGGGTTGTTCTTTGGTGGGTTACACACAACACAGAAACACTCATAAGGCTGGTAAGACTGCAGGATTCTCCTAAACTATTTGTGTAGCACAAGTGCCATTCATGAAGGTGTGACTGATCCACCACAGCATGCCCCTGTTTCCCAGGGACATGTAGATGCATCCAGGCATACTCATTAGTATCCTTCTCTTCCTGTTTCCACATGATTTTTTCTGAACTGAACTGAATGGCCTGAATTATGGTACTCATTACCTAAAGGTTAATGTTAGTACTGTGACAATGGAAGTATTTTGTTTTTTCCCTTCTGTGCTACAGACTGCTCGGGGAGAGAGAAAAAAAATCACTCAGGCCTTATTAAATCACTCATGGACCTTGTGAGAGTGTGTCTCACCCCCATATACTGTAGTGTTTCCAGGGTTGTAGGTAGAAGAAAGCACCATAAAGTACCATCCAAATGGTCTGGCTCAAACTGCAAATGTGGGGATGCATGGAAGAGTAAAGATGTATTTTGACAGATGTGGTAGCACTAGAGGTTCTCAGTTTTTAGGGATAAAAGTCTCAGTTTAAAAAATAAAAGGTATGCTCAGTAATTTTGGTTAGGGAACCAGGCCACTCATACAAATAGAAGTATGGTCTTGTTTTTACTACAAGAAGCCATCCAAGGATCCTTTTGTGATGCAGTGTGGTGTATTGTTCAGGCTGTGCAGGGAACCCCGGTTTTGGTGCATGTTTCTGTCAGCAGAAAGTGCTGCAGAACATTTGGCTTTGTCACCATGGGGTAAGAAGTGTCTGTTCCCTTGATGGGACAAATAATACTGAGTTTTTAGAGTCAGTTGAAGCTACATCATAAAGACATAAGATGGACATCTACAGATGGGCTACAAAGAGCACAGGCAGAAAGAAGGGAGGCGTGCAATTCTGCAGAACTGAAAGGATACAACATGCCAGGTACCACTGCACTTGCATTACTGGAAAGAGAATACAGGAATCAGGGAACATTGTGATGGACTGATTTCGATTGCATATGCCACAAATACTGGATAAAAAAATCAGACTGTGATGTTTCTACCGAAATGTTTCATGAGTTCCAGGTATTTACATCATTTCCTAAAAAGCAGGGGAAATAAATAGCTTCTCAAATGCACAATAATGCTGAGGTAATCTGAATGATAAAAATAATAAGCAAAGATGTGTAGGGGTAAAACACGAACTGTATTTGTTCTCAGTCATATCTGCAGAGAGTGTATGGCAATTTTCAAAGCAGGCAGACAGCTACCAACATTTTTCTTCAAAAGGGCAGAATTTGACTTTTACCCTTTACAAGAGCATTGAATCGCCTGTCTGAGGAATCTTCATTTTGCCTGCAATCAGAAGGGGCACTGTGTGGACTAATGTTGATGTCATTTCTCAGCTGAAGCTGGTTCTGTCTAAAATATCAGGGCCCAGACAACTTTATAGCAGCAGAGCAAATGAAAATACCTAGTTCTGTTTATAACTTCTCAACTGTATTCACACTTTGGATGCCAGTTTTTACAAATAATTTCTAGATACTGCAAGAAAAACATTCTCTGTAAAGGTCAAACACTGGACGAAGCCTGTTTGGCATCATATGCGTGATTCCATACGTTCACATGTACGGTGACCCAAATTTAACCTTGGCCAAAGATAGTAAAGCACTGTCAGAGTCAGTACTTGCACAAGGATTGCCTTTGACATGGTATTTCCTAGATCATTGCAAGCTACAGAAGCTGCTAATTATCTGTGGATAACCAGAAAGGTAATACCTGTAATTTCCTTATCACCCCAGGCTGTCTACTCACAGTTGCAGTGTGTTAGTATGGGATGCCAGTACTGTGCAAAGTTGGTAAAATCTACAGTGACGAATGACTTACCAGCCATTTTCAAGGTGACATTTTGATCAGGGAGCTTGTGCCAAGTGTTTTCTATTAAGCATTTCATTTCACTGCATGGTTAATCAGCAAAAGATTCCTCCAAAAATCCATTATGTCATATGTAATATGTCAGGACCATTTCTCCTTGCTCAAAATGAAGGAGGGACCACAAATACTTGAAAAATAGCAAATATTATTTCTGTTTAAAAGTTTAAAAAAAGGCAAAATAAATATGTAGTTTTGCTTCTGACCTTGTTTAAAAGCTACCTAGATGAGAAACCAAAAATGTAAAGGTTTATACAGCTTGATATGTTATTCATTATGCAAATACTTTCAAAAGCAATGCTAGCCTGTGTAGTATTATGATATTTGATAAAATCAGTATTAACTATGTGTGTCTTTTGAAGTTGTAATAAGTCTGGGTCATTTTATATGACTGCAAAGACCTCTTGGAATATAGATCAAATCCCCAGCATGTTTTCCTTTCTTAGCAAACCCTTTTCTACATCTAGAAGGCTCAAGTACTAAGACGACCCATAAGCTTGTATCAGAATTAGTTTTTCTTTTTCCTTTCTGCAAATGACAAATGAATTTTATATATACTTACCAACAATATGCTTCTCTTTTAAGTCAGGGTCAGCACAGACTCAGTTTTAAATGCACTTGAAACTTGTTCTTGACTAGTTGATTCTGACAGGGCTACACATGTATCTTGTTTACTTAAGGCAGGAGGTAGTCTGAAACTTGGTTTCCTCTTACTGACCATCGCAGTAAGATGTCTAAATGGTTTCCAACTTGCTAGCTTTTAGCTCAGGCTGAACTCCTTTGAAATCTTCAAGGACTGTACAATCTAGATTCATTTACAGTCCTCGCTTCTGATTTGAATGCCAATAACTGTGAAGTAACAAACAGCTGGGCAGACTGGCAAAGCACCCTTGTGAAACGGGCACACAAAAGACTCTGTTTTTGAGCCTCACCCATCCTGCTGTGTGGTAACTGCCCCAAGAGGGCAGAAAGAGTGTATGTCTCTTCTGCTTCAGGAAATCCCAGTTAGATACTTAGCAGGTTTTTGGGACTGTCAATTAGGGGTACCAAAATGAGATTAATTTCTTACTGTCTTTCTGTACCCAAAGGAAAGAAATGGGCAATTGACTTCTGAAACAATCTTACCACAAAATAAGTCTCCCTATAACGGCTCTTGTGAGGATCAGGCATATACTGGGAAAACAGCCTGATAGTTTCCATGTGTCAGTCATGGAAAGACCTGCAAACAGACTGTGGCACACTCTAATGGCTTAAACACTTCCAGTGACTATTGGCATTGCTGCTGGTCTTGAGAGAAGAGACTTGGACGGAACCAGGTGCTTCCCAATAGTAGTCCAACCTCACTGCTGAAAGTGCATGGTGCTCTAAACCTATTGGTGGAAGTTGTCTGCTGTCATTTACGTTTTTCAAATATCACTTTTTGCCTGTTTTCTTCTGACAGTCATTGCCTCTGAGATTTGTTAATGGTGCAACTGAGAAACCCTTGAACTTCCACAGAGTTTAATTTTCAGTTCCAAGCTTTGTCAGCTTGACTGAGCAACACAGGAGCCACCCACATTGGATACCACTCTGGTCCTGCTTCCAGAGGTGAAGATATTCACATGGTGTAGGAAACAAGTGTCTACTGTAAACACTTCCCCTATTCACCCAGTTCTTCACTTGGACAACTGGAAGTGGAAGAATTGAGAAGTATGCAAATCCTTTGTACAAAGGGTATGATGCTAAAGATTTATTCTGATTCTCTTTGAACTAAGAATTATTTTCAGCATAAGAACCACCAGTAAATGATTTGAAACAGTTCTACAATTCTCATTCAAGACTAGGCTTGATGGGGAAATGGTCTAGTGGAAGGTTCCCTGCCCATGACAGGAGGGTTGGAACTAGACGATCTTTACAGTCCCTTCCAACCCAAACTGTTCTGTGAGTCTATGACTCTGTGCCATGTGAACTCCATGAGACCTTGATTCTGTAGGGAGGAGCTATTGAAGAATTCCTTACTTTCTTTTGTTGGATGAGGTTTTCTTTGACATCAAACTAAATGGGTGGACAATCACCATGGTCAGTGTGTCCATTTGTGTTATAACCAGCCCTTTTCCTGAACCCTTGTCAGAAATTTCTTTCAATGAAGACTTTGGTGGCCAGACTCAGTTTGTGATGCAGCTGCTGCTTCTCAGTGTTTATCCATTCTGAAGAGGCTCAACTAATGCATGGGATCTCTCCTACAGCGCATGGAACTCCTTTCCTGCCCTATCCTACCTCCCTCTGAAACCACTTTCTGTACTATTGCCTGAAAATAGCGTATAACAGTGCCTGTGTCTGCGTTTTGGGGACATAGACCCTGCCAAGCAGTATCCTCATCTAGAAATTCATAGTCAGATTTTGCTCCCTTTGCTTTGCAGTTGGAGAGGACAGCATTGCTGTCTTAAGGTCTCCAGTAATGAAGAATAAAGGCCAGGGGCTGGTTGGCCTAGGGCACCGGGAAAAGTAGAAACAGGTGAAAAACTTCAAAAACCCATTACAAAGTGTGTAACTTATTATTTCTCTATCAGCAGGAAAAGGCAGACTGACCAGATGTACTTATGCAGGTTGTATCCTGACTCTGGCTTTAAGCTGGGAGGATCATGGGCAAAACTGCACCACAGCAGAGAGAGATACCTAGAGAAAGGACTGTTTGTATCATGAAAATCCTTGTTGCAGTTGTGCTTATTTGAGAAGCTTTGTAGACAGTCTTTGTGGAGCTGGTTTGAAGTGATTTGGAGGGCAGGCTGGGAGAACCCAGACTGAGGTCCCAGCTGCTATAAGGAACCTTGTAGAAACCCTTCAGATTCATAGAAATAGTGTCTAGATTTTTAATGGAAAAAATAAAAGTATCAGTTAAATGCCAGATAAGAAGCGGGAAGGAGGACAATGGCCAGGAGGGAGGAAATTCAGTAGGACATTTTTTTCTTCTCTTGTGACTATTTTTTACCTACCAACAAAAGTGCCTACAGCACGTCCTCTTGTTTTGCAAATTACCCTAAATGATACATTCATACTATAATCATTTGTTTCCTCCTCATAAATGAGGGTATGTTTACGTTTTCATGCTTTGATAACGTCATTACTGTATTTTTTTTTGCAAAACCCCTTGCTAAGGTACCTTAATTGATGCAGGTGATAATACTGTCTGAACCTGGCAGGGTGAGTCGGAAATCTTACTACAGTCTGTGAAAGTAAGTAGCAATTCACCTTCCTCCCTGCTGGGCAGTAAGTAGGAAAACATACACTCACACACACCAAAATGTTCTTTCCTTTAATATCTTTGTCTCTGGTCCCAAGGATAAGATTTGTTTGTTTCCAAATATGTTCCTGTGCTACTCATAAAAACACTGTCAGAGCAGTATTTGTATGATACATTGGACAGGAACAAATATCGGGCATTCTTGATCCATCAAATCTTTGCAAGAGGCTGACTTGGGAAGTGCTGTGCCCTCAAAAGCCCTGATCGCTTTAGGAGATGCCAGAAGAAAAAACCAGTATTGGCAGTATAGGCAGTTGTGTTTGAAGTTTAGGGTGCCATTTCAGCAAGAGGAATGAGAGACAGGTTTCTCTTAGAAAGAAAACTGAGTGGTTGTTGAGAAGGTAAAATAAAAGAAAACAGGGACTTGAGGAGCTGCTCTGTGTATATGATGATGGATTATTTCTGCTTTTTCTGGCTGTGAGCAGGACGTTTCCCAAGTGTGGGGGAGAGTGGGGAGTGAGCAGTTTGACAGGGCAGTAAGATCACTTAACAGTAGAAAAGAGATTCTCAGTCAGCTTTGCCAGACATGGATGAAATAAGTAGTATGTCTAGGTACAAACCTTTTTTCACTAGATCAGGTGTCAGTGAGCTACTCTTTTGTTATTTGTAAGTCAGCATAAAAGTGTAAGGACGTTTACTGCATTGACCACTGGTTCTCACAAAATAGTGTGGGCTGAAGTATGTGAGGACTGTGCCACCAGGACAAGACTCTAGGTATGAAGAGAGCAGATGGATGTATCAGTGCTAATGTCCTTCCTTCGGGGAAAATATGATGTCCTCATTAAGTTATTGCTATCTATATTTCTTAATTACCATGTACTCATTATATAGGCTGTTATTACTGACCATTTATACAAGAATATCTTTGAAACAGTGTTAATCTTTCAGACATGTACATTTTGAATTCAGTAAGCTAGTTCTGATTTCTTTTAGTAATTACTTTTAAATTGTATTCAGATTGTTGAAAGCATTTTCTATGATTCATGTGATTATTTTTTTATTCCATGATGATTTTTTTCTTTCTCTTGGAACACTAATGCTGGTATTACTGTTTTTGCTAGCAATTGTTGGTTTTTTCCCACATGTCTGGAACTGATTTTGTTCTCTGTGTTTTTAATGGAGCTGGAGTGAATGAAGCTCTTTGTTTAGCTTTCTTTCTGTGCCTCAATATCATTAGGTGTCTGAAAAATGTAGAGCTTCTGTGGCACTTCACAAACATTAACACTGACCATGCTCGGCTTTGCAGGAGTGTTGGGTTTTGCCTTCACCTGGCACATAACTCAGGCTTGATCCAGCTGTGTTTCAGAACCTCTTGGTATCTAATAGAACCATGTGGCCCTGTTGCACATGCCTGCATAACCAGCATCCTCACTAACATCACCACTCACAATTTTGGGGTCTGCTCCATATCTGCTGCTCTTGTAGTGCTTCTTTCCCAATAGCTTTGTCTCAGTGAGCAAAACTCAGAAGGCATCTATTCCCCCCGCCTCTGCCTCTCCATTCTTCCACCCTGCAGTGTACCTCTTGGATGACACAGTTTCTGAAAATCACATTTAAAAATAGCAGTGTGTTAATAATCGTGTTTTATTAGGGGAAACACATTCAATCATGTAGAATTTGAAGGCTCAGTGCTTGCCAAACAACTGTGCTGCAGTCAACTCCTTGGCACCAAAACCCTAAGATGAAGGCTGCCTTCTGCAGGTTGCTGGATGGTGTGCTGGGAGCGGCTGGTGTTACTGGTTGGGTACCATTTGCTAGTTGAATTTTGACAGTCATTGAATTTTGGACCTTTTTCAGTGACATATGCTGATGTACCTGTTCCCCCATCATCCTTCTCTTCCATCGCTTCTCCTGTCATGCTTTCCAGTGCCCTCCCCCCTCTTCCTTATACTTCTCCACTCTGTGATCCTTCTCCACCCATTCAAGCCTTTCTGTTGCCTGATCTTTCCTATTGCACTGCCTTCAACAGCCTTATTTTTCCAGGGCTTCTTGCCTCCCAGTGATGGCTCTGCCGGCACAGGTGGTTGGGTCTGTTCACCTTAGGTCACTATAGTGGCACAGCTGCCTTTGCAGCAGCTCTTGGTTGCATTTGGCAAGTGCCAGAAAAATTCCTTCTATTTCCATAGCAACAGCTGGAATTACAGAGGACAAGCAGTGTCTTGTAATGCTCTAGTTCTGCCTGGTCCTGTTTGGGACTGCAACTGTGTGAGAGCTTATGATCTGAATGGTTGTCTCCCATTAAAAAAAAACCCTTTTAAAACCTTGCTGGTGATTATCGCCAGGGCTGTGGGCATGAGAGTCCTGTCATGAGGTGGCTGTTAGGGCACTTGTCTCTCCTTCCAGCTGCAGCTGTTCTGGACAATTTCTCTGGAGTGCTGAGAAGGGCATGGTGGTGATTGTCCTCTGCCTTGGCTGGAGGAGGCAGTGTGTTTCTTCTGCCACTTTCTTTTCTCTGGTCATGCTTTTCTGCAAATACTCTCCTGAACATTTATCAACTGCATTAAAATTAATCAATTTTTCTGAATTTGATTAGGTTCATTGAATTTGAATAGGTTCATTTACCTATGGCTGACTGAGTGACAGTCTACATTCTTGCTGGATTTGGTGTTAATGCAGGTTATTACTCGTTCCCATTACATTGAGGAAAGTGGTGTGGTTGTGTTTGGATTTTTTTGGCTTCTTCATGTTATTTTAAATTGAATTAGATATTATGGTTAAAAGCTGAATTTTTACTTCAGATCTTTTGCTTTGACCAGGTGATCCCGTCTGGTGAAGACACGAGTTTTCACATTTTAGAGTATTGTTTGAAGACTGTTCTTGGTCCTTTCCTCTTCTTGCTATGCTGGTCTTTCCCCATGTTGCCATGTCCAGCTGTGGGAGGGGTTCCTGGGAAGACCTCACACAGCTCTGACTCCAACCTGGCTGTACCCTGCAGGTATTCAGTGCTCATGGCAAAGCCATGATCACGCCCCTAGGAATGGTCGGTGGTATCCATGGGGCCATAGGGAACGCTTTGTTTCTCTCTACAATCATGAACTATTCTGGATGGTCCTGCTGCTCTGACGCCGTGTCTCCGCTGCAGAATCCTTGCTGCGGTTGCCTGACATTAGCCTTTGTGCTCCGCTGTGCTTCATTTCTTCACTTTCTTCCATGTGTGTATATTCTAGAGTTTTCTTAATGGACTTTTTCCCCACAAACACTTGAGAAGACTGGCGGCTGAAGGGCTGTTTGGACTTTTTGAGTAATGTTGTTATGAGCTTGGCTATACTCTCACGTAGTAAAAACTGCTGTCCACTGTGTTTAAAGGCTTGGGGCTGCTGGGGAGCATCTGATTTATTAATGGCCTCTTTTCAGCTTCCTCCTCATCTTAAGAAGATATAAGCAGGTAATTAGCTAGTTGCCAAGAAAATAGTGGAAATAAACCCTAGAATTCCTCCTTGTAAAATGATTTATTTAACAGTTTTATTCTGACGCTTGTGTTTTATGTTTTAATCATCTGTCTGTGGCTGTGAAACAGGCCAGGTCTCTTCATCTTCTGGTGTTAGATTTTAGAGGACTATTACTACACAGTTTTGTTTTCTCTTTTGTTGCTGCATGTTAGTGTTTATGTTGGCTTTCTGGTAGATGCTTAATTGGATTGTAACTGATTTTACACTAAAGACTGATGTCCCGATTTCTTTTAGTCCTGTCTGGATCGCTCTGGTTTCTGGAAGGAATCAATATTCAGAAATGTATTGAACTCTTTTACTGTGGCTTTCGTTCAGGGATGTTACTTACATTTGATTATCAGTTGTCGTGGGTGATGGAGGTGTTCAGGTACCTTGAGTAATGGCTCTCTTCCTGGTACAGTTGCTGTTTGGAACTGGAGTTCTGGTATCTGCAGATATTTCCACCTGAATGCTGATAAAAAGGAAAAAGACTAGCAGCTGTTGTTAGGGCTCTTCCAAGTGCCTTCCATCCCCGTTCATCCTTCCTGATCGTTTCCTTTGATGGTAATTCTATTTTTCCAGTTTCCAAAGCTCATAATCTCGAAGTCTTTTTTCAGTCTGAGCCTTCTTCAGAAGCTTGCATTAATCAGATTATTTGTGAAACAGCCTTAGTATCACCCCAATAATCTTTATAGGTATTGAATGACCTGTACTCTTTGTCAGGAACTTACACCAGGTACACAACTCTCTTGAATTATCCTCTGTTACCTGCAGGCGGTTGTAGTTCTGCTTCGCTCAAGCATTTTCTGTTTGTACAGGTCTCATTTGTCTTTCAGATCATCAGAGTCTCTAAGCATCTTTCGCCTCTGCTGAAACAGACACAATAATGTTTGAAGAAAAAGATTGATGTCTGTAACTCATCACTTGCCACTTTTACTCACTGTTAGAGCAAGAACATGAATTGACCAAAAAGAAAAATCTCTTCCTTAAAACCAGAATCTGGAAAGACCTTTGTTTGAAGTCCTGAAGACTCAGATTTACAATTATACTCCCCAGGGAAAGCCAGAGGGATTTACAGTAAATATCAGGGTTTGCATCCAGAACTGCTGACAAACCAGCTTCCTTTTGATAGATTGATTCATTATCACTTTCTAATTACAAGCAGGTTTCCAGGTGTGTTCACCATGTTATAAATGAAACCTGTCCATTGTTATACAGTGATGGCCTCTGGGTCAGCTGTAAGGGATCTATAGCTCCTCTTCTGTCACTGGACAAAATTAATCAGATGTATTTTTAACAGATAACCTTTACAAAAGTGACTGATTAATCACTTGGTAATGCAGACTGCTATCAAGTTCATCATCTCCAAATAAAGGAAGGAACTCAGCAAGACTACAATATGTCAAATGCATCAGTCTCAGTGTGTTAAAATACTTTCAGGTCCAGATGCTACTCTTCTAAAAGGATAGAAATCTGCTACATCAAACATAGATATTTTCCTGCATCTGTGGGTCAGATTCTGTGCTCAAATGAAGGCTTTCTGGTTATACAAGCTTGCTGTCAAATTGAAGCCCCATGCATGTACATCTACGGATGGAATTTGATCTCTACAAAGTAATACAATTTCTACCAGATTCTGTCATTTGATTTTTTTAGAACTGTGATTTTTAAGAGGGTATTGAAAACTGTATGTATCAGTGAAACAAAGTCAGTCTTTGTCTAGTCCTATATCCAGTGATAGATTTAAGAGTGATTTTCAATGTTCCAACCACTTCTTTTGAAGATAAAACAGCCTGTCTTTTAATTTTGTATTGAAGAATATGCTTGACATCTCTCAAACTGAGATTAGGTTAGCGGAGGCATACCCTCGCTTGTGCTGCAAAATGAAACAAGTTCCTAATTGTCAAAAGATTAATCCTTGGCAGTCATCCAGGGCAATATTTGCTGTAGCAACTTGGTATCCATCACAGTTACGGACCAAAGGTCTTGTCATATACGTATTCCTCGCAGCAGCGCTGTAGCAGGGCAGCACAGCCCCACTACCCTGGGCTGTTCATCTCTGGGAAACTCTATCCATTCCTCAATTAGTGCCCTCATGGGGGTCACAGTCTTTGATGACTGAGCTATTTCTAAAGACTGAAATATAAAGCTCAGTGATACAAAAAAGAAAAAAAAATTGGTATGGGGGTTGCTTTCTGTGCATTGCAGTGTTCCATGTTAGAGGCTTTTGCATTTACTAGGAGATTGGTCCATCAATACTAATAACAATAATATTAGTGAAATATGAGGCTTTTTTTACTGGGAGCATTATCACTGTTATCTGCAGTTGATACTGCTTAAACTGGCTAATTTTTTATTTTATTTTTATTTGACTCACCAGCTTGGTATTGAACTGACAAGCTGCTATCTTCATCTGCCAGCATGGGCAGTCTTGATTTTGAATACTGTCTTTTTCCTTTGGAAATTCATGGGAAGAGCAGAAACAGGGCCTTTGTTGTCCTGCAAGCATAACAGAAGAATAGGTCAGTATTAGAAATACCTCATATAAATTACCAAAGGTAGCAGTCCTAAGCCTTGTTCTCTTAATGTAGCTAGAATCCATACAAAACTGCAGAACACTGCCCCCATATCCTTCCATGTAAGCCACCTCCGCTGTGTTTTGGGTGATTACTTCAGTGTAGCTTTAGAAAATTCTTCAAAGGAAGTTTTACCTTCCTTATTCGTCACGGAAATGATGATTCAGAAAATGGTCTAATTCGGTTTGGTGTTCATCGTTGCCGTTGCTGTGTACCCTTTGACTTTTCACACTACTAGCTGGCAGGAAACTGCTCGCACATTTGTGTGGCAGGAGGAAAAATGGGAAAAAAAATTCAAGCTGCTGTAGATCGATAATTTGGGGCAGGGAGGTGGGGGAGGTACTTTAAAAATTGGGTGCAACTTCGTTTTCTTTTACTCCCATTTTGCACTGCTGAGGTTAACAGGACTGTGGGGTGTGGGTAGGATCAGGACTTGATCCCTCACTGATGAGTCTCTGCCCATTTAGTGCTTTATAGGCCCAAGGGAAAGGGACAAATTGACAGAATGTTCTGGCATGCTGCAGTCTATATTTGGATCCCTGATTTAAAGCTGACAGATGTATAAAATCATATGTAGCCAGAAGACTCCCTAGTGAGGACACAGCTGCATATATCGATGAATCAAAGTTACTCTTGTTAAGGCTGGCATTAATTTATATGGGGCAAGTTCCCTCCAGATCTGGTCGTGTAATATCACTGAGAATAGTTTGGGCTTGTTCCACCCTGCAAACCCTGTGCTTTTTGGATATGAATGGAGAAGACTTGTAAATCTGAAGCACTGCTCTTCTCAGTTGCTGGGTAAATGCCATCATACCCTCATTTAGATGTGGCAGCTGTTGTCAGTTACTTAATCTCATAAATAAAATAAAGCCAAATTTCCACAAACTGAATCCGCCTCTATCACATGGCCTCCTGCAATGCCTTAAATGAAGTGCGTATTTTTGTTTCTCGGGAATCTCCCTTTATAACCCACTATACTGCTTGATTATTTCCTCTATGTCGTACAGGAAACGGTAAGTGATTAATAACCTGCCTCAGTTTTACTTTCCCCTCTTGCTGCAGCCTTGTGAAATAATGTGACCCACAGATGTCTGAGCAAAACAATCCATTGCTTTAGTGACAGATGCTGTTGGGGCTTGCTCAGTGAAAGTGAGCTACCACAGGCAGAGAAGCTCAGGTATTCCTGCTACTTTGATAATTTCTTTTTTTCTTTTGCATAAATTTTGAGTGTGCTGAGAACTCCCAACAAAGCATGACATAATCCACTCTGGAAAACAGCCTGGGGTGAGTATTAGTCCCAGAGGCTCAGAAGGGAGCTAGGATGCATGTTCACTGGAGAAAGGCAGATTTAGCGCTAAAGATTGGCATTCACTGGCTGTAGAAATGTTGGGAGGGATGTGACATGCACCATATATGTCAGTGCTTGCTTGCTTCTTTCTTTACTAAAAACAAGATAATGGAAAATAAAGCCTCTGCATGTAAACAAATGAAAACTCTCTTTCATAATTAATTATATCATATATGCCACCCTTCACAATGTTTAACATTGTCTGGAGTCAATGAGTGATAGAAATTAAAATCTCAGAACTAGTTTTGCTAGGATTTAGTTTAAGGCTGGTATATGGAGATAGCTGTCAAGAGAAACTTCCCAGTAGTAACACTCACAGAGTGGGGAAGATTCTGTCTGTCATTTTCACAGAGCACAAGTGCACACTTAGCCAAACTGTGCTGATTGAATCTTTTAAGTATTGCTAATCGTTTCTACAGTCAGTCTATAATACACTCTTCAAGCATCAGTTAATGCACTGGAGTCAGCTGGGCTCATAGCTGGAGAGCGGCGGCAGCCCGGGTGTGTCGCATGTGTCAGGCTGGCTAATTAAGGGGTGGCACCCAAGCGCTCCGCCAGGTCTTTGTTTTCCTGAATGGCTTTTACTAAAGGCATGTTTGAGTAGTAGGGAAGAGCGAAGTTATAAAATATATGGTAGCAGCAGAAGTGTGAAATTGTGCTACGTAAAGAAATATGACTAAGTGGTGATACTGGCCACTCCTTTTTATGGCAAATCAGAAAAGGAAGCAGAACACACAGATTACTCATAGTAGCTAGTTTGATCCAAGATAGGGAATTCTACCTTTGAATTCACTGTGGAGGGAGAGAAATGGTTATTTAAAATTTAGATACCAACTGGAGAAACCTAGAAAATGATTTAGAGGCTCAGTAATTCATCTGTTTAGCACAGAGTTAACCAGGGCCCCAACTGTTGGGGGATCTGCAGGGATTTCTGCTGTTGGGGGTGTGCAGTGTGTTTGTGTGTGTGTGTATCTTTTCCACCATTGCTATTTCAGAAAATTTCCACTGCTGCTCACAATATCAGTGCATATCAGCATGCCATTATAAGCATTTTGTTTCCCGTAAATTTTTTTTAAATAGCAAGAAGAAAAAAAATGTGAGGTGTGAAAAGGAGAAACTGAGATATAATTCTACAGTGGATAGAAAAAATTGCAGTGCTTTGCAAACCCACAGTTCATACAATCCAGTGCTTAATATAAGTAGCAAAGGTCTTGCTCTCTTGTTTCCAAAAGGCTGAGAGTTTGTTTAAAAGTCCTTAGCTCAAGGGAATGGAGGATGTCCCACTTCTCTGTGTTCCCTCCTTTCACCCTTACCTTAAGGTGCACCATTATCTTGCAGTAATGAAACCTGAAAACAATGGTAAAGAGTTAACATCAAGGACTTCAGCAAAACCACTGACGAAATTCCCCACAATCCTGTTCTAAAGAGGTTTCTATAGAACATCTGAGTTAAGCATGGCAATTACAAAGAAGCTCAAGTGGTCTTTGCTTGAAATTGCAAATGCACCACATTGCATTATCACAAGAATTCGCATGCAAGAACAGTTTGCAGATGGTTTGCATTGGCATACTTTATGTAAACGCTCCAGGGAACAGATGGCATCATGGGTTCTTGTGGCAAATGTGAATTTATAGCACTCACAACATGCTAAATTCTTTTGCCTGTAGCTGAAAAGCAACAAAAATGAAGTAGAAACTCAGCCCTGTAAATCAGTTTGCCAGTGTCTTTGCCATTGCAGCTATGGATAACATTTAGTTTAGTCTTTATTGTGAAATTTGGGGTTTTTTATTTGCCATCTTCTTGCAATTGGGTGTGAGCGCATGTGGCATGTGTGTATGTTGATTTGAGTATGCATATGCAGCTTTTAAATTAATAGACTGATATTGTATAAAGAACAGGAATTTGAGATCTCAACCATCATTTAATCCAAAGCTTTTGAATGTTTGATCCAGAATTGAATTCGGGTAACTCTAATTTTCTGTTAACGCATAGATTGCTCTGGGTAAAAAATCTGATTCTAAATAAATATTGGCAAATATTGTTAGAAGGGGTAAAATAACAACATAGGTTAGGACTGTGATTTACTGACCTCTCAGTCATTTTTCACATACATATGCAGTGGAATGAGCATCAGAGCACATTAGTATAAAAAGTAACAGCTCTTTCTCATTCGAACAGAAGTTGGAATTTGAACATCTTCTGTAAAGAGGAGGAGTTATTTAAGAAGCCAGACCTGGGAAGGAAGGGGGGAGGAATTGTGTAAACAAGCAAGTGATACGTTGTATTTGTTTGGAACTATTATATCGAACTTAGAATATAATTATTATTGCAGTATATTCCCTAATTATTTAGATGCTTGTAAAAATTGATTTTATGTAAACACAGCTCGTTCTAAAACAGCCAGGTCTTTGCAGTGAACATAAGTTGTTTAAAATTTATTGACCTGTCGTTCACATGTGTTACTTTACTAGCACTTAATGGTCTGTTTAGATAGTCTTGGTGTGTATGAACTCCCAGTGCGCTACTCCAAGCACCACACGTTGACAGGTAGCTGCCATGTAGATAAAATAAGGGGCCCTACTCCAAAGCATACAGGGACACACAATCATTAGTTATTTTCTAATCTAAAGCAGGGATTTCCTTGGCAGCCAGAGGAAAAGAATCGTTCTGATTTTGCATTATCTCTGCAGCTGAGCTCGGCCCTAACTCCTGAACCAATACACAGGAAGGCCAAAAGCAAACAAGCAGGAAACCCAGCCTTGCACCAAATGGAGTTGATTTAAAGAGCCTGAGCTTTGAGGGTTTCTTTTTGAATGGGTCGTGTAGACAGTGGCTGAGATTAGAAACTTACTTTGGCCTTCAGACTCTCAGGAAAGATTTAAGACTGATAATGGAAATGTAAATTACTTTTGTAGTAGACAGAGATCACCTTAAAAACCTGTTTGTGTTAAAACTTTCTGCAGTGTTTTTTCATCCTGTATATAAATAAAACTGCCCGAAAAAAAACCCCTAAAACAACAAAAAGCACTACTTCTCATGGTACTTATTTTCCTCTGGCTCAAATGTGATTTATGCCCTTTTTCTTAACTTCTAAGGCTGCCATGTATTTTGTGAGTTGATACTGCTTTTTATAATCATTAAGGTTTCATGAAAAAAGTTATGCTAATAATAGGATCAATCTAGCCCCCAAGTTACTGACCAAACTTTGCTACTCTGTTTCCACCTATATGAGAGTAAGTATTTTTAGAGACCTTTGTCTTTTCATGTTGTGATTGCAGATCAGCAGCATAGTTACCTTAATTTGATGCAAGCAGAGTTTGCATCCCGAAAATTCACTGCTGGAGTGGATCGGTCCTGCCTGACTCAGTCATTATCAGTGTGTCTGTGAACCATAAATACTTGGCACATAGAAAGATACTTACCTTAGCTTTAAATGTTCAGTTTGAAAATGTTGGCCCAAATTCATACTAATACTGCATCATACTATCTGAAAGCCTACTCTGAGAATGTTTGTGGCCCTGAAAATTCAGCAATGAATTTTTCTTAGGAAAGTTAGTTTATGTCAGTGTTTAAGTATTTCATAGGGTTCTTAAGTAAAGAATATATTATATTACTATTTTTTTCATAAATGCCATTGCAGAGTTGTTCTTCTGCCTTCATGTCAGGCCAAATTCTGCTATATTTGACCAGCAGCAGTTTGGAGTAACTATTATTTCCAGTGGATTTACATCTATGTAGCTTTTTGTGACGTCCACAGTATGGATAAGAGAAATCAGTATCAGGTTTTGTTTGCTGTGGCAGCAAAGATGTTTGTTCATCCACTTTTTCAACTACACTGACTTCTCTATAGACTGAGCAATCCCTAACTGAGTATCCCTAACTCTTAAAAACAACAACAGAAACCCACAGCTGTTAAATCCTTCACTCCAGTGGCATGCACTTGGCTTTGAAGGTATGAATTTAAAACATAAATAGTTTTGGAAAATGCTTTATGTATATATATTTTTTTTGCTCATATAATTCTGTCTAGGCTCTTTTGCCCTAACAGAGGATTGCAAATTTTCTTACTAGCCATCCATTAAAATTGACAATTAGAACTTTAAACAAGTGGGCCATCCTCTGCCTGATATATTTGAACATAGTTTATCAGCAATGGAAATGTCATGTAAACCCAACAGATTATATATTTTGAGATCAGAATTGAGTTCACAGAAATGCTTAGAAAACCCGTTCTGCTCAATAATTCCATCTCATTCCTCTGCGAAATATGTCAATTTTGTGCTTAAGTGTCATATTTCTTTCATAGTTTTTGCCCTAGGAGCAGCATGATTAGCTCATTAAGCCTAGATTGTCAACCTCCAGAACTGTCTGATTTTAAGCTGTTCTATCTAGTGATAAATTATTTCCCGTCAGCCCTGTTCACTAAGAGGTGGTCTCATTTTAATGTGCTGAACATGATCAAACCCTGTTGAAGATAAGGAAGCTGCAATAGCGCTGTGCCTCTGACAGATTAAGGTCTGGAGATTTTGCTGTTAAAAGTCCCCTTTACGGAAAGCTACACAGTCGTGTCTTCTTGTGCCAGCTTCTTCCTGACTAGCAGATGTGCACTGAAGTTGGCTTTCCAGTGGTTCCTCCTTCTGGGGGGGATTGCTGAAAGGATTTCTGTCTCTTGGCCGTAGTGCTTAGCTGTACACCAGTCCATTGTGTGGTGCTGTCGCCTGCCCTGCCCTTGGGGGTTACAGGGCAAGGACTGGCTGGCCCTGGCTCCTTGGCTGGGAGGTTCGCTTTCATGACATCTGCTGAGGAGTGTATCCCTTCCCTCCGGGCATCTTGGCTAGGTGACCAACACCCTCATCCTGGAAGTAGTCCTGTCTCCATGTTGACAGAGGATATCTGGGGTGGGCAGGCAGTGCATACTGCCTACTAGACACATGAAACAGTTGGCTTTTTGGCTAAAGTTCTTTTAGCTAGGCTAGGGCAAGGGTAATGATGGCTATGATGACTAGCTAATAAATAGACAAACTGGGACCAAACTAATGAGAAGGTAGAGTAGGTTCCTTCCAGAAGGGAATTTGTTGTTGGTGTGATAAGCTTGGGCATCTGGGTTGTCTCCACACCAAATTTTACATTTAGGGGAAGCATAGCAATTTTTACTGACCAGGATGGCACTTTTTCTTCTCACTAATAAGCAACTAGTAAAAGCTTCATTGTACTAATGAAATGTAAGTGACCAGCAAGCTCACCTCCAGTTTCATGTGCCAGTGCCAGCATTAAGAAACATGTTGTGGTTGCAGTTAAACTCCAAATAGGGGACCAGAATTCCCATGTGATAAACTGTCCTCTTGGTGTGTTCAAGGGATATTTTCCTAATTTTTGACCCTTTAAGAATGTCTTCAAAAGAAGCATTACATCACTCCTACCTAAGCCAAGCCCATTTGAGAGATAGATGCAGGAAAGAAAAACATAAAGATCTCTTTTCCCTCTTTCATCAGATACATCTCCATATCTCAGCTCAAGAGGATGATGTCACTGAAGGCACTGACTTACTGTATATGTGCTTAAATATTAGGCAGTACAAAACCCATAAAAATTCTGTGTTTTTTAGTAAGGGGATGTTATATAAGATATGTGAGTACCCAAGAAGGACAAACAAGTGAGCCAACTGGAAGGTTCCAAAGTTTTTGGATGGTTCCTGAAGGTAGTTGATCAGATTTCTCTTGTGGGTCCAGTGAGAGTATACAGATGTTGCATAAGTATTGCTAGCCGAGTGGAGGCAGCTCTTCCCCAAACCAGGCAGCTCCAGAGACAGCAAAGAGCACTCATGGAAGGACTCCAGCCCTCTGCTAGCAGTGATGCTTGAAAAGACAGTACCTGTTGCAATTCCTGTTTTCAGGAACTTCTCATGGGCTTGAAGTCTGACACCTACTCACATGGGCTCTTTCTCCACCAGAATGTGGTGAACTGTCCTGAGAGTCAGCAAAAGCCATAGGAAGCTCTTAGACTTGCTTAGTTCCTGCCCATAATGCTGGATAGAGTGAATTGCAGGGGTTCAAAGGCTATCAGAAGAGCAAGCAGGGTCAGGGCATGGGCCGAGGTCATGTCCTGTGAGTTGTCCATACTGACAGGTAGCACACAGGTCTCCTCTCCCCAGCAATGCCAGGCATGGATCGGGAGCAGCTGAGCGAGGAGCTGTCTCCGTAGGTATCCCCAAGCCAATGCTGAAATGTAGTGGGAGATGCTTTGAATGCAAGCTGAGCCTCAGGGCTGGAACTGAGCTCTGGCCCATTGTATTTATGAGTGTAGGTACAGTCAAAAGGAATTGCCATGCCTGTGCACAGACTCTCTGGAATTCATGTGGGAGAGTTAGTGCTAAAAGGTTGGTTTAATAAAGATTCCCAAAATGATCAGAGGGTCAGCTGTGATGCAGAGTGGTGGCTGCATCTTGGCTAAGGCCAAGGCTGATAGACAAGGCAGGTATACTTTGCTTTGCAGACATAAATATCCATGTATTTTCTTCTGGCTGTCACAGTGTGGAATACTGAGCAGAAAAAGAAATAATTTTTTTTGTGTATTTAGCTGGCTGTTGCCATATGGTCACTAATAGTGGAGAGCTAGGTCTGGTATCTTCGCATAAGCTTTGAACATGCTCATGTTCGTGACTACAGATCTGGAGGGTAGGCAGGCTGGACTTGCCACCTTTGATAATATTCATGTTTTCCTTTGTATTCAGACATACTTGTCTCTGTTTTTAGATTAGGTCCCACATCTATTAGCTTTTTATTAAAAATTTTCTGGAAAATTGTATCTTCCCACACTGAAGGCCTTTTTTTATGAAGATATTCTTCTGGTTCCACTGTCAGGACCTTATTAGCAGCATTCAGAAAGCCTCCCAACAGGAAAGTCATGAGCCCTGAAGCTGTAGCTCTACTTATATAGTCATTCCCTGCTCCCTCTCCTCCATTTGAAGGCCTATAATATCTTCCTCTGTATTGTTTTTAGGATTATGTTTGTTAAAGCTAGTAAACTAAGGGATAAATCTAAGGGATTTTGTGATCATAAAGATTTACAATCATCACTTTATTGCATACTTGAGTAGGGTTAAAATAACAACTCAATTTTAATTTAAAGGGGGGATGGGAGGAGTATATACAGAATACTAGTTTTTATGTAGTTGTCTAGTAAACAACAATGTATAAGATTGCACAGCTTGGACAACAGTTAGTAAGGAATACAGAGCAGGTCTCAGAGTGTTTTCACAGTACCTTTTCAGTACTTTTGTTGCCTCTTTTGCAGGTCCTGAATTCACTTTAGCATATCTGAATTACTCAGTGTTGCCTTCCACAAATGTGAAATAAATCTTAATGCTGACATACAAATTAAAAGGCTTAGTGGTAGTAATTTAGAGTACTTCTTCCTTATCCCTCAGTTTCCTAGCCTTTCAATGTGTCAGTCTGGTCATGTTTGTAGGCCATTCTTCTGAGTCCTTACAGCTGAAAACTTCTCTGATGAAAACTGAGTGGCTCGCTTGACTGATGAAACTTAGATGAAGAGAACAAAAAGATTCTTCAAGTCTCACTAGGAATTTTATACATTTGGCAAAATTTCTTAAGATTATTCCCATAGTTTAGTACCTTTTCTTTAAGAGTAAGGGGTAAGATGTGGAATCTTACTAAAACCCCTTCTATTTAAAATCATCAGAGCATCCACTGTGACTCGGCTTTGCAACAGCCACCACAGATCCTCTTCTTTGCCATACGGTTGCCCAGTGTAGCACACATCACAAAAAACTTCTCTTCATACAGCCAACAGCTCTAATACGCAGAAGGTATTCAGTCACCAGAAATACCTTCTGTAATGAGGAAAGAGCATGGAAGCTTGTACTTGGCATTGGTGTGCACCCTCCCTGTCACCGTGCTGTAAGTGGTCCATGCAGCCAAGAGTAATTATGAGAAATGTGTTGTTTCGTGAAGCACAGTGAAGGCTCTGTACAAGTCTGCAAGCAGCTGAAGGGAAATCCAAGCAGCAGGCGTGTGTAAGGTCATGTTGGGATGAGGTAGGTGTGCATTCAAGGGTAATTAAAAAAAAATTAAATAAGCCTCCTTTAGACTCTAAAGTGTGATTTTAATTGAAAAGTCTTAATGTTAAACCAGTCACCAGAGAGAGGCTTTGTGAGGGTTCTTTTGGTCTTGTAAAATGGGAGTGATACGTGAAAAAAGGAAAATCAAAGAATAATGTGATTCCATAAAGGACTGTATATTGTAGAGGTGCTACAAGTATTCCCAGCATGGGCTCTATCACTTCCCAGTGAGTGATGCACTCAAGTTCCAAGAGTTCATAAAAGCAGAGCATGGGACATTTGCATCCAGGTTTTGACACACGAGCAGAAATCTTATGTGTAGGTGCAGGTCCCAGTTCTGCACTTGTATTTCATGTTTGTTGAGTCCGTATCTAGAGCTTTGGAGAAAGTGAGGCACACTCTGAGTATCTTAAAATAGTCTAAAAACACACGTTGGCTGTGCATTTCTGTGAAGGACATCACAAAGTATTTTTGTTCCGGACCTCCTATGATCTCCTACTAAAGCTGCTAGCTTCTAGTGTCTAGAAGTGTCTAGAAGTGCTAGCTTCTAGTGTCTAGACCCTAAAAAGGCCTATTAATTATTTAAAAAGCTCTGCTTTATCACTTGACTTTCTGTGGTTCTTGTTGTCACTCTACTGTCTGTTTTCCTGCTTGTCATCTTTTCTTCCTCCTCTAGTTGGGTATGTGTCTGAAGTTAGTTTTAAAGGAATAAAATTACACCCGTTTATTTACATAGCAGCTGTCAAAGCACGATGCTCTGTTCTCCAGAAGTAAGCACACAAGAAAAAGGTTCATCCCCTGGTTTGCTATCTTGAAAGTGCAGAGACTTGGGTCTAAACCCTCTAAACCTTCTTCCTTTTTATGAGTAATGATTAAAAGGAAAAGAATTCTGCCAGAAGCATGAAACCTCTAAGTCATTGTCACACTGGTGTCACCTGCTAAAGCCATGTAATAGGTTTGTCAAAGAGACCTGCAGAAAAAAGAACCATCTCTATGTCTTTCAGTGGGAACTCAAAATAGAAAAGCTGTGACTTAATTCTTTACGGTGTTTTCTTGGCATCAGCTCTATCTCCCCAGCTCTTATTCAGGCCGAAAGAAGGGGCTGTTTTGTTTTGTTGTGTTTTTGCGAGAGAGTAAAATAAAATATTAACTGTGTTTTTCTTTTTAATATTGGGAGCATAATAAGGTCTCTTAAGAAAAAGAAAGCCTACCAGTAAGCCTGGAATGTCTCTCATTTCTTTAACAGCTACATAGTGTGTGCAGCTGAGATCTGCCAGTTGGATCCTAGCAGGGGAGAAACCACTTTAGTTTGTTTGGTTTGTATATGGAATAACATTTTTCTTGCCTTGGAATACTTGTTTGTCATCACTCCCCTTTTGTGTTTATGTTCTGCTTGGAAATAGTCTCCATGCTGTATATGCATTTGCCAGGATGTGCACATAAACAATGTTCCATTATGGCCCGCTCTGCATACTCCTTATTTACACCATATACATTCAACAGTAAACACGGTGGGGAATGACAGAGAGCAAACTCTTCTAGGCCCCTTTTTTTCGGTTAGTCCAGACTTTCTGCCATATGCTTGCTGAGGTCCCACTTCTATTCATGTTTTTATTAGGTAGAAAAAAAGTGTCCAGACTTCACACAAAGCAGCTTTTGTGTTCTCTGTCAAAAAAAATCTTCCCTTATGAAATGTTGATAGAAGTACCCAGAGCCCTTGTGGGGGTGCAGAGTTTGAATAGGCCCGTGGTGAAAGCACGGGAGGGGAGAGGAGGGGAGCTGGGGTACAATTTTTGCTTCTTGTGTGCTGTGAACGAATATCACTTAACTTACTTCTTCTCTAGTTTTCTATTTGGCAGCCAGGGTCGTACCCCTCATCTTGGCATTTGTTACAAAGGTGATGTTTTTAAAGTTTTAAACTCTTTCAGAATTTTAGCTGGAAGGGATGAGAGAGGCAAAATACTGTTTAGTGTAGCATAAAATGGAAGTTTGACTTAGAATATATGCTGTTTAGTAAAACTATAGAACCGTGGAAAAAAAGTGTTACGGTGGCATAAATCATTTTTAGTGACTCTGCGCTTGAAAACGGTCAGATTAGATCTTTTTCTCATTGATTTTGTATTTGGTTAATGATTGCAGTTCTGAGATCATAAAGCTATATAAGATGTAAAAGATACGGGAAAATATCTTTAACCTCTACATTTAAACTATGTGTTTCTTTTGACATTGAAATACTGCAATGACCTGGTAATGTTTTCCAATGTTTTAATTTTTGCTGATGTACAAAAATATCACAGAAGAGCTGATTCGTAATTATTACACATGGTATTGCATAAATTTCTTCCTAATTAAAAAGCTTCTAAATTCTGAATAATCAATTTATGAAGACATGTGGTTTTGACAAATTATACATTTAATTTCAAAAGATTTATTAGAAATTTGACCTGCAGCTAGTTAATTATGGTTATAGTACTGATGCAGTAATACTGGAGATTGATATAATGATATGGTTGCAAATTTATTTTGATATCGCCTACCTTAGTAGGAGGACATGGGAATACACCTATATTTTGCACCATCTTGTTTATGGTGCAGGGAGGCATTAGTTTAATGAAGAACACAAATACTTGATACGTGTGTGTTGGCATTTATATGAAAAGGTACTTTCAACAGAACATAAGCACATTGAACTTGGTCCTTCAGGTTTTACCATTTTAGAGGCTACGTTTCCAGTGGTGTGAGTGAGAGTTTTAGGTGAATAATGATAGCAGAATATGAACTTCTAAAAAAACTCCACAGTAAGAAATTAAATTGATTCTTCCTAATTAATTTTCAGTTCACAAAGTATTTCTGAACTACCTCTGTTTGTACTAATCTCCCACCCACTATATTGATACTCCTAGTTTTATGAAGTCAGCAGCTAAGTAATTCAAGATGAGTTTTCAAGATATCATACAAGAAGCCAAATTAAATAATACATAGAATTTTAAATGATATCTTTCTATCCCATCTGGATTTGCAAGTGATCTATGAGAACCGTAGAAAGAAAATGCAGATGAACTTTTAGAGTGTGAAATGTTTAGAAAAGCAAGGCGTATCTCAAACACATAGGTAGTCCTTTCAGTAACACACAAAGTTTAGCTGTTTTTTTAAAGCAGCTAAGAAAAGAAGAAGCTTTAACAGGATTGTGTTTTTTTCTGACTGGTCTGAATGGGAACTGAGGAGCTGCTACTGAGCAGCGACTTTACTTCATGAAGAGATGTTGGTGGGAGGTGTGTGTTACGGGACCTGCTGTGTCCATGTGTGAGAATGGTGGGTGGGGGAAGAGGAGCAGAAGATGACCTGGTTCAAGGCTTTTCTCCTCTGAACCTTCAGCTAAGAGCGTCTTTGGGTCTTCCAGAGGAAAGGGAAGGTATAGTCTTACCCTGCTTGTCTGAAATGGGGCAGTGTCACTGGTGCTTGTTTTTCCAAACATTGTTTAATGTCAGTTCTACCGTGAGTCAAATTTTGCCTGTGAAAAGAAAGAAAGGAGGAAATAGACAGATCTCACTTACTGTGACCAGAAGACAGTCAAAAGTAAGTGTAATATCACATCAGCCTGATCTCTTATTTTCTCCTCTGGAAACTCAGTAGCTCCGTTTTCCTAACACTGTGCAGCTGTGGCTCACAGCAGTGAAGTGTGACCACACCCTGAGTGTGGACATGTGCCCTTCCTGGTCCCCAGGGACCATCTCACTCTCTTACAAGGGAGAAAACTAATGTAGCTGAAGTCTAACATTTTTTAAAATAGAGAGCTTTAGGAGTCTTTGTCTTAGATTTTGATTTTTTTTAGATTTGAACTTTGTTATTTCTGATAACCTGAAGAACATGAATAGTACAATGCTATTTGTATATAGTACTTGTGCTTACATTTGATGTGTATACCCAGAAGTGTAATGCAGTTCTAAAAACAAAATAGGGAAATTACTGTGATGAAATAAATAGAGATTCCCAAATTCATCAAATTACTTGATGTCAGTAATTAGAAAGGACTGTAAGAAGAAAAACAACTAGTATTATAAGATTTGCAGGAATTATATCAGAGTTTACAGTAATCAACCTGCACAATTCTGAATGAAAGTAACAAATTCTCTGATGGTGAAAAATTCTTCTCTTTAGATTAAGTACTATGTATGCCAGCTGAGGACTCTTTAATTCTTCAGTAATTATCTAGACAAAAGTCAATGAGTGGGCAGAATTTGGGCGAGAAAGACCATTGGTACTTGATAAATGCAGTCTGGACTGAGTCCCCACAGACTGTGCATGAACTATTTTATGAGAAATACATTTTGTGTTTTGCATATGTCACAACACCTGAGGATATAAAATACCATTTAGACTGACGTGAACTCCCTGCATTCTCTGTTCATTGTACCATCAGTATCCTGTGGTGAGTCAGATAGCTTTGCTTTTACCCTGGTACCATTCAACTCATTTTTTTCCAAACCATTTTTGCAAATGAAACTATGAAATTATTCTGTTGCAGGAGAAGGAAAAGGCCTCTTAAATCATTCCAGATATGTTAACTAGGAAAGGGTTAATCTGCCCTCAGGAGTTGCTATGTAACTGAGTCCTGCTGGGAGAGTCAGGGTTTCCAGCCAATGGGACTCACCCCTACAATACAATGCATCTATCTTGTGTTTCTTATTTGTTGTCAGTTATTGGAGTTTTTCCTGAACTGGAATTACACTCCTGCTCCTTTCATACTCTCCCACTGAGTCTTAAATAATTGTATTCCACACCAAAGTCGGAAAATAACAGTACAATGGTGTGCTTTTATTCCTGAAAATGTTACTTTGGACAACTTTGAGTGGTGAAAGATCTCTCATGCACCAAAACTAGGAAACTTTTAAAAGATAAGATTTCCCAAAGAACTTTAGGGTATAACATGCTTCAGATTGCTTTTAGTCTTCCTGAAAGCCTTTTCCTATCTTTGTCTTCTCACCTGTGCACTCAGTCTTACATTTTCTTGTGCAGAAAGAGCAGAAAAATGTCTCAACCTTAAACTGTTCCTTCCTGCCTGAAGCATTTCAAGAAGCCAGTATTGATTTTCCCTGCATCCTGATTAGACTCTCTCCTTAGCTATTCCTCTTCTCTAAGGCCACTCAAGGCTTGAGGGCTGAAGCACAAATTCTTTAATTTCTCCTTTAGAAGAGCCAGGTGTGTTTTCTCAGCTCAAGAAAAGCCTCTGTGGTTGCGCCAATATATTTGTATGGAAGAGGTGGCACTTCTGAGGGGTTTTTTGTTGGTTTGGTTTTGGTTTTTTTCTTTTTTTCCTGGAGGAGATCCACCCACGGTCCCTTTGAAGGCTGCTGATAAGATGAGGGAGAGACTAAGCCTAGCTGTAAAAACACTGCTTAGGAATCTCTGCCTTGGCTGTTGGGTTCTGATAGGAAGCAAGAGAGTGGAGTGGTATCTGTCAACATGTCATTCAAGTCTCAGTAAGTTTTACACTTCACTTAGATCTTTGTGCCTCATTTTTTCCAGTGAGGTTCTGTCTGATAATTTGTGTTGGCAAAGCTCTTAGCCTTTCTTGCATGCTTGTGAAGTCCTACCTCCGAGTGACATAATGTTCCTGCATTGTTCAGCTAGCAGAATAGGCTTTAGTATCAGTGGTGTGCGCTTCTGCTCTTAGTAAGCCTGTTTTAAAAAAGAAAAAAAACCCTAACAATTTTTAGACAAATTTAAGAATCCAGCAGGTGGACCTTCAACTTTTTTAAGGTTTTAATTAACATGTGTGCACCAACTTGTCATTTAAGATCTGATTGTAGATAATAACTTGCCATGCTTTTTAAGGAGAATTACAACACATTTCCCAGGACTGAGAATGTGCACATGCCTCATTTCTTGTTACTAAAGCTTCTATAGATTCAGGCTTACTTTACCCATCCATCAATCTTTATAAATCTTTAAAAGAGCTTGGCCACAACCCTGTCTTCTGGTGTATTCTTTGGCATATTTTGTGCCAAAGACAGAATGGATGGATGCGGTAAGGGTGAGATCTCAAAGCCATTTGGCAAAGGATAGAGTATCCTTCCACACATTTATCTTCTCATGTCTCCATATGAAGTTGAGTAAGTCTGTTTTTCTAACAGTCTGGTAACAATACATAGAAGATCAGTGTCCCACGAATGAGAAGCCTGTTCTTGATGATGCTTGCCCAAAAGTGTGATTGGATTGAAAGAAATGGGTTTTTTACAGTGTGATGTCAAGGTCTGTGCAGAATTGTTCGGTCAGAAGAAGGCTTAAGATACCCAAATGAAGAGGTTTTGGTCTAGTTTATGCGAAACAAATTTGATAGTTTTATAGATCTGTCAAGCCTGATATGCTGAGGGACCACCACATGCTTAGAGACCACCTTGCATGTCCTCCACTACTAAAGGTCCCAAAGGGCAAAAAATCCATGATACTGCACAAAGCCTGGGGCAGTATGCTGTTCACCACCACAACATCTAACTGCACCCCAGCTCTGTAAATTGTCTTTGATTAAAGCATGTGTGTCAGTTGTGATTCCCTGAACATGGACTTAATATATGTGGACATTCAACCCCTTCTGTGGTCCAATATGAGAGTCTTGCAGTCTAAGGGTATGGGAATTTGCAGGTCTATTTAATCATGTGGGGCTAGCTTAGTGAAGCAACTTGAGACCATGCAAATTTTTCTTTGTTGGCTTAAATTGCAGAACTCAAGTAGAATTTGAGGAATGCACCGAAGAACAATTTGATAAGTATATTCTAGCAGAGTTTGAAAACCAGGAAACACCTTGTGAACATTTCAGAGTGGACGTCATTGATGGTGCCATTGCTTGTTCTGAATGCAAGTGAGGTCCAGCCCAGCCTGACTTTTCCTGAGATCTCATCTATGTTTGAATGTTACATTGGTATAACAATGTAGGGTGAGAAAGCAGTTGTTCCTTTTTTAAAGAGTGTTACCTGTCACAGCCCAATCATGGACAGTTACTGTAGTATAAAAGGAATATACAGAATCTCTCACCTGCTCGACAGTAGTTACACAATGATAACCTATATGCTTGTAAAACTGACCCCGTTAGTAAAGTTTACTTTTCAGGCTACATCAATAAAGTTACAGTGATAACAATGTCCCTCACAGGACATGTGCCCTGAGTTAATTCACACATTATTGATGGCACATGTTCTACAAAAGAAACCAGACACCGATTTGCTAAATATATACCTCAGTTTCTGGGTAATTCTACCTCATTTACAGCAAAGCTTTTTTCCAGGCTGTTGCCAAACAGAAGGCACATCTGCATGACAGAAACAAAGGTGTGAAAGTACAGTGTGTTAGGGCAACAGGCAGAGCGGAGATGTTGGCATGATGACCATCATTGCCAGCAGATTTCAGGTGATGTCACCACATCGTCATTGCCGTCATTACCCCAGCTTGGCAGGTAGCTATGTCAACACATTTTCCAGTCACCCATTCATTCTACTTTCTAAGATGCCCACAGATAGGATACGGGACTCTCGGTGTTTGATGTAGGTTTGGGAACTAGCTAAGTGGGAACTGGATTGTCATGAATGCATGTCCTGCTGCCGGGCATGGTTCTACTGCAGTACATTCATGGCATAATCCAGTCCAGTCTGCATTGGGCTTTCTGTGACCAGAGCTCTGCTCAAGTGTGTTTCAGCCATCTCAGGCCTCTGGGTTCCCTCTATATGGGTTGTCCTTGTCAGCAGTGCAGGAGCACAAGCCTTAAATGCTGCTTAAGTCTGTCTTAAATAGGGCTTAGGTAAGGTTCAGTCTTTGTTAGGATAGATATATATATATTTATGTATTGAGCTGGAGTTCCAGTTACTGCTTGGTAACTTTGTTTTTTTTCTGGAAGAAAGCCATCAGGGCTAACTTTTCACCAAGAGTTTAAGAGGTCATTAGTGAACCTGTAGAAGAAGTACAGTTGTCCCAATTTGTATTCTGATTCTGGTTACAACTAGGGTGGTAAGCTGTCTATGTTTGGAGCTCCCATTTATTCTGCATGTTCTAGCATTATTTATTTATACATTCTGAGACACCTTTCAGGATATCAGAACATCAGGAAATACTATCTTTTTGTTAGGTAACTCTCTTTTTTCTACCTCCTTAAAAAAGGCAGAAACAAAGTAGTTACTTGAACAGCCTTTTTGAATCTCTGTTTTAGTTTTAATGGAGCTCTGTGCTCTTTCGCCTTCAGCCAACCATAAGCATATTCAGCATATAGGAAACTTTATGGTTAGAAGTAGTATTCTCTGCAGTTTAATATTCAACATTTCTACTTGCTCTTCTGCTCTTTCATACATCTTGATTCTACTTAGGTTTTATAGATCTCCCAACCTTCATTCTCCCTGGATTATATAATGCAATGTGTCAGTGCCATGCATGGCACTCCAGTTACCTCAGCATTTCCATTATAATTCTATGTTTTGAGGGATTTATAGGCTAGCAGTAAAAATCTCTTTCTTGGCTTAACCTTGAAACAGCAGTTTCTAGTCATTTAAAAAGAAAACAAAATGAAACAAACCTTTTTTTCCTCACTTCTGTTTTTTTTCTGGCAACCATTTAGCAGTGGTGTTTGCACTGCAGGATCCTCGTAAACAGCAAGTGTAGATTCAGTATGTAGCCAGTTTTTAATCTAATAATGTTTTTTTCTTTTTATATTCTTCAAAAATGCATGTCGTCCCCTCTTCATGCATATGATGTCATTGCCTCTTTGCCAGCCTTTCAGGAGCCTGCAGCCATCAGCCTTTGGGGCCTCAGAAAGGTGCAATTTGGTCTCTCTCCTTTATTTGCAACATGGATGAATTTTACAGTGGGGTTTTTTGTTTGGTTGTTGGGGGGGGGGCGTTGTTTGGTTTGGGGTTTTTTAAAGTTATTCTTCTTTATCGCAAAGCCTAATAACTTACTATCTGTGTCACAGAGCTACAAATTTATCACAATCCAAAAAGACATTGGCTGTATATGAATATCTAGAACATCAGGACTATTACCAAAAACAAATTTGGAAGGGGTATTAAATCTCATGCTTTAATGCTTAAGTGATTTGCTGTTAGAGAATAGGCTATTAGAGGACCTATGGGTGAGTTATACTTCACCAATCACTAGGGATTCCTGTATTTTCCTTAGAAAGATCTAGTAGCAGTCACTCTTAGAAATGGACTGCTGAGCCAGATACACTTCCAGTTTTATCATATAGGGCAGTTCTCTTTCCCTGGCTCCAGGCCAAAGAATTGTATGGATTCTAAGAAACATGGTTGTATGCTCAAGTTTGTGGAAATGAATTATTTTTATAGCCTTTAAGTTAAGCAATCAGCTTTAAAGGCATCTTTACAAATACATATCCACTGATTAAAACAGACAAAAAGCCTTTATCAGTAAGTGATTCGCAGACTGGTTGCATGCCTGAGTTCTGGGTCTGGAGATGACTAGCTCTGCTTTTCCCATCTAAAATAAAATACTGCTCTGCACTGAATTGTCTTTCGCCAGTTGCTGTTATATTTCAGGCCTGAAATAATTCTTCCTGTTAGTGCAAATTCCTGTTTCGGTCATTGCAAGCTGTGCATAGTAGTGTATAGTAGACTGAAGAAACCCCTTTTTTACTTATTTCACTGTATTTGTGTTTTTCCATGTCATTTGTGCCATTTCATGTCAGTAATTTTACTCTTTTATTTTCTTGAGGGCAATTCTTGCTCACAATTGATACCCATTTTGTACAACTACCTTTGGAGTTTTAAATATTCAGCCATTCTCCTGTGACCTAGTGATTTTCTTCCCCATAATCTTTTGACATCATTCATGTGCTTGAGACATGAAGAAAACATCCTTCAACACTAAAAACTACATGTAGTGAAGGGGGAATTCAGGTTTTCAGATTTTTCGGATTTGTATCACCAGTTGGGGGGAGGGAAAAAAAAAACCTGGAGGGGGAAAAAAAAAACCTGCCAAGGAAGGCAAGTACTGTTTCATATTAACATCTATCGTCAATGAAGAGGTAAAAATCAAAGCCCCTGTGTGTGAGGCAGGGTTAGTGAACTGCCAGTGATTCTCCCAGCAACTGACACAAAGGCATCTGTGAGTATCAAAGCTGAGGCAGCAAGCTTAGTGTCAGCTCTTGCCTAGGGAGTAGAAGAAAACATCACTTTGTCTCTGCTTTCACTGCTTAAACACACACATCATTCACTAGTAACCATTTACTCTGCTGTCAAAACTGTTTCAAGAGAGTGCTGCATTTGATTAATAGTAAAATGCATGCAAAAGGAAAAAAAAGTCTGCTTCCCCTGAGGTACTTAGTTGGGGAGAATTTCTGCATGCACTTCCTAATTTTTCCATCCTATAAATATGCCTGTAATGTTCCAGAAGTACTCTGTTGCTTCTAGTAAAGTCATTTTTATTAGAGAGCCTGGTGCACTCATCCTAATTCTAGTTAATGCACATTATGGCATCCTCAGCCTCTTGTACTAACGAAAAAGTGACCAACACAACCATGTGTGCAGTACATGATTCATAGTGCTGCTTTCTGAATTGTCCAGTGGGTAATTGCAGTACAAAAACCAGAGAAACAGATGTAGACCCTAAACCTTGGCTGTAAATTTTTGTTTTATGATTATGGGTTTCAAATGTGCTATGTCACACTGACAAATATACAGTAACACCAGAGGAAATAGATTTCTGACTTGAACTTGTGCTTTTTATTTCACTTATAGCTAAGAATATGTTTATTGTAAAGTTTCTGCTATCACAGTCTGAGAGAAAACAGATCAAAGCACTGATGTGAAACCACAATTTCTTTGCGTGGACTGAGTCAAAGATATTGGAGAGTTGTTGCCTCCTCGCACCTTTATGGGTGCTGGGTAGGCATTTAAAATATGTGGCAATACTTAAAGTTTCATTACATTTGAACTAGAGGACTATTAGTAAGCACAATGATTATGACTAGTCCTGATCTAAATTAGAAAATATCCCCCATTTTATGAATGTAGCTTTTCCTGATACTCTGTTGAAGAAAAACAAGTACTGTGCTATTTCAAGGTGAAATAAAAGATGCATAGATTGTTGTATTATAGAAATAGTGTGTGAGCAAACCACTGAGCTCTTTGAGGAATTTTTAAACTACATGTGCATTTAGTAATAAATCTAAGCATTAGTGCAACTATTACTTGCAATAAAGCATGATGAGCTACCTGGCTCATTTTGATAGTGAGAAAAAGCAGTCGTTTTCCAGTTTGTAACACTTAAGTGTCACTTCCTGACATTTACTTTCAGAAGTTGCCACTCTACATTTTGAGGTACAACCACCAGGTATTATTTTTGAATATGGTATTATAAGACTGCTAATGGGATAAACATAACTGTATTTCTGTTTGTCTGATTCTGTTTACTTTTAACTCATATGGGCAACATGTTTTTCTTGGCATAAGCTTTAAACTGTTCCAAGAACCCCGGTCCCCACAAAAAGCTGTTTTCTCCCTAAATTGGAGACTGAAAAAAAACATCTTGTGTTTTGTGTCATCCTTTCCAGTTATTTTTGTGGTGATACATTACGTATTCCAAATTTCTCGTGCATCCTGTGTCGTCTGGTTAGAAAATAACTGTCTTTTAATTTAGCTTTGCTATTCCAAACAAAATTGTAGCAATGTAGCCAGCCAAGATTTAAAAAAAAA